>JBBMOI010000008.1:23587500-23730000 GCA_038088405.1 Porites divaricata | reverse complement strand
CCTGAACAGTTTGAGTAGAGATCACAATGTCCGCCATTTTGTTTTGGTTTTGTCATGATCCGCTGACCATATCACGAGAGCGATCAAATTTCCCGCGCTCCTTTCCTCGAATAAGCGCCCACGCTCTTTAGTATTGTTTGGAGTCAGGGAAACGCTACATCACCCTCCACCCCCTAAGCCAAAATATCAAACAAGCTTACCATTACTTTCTTATGGATACAAGAGAAATGAGACAATCTGCCATGGGCGCCTGGATCTGCATATAAGTGACGAGGATGATCTCGAGGATGGAGAGGGGAGGACCGGGGTGTGAGATATACTCATGAAATAATCGATATAGTATAAACATATATACCGATGAAGACTGGTATTGGCCAGTCGAAATATCGCAACTAAACTCTTTTTCACGTTGTTTGATCAGTCCCTGTAAAAGTCTTCTTGACTGTAACGTTTTCAATATACCGGTACATTAGACAGTGTATTAAAATGAGACTACAGAGCGGTTAGAACCGGATTGATTACCGACCACTGTTTTAATGAACGAAGGCAGGAGCCCATAACCCGGAGCGTTCAACTGCCATAAATTCGTGCAACGGCGTTTTTACAAGTGAGTTTATTTTTAGATAAGCTTTTCCCGCGGAAAATAACTGTTCCACGAGGTCAATTCCTGCATTTGATCGTCGCTTAGACTGTTGGTAGCTCGCTTCGACCTTTTTACAGTCGGCTATTTCGAAGATGATTTCGATTAATTCCCTTTGCGTGAATTATGCGTTGTCGTCGACGAAGTAGACGTCGTGGCTAGGTTTTGCAAATCTTCTTCTGAACTGTTAGTAAATACTGAAATTGTCGTTTGAAGTACTGTCAGAAGACTCCTCTGAAGGTTCCTCACGTGTGTCTGCTATGTTTTTTTCATTGTGAAGGAGTTGTCCTAGTTACGTATTAAAAGTTTATCGTTGATGATGCAATTGCTAGTGATTGGCTTTTTGAAAGCAATTCGCGGGAAAAGCTTATCTAAAAATAAACCTACTTGTGAAAACGCCGTTGCATAGGCGCAGTATGGAAGTTACACGCTCCGGGTTATGGGCTCCTGACGAAGGACATTGAACCCTGGTTTGACTTTACGTTTAGGTGAATGGTGTTGTAGTTTACTATTTTGTTTTTCTATTTTTAAGAGATTCTGCTAAAAGAAAATTACAGTTCGTTAAAAGGAAAAATTAATAAGCGCCCTCTCCCCCTCGATTAAGCGCATTCCTTCTAATAAGACAATAAGAGCCCCTCCTTTCAACCGAAATTTTTAAATGCGTGCTTAATCGAGGAAATAGGTAGTAGTGTAGTCGTGCTTCAGATAGCGTGAGCCGCATTTTGGCTTAGCTTGTCATATTTTTCGCGACGTTCCACCTATCTGAGAGCCTGGCACAGGCTAAGATGCCTGTGATGGAAGCATCTTCTCCGGGAGTCTGGTGTATTGGCAATGTATTTAAAATGTCAGCAAAACCACAGCAACAAACCAATGAGTGGTGCCGGATCTCCCAGTTGTAGACCTGGATCAGTACAATTTAACTTGTAGAAAGATATAGGTTTACATCAGATTGCCGTTTTATATTTTTCTACAAGTATTGGCAATGGTTGGTAGAGTCATCCACCGAGGCTGAAAGCCGAGCTAGATAAATAACATCCTTCGAAATCTGCATAATTCTTCACATCAGACGAAAGCAGCTGTTTTCAGGAGCCTATCACTCCTTCTGTTTTCTTAATCATTCAAAATAATTTCTAGTTTAAAAACAAGATAAAACATGCTAAGAGGTCATGTGACATCGTTTTTATGAAAAAGAAAGTTATATGATTTTACCTTCGAAAAACGATAATTAGGTCATATTTTAAACGAAGTAATTGTTATTCCGGTTTTCAAACCTGCACCATTTTCTTAAAATGAGTATTCTCCTTGCTGGACACGTGACCAAAATGTGATTTTTTTATATTATGAATTACCTCTTTCTGGACAAAAATTTTGCATTTAAAGTTCAAGGAAAATGTTGAAAAGATGATGTGGTAACATTTACAGCACATCTGAGCGTAACTATCAAACGTTACACAAGATACAAGCAAAAATTAGTTTTGGCCGCCATTTTGGAGGGCAAGAGTATGCCATCCGATCCAACATGACGGCCAATACGAATCATACTACTTTGCTGAAAAAATCAAAGAGCCATAAAATATCTCCCTTACATTTATTTCCTCTCAAATTTGGGCTGTAAGATAATTTTTGTGAGCTCTGTAAATTTTTAGCATAGCAGGGTTTCAACTCAGTGTAGGAAGCTTTGGTCACGCGACCTCTTATTGCAAGAGGCCCATTACCTTTTTATCGGCAAGTTTAGGAGATAAAGGGGTGTTCAGTACTGCAAATATTCTGCAAATAGCAGATGTCGTCTGTCGAGTTGTATTATTGCGGTTCTTGTTACATTTTTAGCCAACAGCTCGCATATTTCGCCTATTTCGACTATTTCTTCCTCGTACAACGAGTGAAATGTACCGCCATTTTAGTTCAACTGGACATTGTCTGGTGGGTTTTGCGACTACAGTAAAAAGGATTTTTTGGAGGTGTACGAATATTCCCATCTTATAATTCATCCTGCAATCCTACAACCAATATAATTGTTCTAAAGGAGGAGAGACAAGGAGTCAGCCATTCGTGAGCTCATGATCAGTTTTTTAAATCATTTCTTTAATTCAGAATGAAAAGCATGGTTTAAGGTCTTTAAGATCATCCCCCAGGCTCCTCAGTTGGCTAAAACAACGCCCTCTGCTTTTTTGGCCCTAGAAGCTTGAGAATGGCATAAACTAGTTAATAATTAACAATTAGTCGCCGAAGGCGACGTGAATATCGGCGAATAGTCACCGAGACGAAGTCGAGGTGACTATTTGCCAATATTCACGTCGCCTGAGGCGACTAATTGTTTTAGTATAATTACATTGATGATTATTCGAGAAAATAAAATTATTGATCAATTTCCGACCCCGAAACATCAAAAAATCTGGCTGCCATTTTGAAAACTGCAAGCCTTCTGCTATAATCACCGCGCGGTGATTATAGCGGGATAGTGCGAAGCTCCTAGCCAATCACAGCGCTCTATTTTCGATAGTCATCGATGTAATTATACTAATGATAAATAAAACAACACAGGTGGTCAGGGGTAAAGAAAAATCGGAAAAGTGAAAAAAAAGTGTGAATCGAGAGGACTTAATTAAAAACATCCCTCATACCCAAAATTATCTCGTCCATTATTTCTTATCCCTTAAATTATTTGTCCAGTTATCCCTTATCTCTGAAACCCCTAACGAGGGCCTCAATGCTAGGAAAAGGCGATCACAGGCTAATCGTGACTATTTTTTTTTTTTTTCGCGTGACAAATATTAAAATGACATGAAATGCTTCGAAAACCCGGAAATGATGTAACTCTTCCTGTTAAATTCTAAGAAATCATAAGACGCCACGCAACACATCATTTCAATCATTTCAAGGTGGTAAATTTAACTCCGGTCGACTTGCAGAGCTGAAGGTCAGTTGGTTACATTCCCCCAAACGTAAATCCAAGATGGATGTCCCAACTCTGATGTACAATCTAACGGAGGAAGTAACTTGCTCGGTCTGTATGCAACTGTACACAAAACCAAAACAACTGCCTTGCTTACACATTTTTTGCCTTCAATGTTTGAACAACTTAGCTCGAACCAGCGCTCATAATGGCAAGATCAAATGTCCGCTCTGCCAGAGAGACGTCCCCGTTCCTCAAACTGGCACCTTGGAAACTCTGCCTGATTGTTTTAACATGAAAAATCTCCTCGACATTCTAACCATCAAGGGATGCAACACTTCAAAGGTAACTTGTGGAAACTGCGAAATGAAAAGCGAAGAGGCATCCTATTGTTTTCACTGCGGCAAATTCTGGTGCAGTGATTGCGTGAATGCACACAATATTTTAAGGGAAAACAGAGATCATCGTGTCCTTGCTCTCATAGATTTTGAAGACAAGGATTTTCAGGATGTCCTCAAGCGGCCAGTGTTTTGCCAGAAGGAACTCCATGGTAACGAAGTACTCAAGTGTTATTGTAAAGAATGTGATGTTCCCTTGTGTCAAACTTGTGTCATTATCGAACACAATAAACATGAGGTGGAGCATTTGGAAGTTGCAGCCAGAGAGGTAAAGAACAGTATTACTTCTAAGCTAGATGCTGCAAGGGAGTCATCGAACACGATTAATCACTGCATGAAGCAGCTAGAGGAAAAGGCCCGTTTACTAGAACACCGCTCGAAAATTAACAAAGAACGGATACAACAAGCAGTGAACTCGCTCATTCTCACCCTTCGGGAAAAAGAGCAAGAATCGATTCTCGAAGTGGAAAGTCAGAAGATGAAGGCGTTAGAACAGATAGAGAAAAGTAAAGATGAATTATCGGCTCATTTAATCGAAAGGAAGCATTCCATGTCACAAATTGAGACTTTTGTTCAACGCACCCCGGCAGCAGAGCTTGTAAAGAGCAAAATCAACATGTATGAACTGTGTCAAAGACTCTTAAAGCCACAAGACATGCCGTCAACACCTGATATTAGAGTCCCTTCCACAGTATTTTTCAAGAATGAAGAAATCTCTAAAATCGTCAAAGAATCAGGAATTGGGCACCTTGATGAAGTCGAAACTGAAATAAAATTAAAGCAATGCTCATTAGAAGGATCCAAGACAGGTACAGTGGGGTTGGAGTCATCGTTCGAACTCATCACTCGAAATTCCAAAGGGGAACAGTACCACTGCCCGGCGGACTTAATCACAGTTGACATCATTTCGATACAAAGCGGACACACTGCTGAGGAGGTTGAAATTAATGACCAGAAAAATGGCAGCTACGTAATTTCCTACATCCCCAGAGAAACTGGAGAGTATTTATTGAATGTTACAGTAAACGAAACAGACCGTAGGGAATTCCCTGCCTTTAAAATTAAAGAACGCACCTTCACGCCACTCAGATGTTTCGGAGAAGGAAATATAGAAGAAAAAAAACTGAAACATCCATGGGGAATTGCTGTGAATGACTCCGATGAAATCTTTGTGAGTGATATGGACAACAATCGCATTGTGGTTTTCAATGAATATGGGGAGTTTGTCAGATCATTTGGACATAATGTTCTCAGCTGCCCAACAGGTTTGGCTGTAGATAACACGGATAGAATAACTGTAATAAACAGAGAAGATGGCAAAATATTGTTATTTACATCCAATGGCGAATACGTTAGAACTATTTGCGATGGTCAGTCACTGAAAGATCCCCGAGGAGTAGCGCTGGATTCTCAAGGAAACCTAATCGTGTGTGACTCAGGGAATGCCTGCGTTAGATTTATTTCTCCCCAAGGAAACATTTTTAAGACAATTGGAAAAGGTTTCGTTGTCATGCCAAATAACTGTGTTGTTCATAAGGACAAAATCTTTGTGTCTTATCGCGACGCCAATCTGATTAAGGTTTACACTGACAATGGAAGATTTCTGTATGACTTTGGACGATATGGAACTAAGGCTGGCGAGTTGAATCGGCCAACGGGACTAGCAGTGGACAAAACAGGTAATCTTCTTGTTTGCTCTCTGCTTAATCACACAGTGCAGATTTTCACTTTAGATGGTGAGTTCGTTACCCATTTTGGGAAACTTGGGCAAGAATTGGGTCAAATGCAGGGTCCTTGCTCTGTTTCTGTACTGAAAAGTGGTCGCATTGTCGTTAGTGAGTTTAAAAACGGCCGCCTACAACTATTTGAATAGACGGCACGGATCAAATCTGGAGCAAGTTGTCCTTTGGAAACAAAGACATACTTTTCAAAAATAAACTACAGTCGAACCTGCAGTAAGCGACCACCTGAAATGCGTGAAGTGCTGACATATCATTTGATCCCAAGAGAGAATGATCTTCTCTTGTTGATCCACATTCCACAATATCAAACTGAAATAATGACGTTAACCACATTGCAGAAAAGTTTTAGGATTTCATCAAGAGAAATAGTTAGAGTCACTGAGTGAATTAGAAACAATGAAGGGACTGATGATCCTAAGAAGGGGCAGATTTGCTTCACTAGTAAATTTAAAATCTTTTTGAGTTCAATATAAGCGAACAGTTAATTACGATTAAATTATAATAGTTAATAAGAACTATAATTATATATTACATTTACGTTTAGCTACAAACGATGCAAGATTTTTTTTCGTGCATGTAAGGTGCAAATCTTGTTTTTTTCCCCTATGGCTGGAATTTTCTTTTCCAGTAGGTGAAACTTTCATATGTCACATTATACACCGGGGCGTAAACACGGTACGCACGTACGTACCTGAAAAAGTCGAGAGTAAAAATATAATAAAACAATGAGATACAAAAATGAATAATGAAGAAAAAACAAACAAAAAAAAGAAACAAAGGATAAGATAGATAAAAGTTAATTATTTTAAAAGCATAGTTCGACTCATATCATTTCACAACGGACTGTTTGATTTTTTTTTGACACCAGAATGTCGGCTTCCAGGAAAGTGACGTGATTCATTGGTGGACCGAATCGTCAATGGTATATATTTAGGGAAACGGCGGGAAAAGCACAAATAGCAAGGCTGGATGGATTTAAAGCGTAAACGCGTTGTTTTCACTTCGGCCTCTCTTCGCACTAGACGAAGTAGGATACGATTACATCAACGCCAACGTAGGGTACTTCGTCGGTTAAAAGCAATGTGGCAAATAAAGTTAAAAGAATTACACATTTGCAAATAAAGGACTGAGATACCACTGGATTGTTCGCGTATAGGCGCTACGGTTTATACGGTAGAGGATTTATAAATATTTCGAACTCAGGATTCCGCAATTTCCTTATTGAGGGTCAGCATATGATGGCTGCTCAGAATGAGGGCGTTACAAAAGCAATAACAATATTTTTTTGTTCAGAGGTGATTTTTCTTGGCCTTCTTGCAATCTACGTCCCAATATTATACCTGCCAACTTTTTCTGAGTCAATTGCGTGAGATTTTCACCTATGGCTGAGATTTCCGGAAACGACCCGGCGACTTCCGAAGATTTCCGATGAATTTCTGAAGACTTTCGAACATTGCCGAAAATGAAATGTTCCCATCGATGTCTTTAGTCCATAGGGGTAAGACTCAAGCGTAATGCGTATAAAATATTCTGAAGACATAAATTTTGATTTGCTTAAGGTAATTCCCTTGTTTTACACTGCGTACCCTCTACTGCGCATAACATTGCGACATCCAAGATGGCGGCGGTTCTTCCCACTAGCGCAAAAAGAACAAACAAGGGCCGCTTTTGCAGAGCTAAAGCTTTTATTCGCAATAATAATACCGCAGATCGGCTGACAGCTTCCTGGTTTGCTATCGAAAAACAAGAAAACGAGAGAAATGTGCGTGATCCCGAAGTCTGCAGTGGTTTTTCACTTTGCGGCCGTCGAGTTGTGGAATTATTAAAATGTCGTGGCTGAGGCTTTGAATTATGAGGGCTGTGAAGCCTGTGGGACAGCTCTACGGCTCTCCAACTGCATTAACGAGCCAGTACCTGGCCTGGGATCACTACTGGACATACGTTGTTCAAACTCGGAGAGTGGAGAGACGAATATTTCTGGAATATTAAATAAGACCCACCGTAGCAACAGAACCACGCGAGGGAGACCAATATTTGATGTAAACAGGATCGAAGTTTGCTGCTGAATTCACATTGTGCTGTTTATAGAAACCAAATAAGCGAACATATGAAGAGTAGGAATCAATAGTCTTTTCTTCAAGTTTCTTTGTCAAGCATTATTTTGCAAAAGCAAAAAAAAATCGAACCCTAGCTCACTGGAATTAAACAGAACGCCAGCGCTACAAAATAGTCCAAAATAAAGATTCATAACTCCAAAATCTCATCAAATCTTGACTCACCTCATTCCTTGGTATTTAATGTACTCTTTTCATTAAGTTTGAATGTTCAAGTTTGAATTTCTGTGTTGGTGATATCAAACACATAAAAACAACCGAAAACAAGCTTGATCTCGAGTGCATACTTCGAACACGATGGGCGTCATTTTGTATCTCGCCCCAGTCCCCGCCGCGCAAATTATCCATCCTGACTGCGATCTCAAAACCATGTCGACCTTTTACAGCAGTTTGTGAGGAAACAAGCACGGTGACCCCCGATTTCCCCTCCCAGGTATTTGCAGTCTAATAAAGAACATATTTGAAGAAGAAAAAAAGTTTGATAGTAGAACATGAGTTTTTGGGGAAAATAGTTTCGTATTTGGTGTATTTGGGTCAAGGCGAGGACCTCAAGCTAACCACGGAACTGTCCGAAAAAGTGCAGTAACCCCACAACGAGGCAATCAAAAACGAATTAAATAAAGCAATACTGCTTATTTGAATAAAAGAAGCTTTATGTGTAAGATAAAATTTTGTGTCTTTCAAGTAACCAAGACTAAATTCTGTAAGAAGGGGATTCCAATTTTTAACGCGCAACCAGTAAAAATACCCCAGTTAACGCGTAAACAAGCATGGTCAATTATTCCTTATCATAAATTACTTGTCCAGTTATCCCTTATCTCTGAAACCCTTAACAGGGCCTCGATGCCAGGAACAGGCGATCATAGGCTCAGGGGCACCCAACGGGAAATTTTTAGAAAACTGATCTAAAAAGAACATCAAAGCATGAATAAAGCTTTGAGATAGGCTCTTTGCAGGTAGCCATTCACGTGGTACAAAACCGCCGTGCTGGTGAGCAAAAGTCGCACTGGGACAAGACAAACAAAAGACATACATGCATAATTTTAAACTCTAATTTTCTTTGTTTGTCTTGTCCCAGTGCGACTTTTGCTCACCAGCACGGCGGTTTTGTACCACGTGAATGGCTACCTGCAAAGAGCCTATTGCTGGGAAAAATTTATCTGTTCCTGACTTCCAGCAAGACTAATGGAAGAGTTCCCAGCAGGCAAGGTGCACCTACAACTTGCAACCTAACTTACTGAGAAGTTTCCCGGGAGGCGTATGTCCAGACATTACTGGCCAGTTTGGGTGCGGTCAAAGGGCAAATATAGGACCTATTCTAGACATCAAATCCACTAAAACACCCTGAAATATCTATTTCCCAGCAACACTATCCTTCCAAGAACATATTATTCCAAACACCCAGCCAGTAAAAATTTGCCTGAAGAATAGATATTTTGAGGAACAAACCCATTGCAAGCAATTGGGAGCCAATGCAGGCTAATCGTGGCTGTTTTATTTCTTTTATATCGTGTGACAAATATATTAAAATGACATGAAGTGCTTCTAAAATGACTATGACCTGTAGACGCGGAAATGAAACTTAACTCGGAAATTTAACTCCGGTCGACCTTGCACGATATTGGTTTCATTCGCCCAAACGTAAATCCAAGATGGTTAACCCAACTCTGATGTACAATCCAACGGAGGAAGTAACTTGCTCGGTGTGTATGCAGCTGTACACAAAACCAAATCAACTGCCTTGCTTACACATTTTTTGCCTTCAATGTTTGAACAGCTTAGCTCGAACCAGCGCCCATAATGGCAAGATTAAATGTCCTCTATGCCAGAGAGACGTCGCCGTTCCTCAAACTGGCACCTTGGAAACTCTGCCTGATTGTTTTAACATGAAAAATCTCCTCGACATTCTAACCATCAAGGAATGCAACACTTCAAAGGTAACTTGTGGAAACTGCGAAATGAAAAGCGAAGAGGCATCCTATTGTTTTCACTGCGGCAAATTCTGGTGCTGTGATTGCGTGAATGCACACAATATTTTAAGGGAAAACAGAGATCATCGTGTCCTTGCTCTCATAGATTTTGAAGACAAGGATTTTCAGGATGTCCTCAAGCGGCCAGTGTTTTGCCAGAAGGAACTCCATGGTAACGAAGTACTCAAGTTTTATTGTAAAGAATGTGATGTTCCCTTGTGTCAAACTTGTGTCATTATCGAACACAATAAACATGAGGTGGAGTTTTTGGAAGTTGCAGCCAGAGAGGTAAAGAACAGTATTACTTCTAAGCTAGATGCTGCAAGGGAGTCATCGAACACGATTAATCACTGCATGAAGCAGCTGGAGGAAAAGGCCCGTTTACTAGAACATCGCTCGAAAATTAACAAAGAACGGATACAACAAGCAGTGAACTCGCTCATTCTCACCCTTCGGGAAAAAGAGCAAGAATCGATTCTCGAAGTGGAAAGTCAGAAGATGAAGGGGTTAAAACAGATAGAGAAAAGTAAAGATGAATTATCGGCTCATTTAACCGAAAGGAAGCATTCCATGTCACAAATTGAGACTTTTGTTCAACGCACCCCAGCAGCAGAGCTTGTAAGGAGCAAAATCAACATGTATGAACTGTGTCAAGGACTCTTAAAACCACAAGATATGCCTTCAACACCTGATATTAGAGTCCCTTCCACAGTATTTTTCAAGAATGAAGAAATCTCTAAAATCGTCAAAGAATCAAGAATTGGGCACCTTGATGAAGTCGAAACTGAAAAAGAATTGAAGCAATGCTCATTAGAGGGATCCAAGACAGGTACAGTGGGGTTGGAGTCATTGTTCGAACTCGTCACTCGAAATTCCAAAGGGGAACAGTACCAATGCCCAGCGGACTTAATCACAGTTGACATCATTTCGATACAAAGCGGACACACTGCTGAGGAGGTTGAAATTAATGACCAGAAAAATGGCAGCTACATAATTTCCTACGTCCCCAGAGAAACTGGAGAGCACTTATTGAGTGTTAGAGTAAACGAGAGAGACCGTTGGGAATTTCCTGCACTTAAAATTAAAGAACGCACCTTCACGCCACAGAGATGTTTCGGAGAAGGAACTATAGAAGGAAAAAAACTGAAATATCCATGGGGAATTGCTGTGAATGACTCCGATGAAATCTTTGTGAGTGATATGGACAACAATCGTATTGTGGTTTTCAATGAATATGGGGAGTTTATCAGGTCATTTAGACATAATGTTCTTAGCCGCCCAACAGGTTTGGCTGTAGATAACACTGGTAGAATAACTGTAGTAAACAGAGCGGAAGATGGCAAAATATTGTTATTTACATCCAATGGCGAATACGTTAGAACTATTTGCGATGGTCACTCACTGAAAGATCCCCTAGGAGTAGCGCTAGATTCTCAAGGAAACCTAATCGTGTGTGACTCAGGAAATGTCTGTGTTAGGTTTATTTCTCCCCAAGGAAACATTTTTAAGACAATTGGAAAAGGTTTCGTTGTCATGCCAAATAACTGTGTTGTTCATAAGGACAAAATCTTTGTGTCTGATCTCAACACCAATCTGATTAAGGTTTACACTGACAATGGAAGATTTCTGTATGACTTTGGACGATATAGAACTAAGGTTGGCGAGTTGAATCGGCCAACGTGACTAGCAGTGGACAAAACAGGTAATCTTCTTGTTTGCTCTCTGCTTAACCACACAGTGCAGATTTTCTCTTTAGATGGTGAGTTCGTTACTCAGTTTAGAAAATATGGACAAAAATTGGGACAATTCGGGAGTCCTTGCTCTGTTTCTGTACTGAAAAGTGGTCGCATTGTCGTTAGTGAGTTTAAAAACGACCGCCTACAATTGTTTCAATAACGAATCTAATCCAGGGCAATTATGCTTTACAAACAAAGATATACTTGTCAAAGTAAACTATTTCATTAAGAAAATAGTTAGAACCATTGAGCGAAACAATGAAAGGACTGATGATCCTAAGAAAAGGCTGATTTGTTTGATTAGTAACAAAATTAATATTACTGTATTTAAATATAAGTGAACAGACAGTTATTTTAGTTAATTAATAATAATAATAATAAATAACCATAATTATAAACTATTACTTATGTAACTTACCTTTAGCTATTGTAGATCACGTCCAATATGTACATGTAGATAAATATTTTGTTTCAGTGATGAATAACAGAAAAAGTACTCAATAAAAGGCCGAAGGAATTTTGTTTCAAACTTAGCAATATCATACTATTCAATCATTGCTCAATTTAACCCATTCGCAGGGCTGTCAACCCCCCACGTCTTCAAATATTGAGAATTGATTGGGAGCGATGATAGATGACGTCATATAACGGCACATTACGTCATCTGTGAAAAAAAAAAACGCGCGAAAAAGATGTTGTTGGAATTGTAACATTTTACCCAACTGGTTTACGTCCCACTGATCACATTATTGCTTATATTACAATGGCATACTGGAGTTTGTGAGGAAACGTTTGATATTAACAGTAAAATAGCTCAAACAAGGCAAAATATTCGAAATTTCATTGTCAGAAAGTCGAATCTACAAGAATTGGCAAACTTCGGCGTTTATCCGGGAGATTTCAGACTCTAATCTGCAGATCTAGACTGGAGAAACGGTTCAAACTCTGGAGTCTCCCGGATTATCCGGGAGAGTTGACATCCCTGCATAAGCCCCTGGAGATTTTGTCGAAAAATGCGTTTTGAAGCTAGTCAAGCGGTTTTCTGGTCACTGTCGTGCTATAAAGAGCTAAAACGTACCACAAAGTCGTTTACAGGTCGTTCACTTCGCGGCCTTCTGATCCAGGTGCAAAATATTAGCTTGCGAAGTTCGGACATGCGCAGAAAGCAAAATTTCGCTTATCTTGCCTCATTTCTTTTTTCTCTTGCTGGGCATTTAGTAGGCTTCATTTTGGTGGGAATAGTTTTTAGGAAAGCTTTTAGGATCTTAGGATTAGATGAAAGGAAAGGTAGGTGGGTAGATAGTGGAACAAGATTTTCAGCAAAAGCTGAAGATCTCATGCACTGAGTGGATGGAGCTTGTTTACTATACAAAGCAAAAGCTGTGGCATCTTGTTTTGGAATTGCTAGCTTGTAGTTTGAAAAATAGTTTGGAATAAGTATATTGACCACTTTGCTGGAAAGAGCTTTCCTCCCTTTAGAAGACTCGTCTAGAGGGTGGGACCTTCCCTGGCTCACATATGTTCACCCACTTAAAACAACTCCCTGGCAAAAACTCTAGACTATTTTCAGAGACAGCTCCATCCAATGAAGCTCAGTTTTGATATTCAGGGACCAAACTTAAATAAGTAAAGGCTTTTCTCAAAAATACCGTAATACACTTTGCTGTCCCTCCAAAATTTTACACAACCATAAAAAATTTGCTTCTGCAAAATTTTGAACAAGGCCTTTTGTCAGGTAACAGAAGGTTGAACATTGCCTGACACAACAAGATTTTGCTGAGGCGAGTTGAAACTCCATTTACTGAAAAGTGAGTGTTTTTCGAAGCGACCTGTATCCCTTTGGGGCCAGTAATTAAATCAGCAGATAATTTAGCCACAATCATTCATTTATATCTTTTATTGTCTGTGATGGACATCCAGGTGATGTTTCTATGAAATAACTTCGAACAAATTGTAACTGTACAGCGGTATATTACATCAGCGGGTTGTCATGGTTACTCCAAATTTGCATGAAAGAACCACTGACCAAAACGATTGAAGATGCCTTCTACGAGAATAGTTTACTCGTTATGAATAAATGTTCAAACAAGGATGAACGTGAAACCTATAGATCTTTTAACGTACATTCCAACGATGAAAGTAAGCGTGCCTTCCTGACGCGTTACTCGGCACTCGTACTTTAACTCTTAAATAAACTAGACTATACTCTCTTCTTAAATTAATAAGTTTCTTAATATTATTTTTTTTTTCGAACGATAGTGGCCATACAATGCCACTTTTCCCATATTCCTAATTAGCAGCAATTTTTTCCCATAAATTTTTAACTTAAACATTGATCCAAGTAGTCATTTTCATATTGTGTTCAACAATCACTTCACAGGTATAACGATTCTGTCCCACTTGCGTAACGAATTATGACGGGGGACAATTACATTTCAAAACATTAGATTGCGGGATTGCGGCGTATATCCTTCCGTAAATAAAATATGTGCTCGAGTACCTAGCTTAACTATATCAAGTAGACTTTTAGTTGCTTCTGACTGTGGCTACAAAGGAGGCCTCAAAGAGCTTATAAATACCCATTAGACAATAGTCAACTACTTTTCAAATCGATAAACGTCTTGAATATTTACAAGACTCTCATCGGCCTTCATTTTCAGCCATTACCGTGACTTTAAATTTAAGTACCAGTTTATGTTTGCTCATGAACAAATCGCCCCAAATTTTGATGTGACCAACGTAACTGCCAATAAAGTAGCGTGTTTGATCAAATGTGACATAAAATGTGATAACTTTGAATCAACCCTTAAAGCGTAAACTGAATAATCTATATGGCAATTATGTGTAACAATCCTATATTCCAAAAGCTCGTTTGCACTTATTAAGTTTAGCGTGGGTCAAAATTTCCCAACGATGGGAGCACGGACCATCCGAGCGTCACAATCACACCTAGGGCCCGTTCTCCAAGTGATTGTGAGACTCGAAGGTAAACCGCTGGAGCAAATGCGAAAGAATAATGCAAATACAGTTTATATACAACGGTCCCCATCCCACATTTCGAGGGAGAGTTAGGGCGAGGCGCACAATTTTATCTTACGTATTATGAAAAAAATGTTGCATGAACAATAGACCTTCGGTTTGCTTGCTGTCCTATTCAGAATACATGGTGTAAGTCTAAAGAACTGTTTTTCTTTCAAAAGTAATCAACTTCACGCATACATGCACTCATTTATTGACATTTTTTCGAGCTCACGAGTCAGACGTAGGTCGGTGTTGTTTCGAATAGCACCATGGGATCTTTCTGGGGAAGCTATCGCCTTTTTTGGAGGCTATTACGCAAGGGTTAGCATTCTTTCGGGCTCTTCAAGTTCCATGACTTTTTCAATGACCTTTTCCAGTTTTCTATGACACTAGGTTAAGCTGTCACTTTCGAAAATCTTCAAAACCATTCTTATTTCTGTTGATTTTTTTATTTGACTCAAACACAAAGAGACACATACTCTGGTGTCCACCAAAATATACGCCGTTCACACTATTTAATAGGCCATTTATGAGTTCCAAAAACTCTCACTTCCAAAACGAGTCTTAGTGCAAAACCTTTCTTGTGAAAATGAGTTTTCATACCAATGACTTCGCACTTAGCCTCGCTTTCAAACAGAGGCTTTGGGCAACTCGGGAATGGCCTATTACTTGTTTCCATCTTACTTTGACATCTACAGATCAAAGATAACTTCTATTCTCCATGACTTTCCCATCCTCGGAGACCCAGGGGCAGATAGTGGGCGCGAGGGAAAGTCTAAATGGGCGGAAAATATGGCACGAAGAAAAGTAATGAACGGCGAGAAGAGCCCCTGGGGACAATGTCTTAGGCCCGGTTCAGACGCCGAACTTTCATGAGCCGAACCTAATACATTGAATTAAGTACATGAAAAGTTCGGCGTCTGAATCAATTAGGAGCGCCTGTTTCAATTTGGAACGGCTCAGTCGTTCTTTTCGCCTAGCCCAGCCGGGAATTTCGCCTTTGGAGCGACTTTGGAACGGCTTTGATTAAGACGCCGAACTTTTCATGTACCGAGCCTAATGCATACATTATTACAACGTATTTTGTAAGTAGTTTGACCGAAATGAGCATTTTTCTCCTTTTGAATTTAGTTTGGCTGGAATTAAGATCGGCGTCTGAATCAATTCAGCCGGTCTAAATAATTTGGGTCGGCCTTAATTCGAATTAGGTTCGGGTCATGAAAAGTTCGGCGTCTGAACCGGGCCTTACCAGACCATTTCCAAACGGTCGCCGCCGTTCTGCCTTCTGCCCAATCAGAAGGCAGAACGGCGGCGACCGTTTGGAACTGGTGTGGTAAGACATTGTCCCCAGGGGCTCTTCTCGCCGTTCTTTACTTTTCTTCGTGTCATATTTTCCGCTCGTTTAGACCTTCCCTCGCCCCCATTATCTGCTCCTGGGTCTCCGAGGATGTGACTTTCCATGGCCGACAATTAATTTCCACTACTGTCCAGGCCTGCAAAATGAAATTCTTAGACTTCATCACTTTCCACGTTTTTTTATGACCCGTACGAACTCTCTACATGGTGCTCAGGAAACTGTACCCAAAATAAGTCTCATGGTTTAATACAAAACGAGACACCAACCCAGTTCCAAACGTTATTCAAAATGGTCAATAAAGACAAGGAAAAATTCTCTTAAGAAGGAACACATCACCTGAAAACGTATGAAAGCTACTCAATAGTACTTTCCGATCTTTGCACTGTTGATGTTTTCAAATCAAGTCTTTGGATGAAGTTCTCAAGTATGACAATTCATATAAACGACGCGACTGAGATAACGTTCAATTAGAGACCGAAAAACGAGGTAAGGTTTTTGTGTTAAAAAGGCTTGCTACTGCTTGCTTGAAGTGTCCTAAAACAATTCGGTCAACTTATCTTTGATGTGTAAAAGCTGATTTAGACTTTCTCTGCACTCATCTAGAAAGTCGCTGTCACATGAAAAGCATAACCCTAAACCAATGAGACCTAATGGATTTATGGACCTAGGTTTACTAGCATTGCAAATTCAAGTGTCCTTTATGAAGAAAACCGAGCGCGGGATAAATTACTACAAAGTCCAAAGAGGCTTCCGTCGAAGATAAGTTCTTAGCAATAACCAACACCTGTGTGCATGTTTTCTTATAGTTCTCCCCACAGGACGTGGAGAAATACCACAAACGACGCTGTAAACGAAGAAATGACGAGACCAAACAGCTCGTCAATATCCGACCATTACATACGATAATGCAAATGCATAAATGCATGAGTACTTCCCAGAAAGCCCCTCGGTCTCATCGTTTATAGTTTACGCTTTATAGGCGACAACATCATTCGCAACTTTACATCCGAGAAGGAAACTGGATCTAGTTAACTTACGCAATGACTTCTTGGACTTTTACTACGGACAGGGCCAGAACTGGCCAATAGCTGACCAGCGCGTCCCCAGTAACGATTCCAGAAACAATTGCGGGGCCACATTTCGGAACCAGTCCCTTTAACGATTTTAAAGCGGTGAATTGCAATCCAGTGTATATTATAAAATGAGCCCTTTTGCCGCTAAACAGTCAAATGGACCAAAAGCACCTAAAGAGCAGGAGGAAAAAAACAAAATTTCTTTCTTTCAAAGATCCTACCGCGTCGTTTTTTCTCCTCAGGGTTTAATGCAACACGTGACTGTTTAGCTGCAAAGAGCTCATTAATAGTATTCTAAGGTAGTACAAGCCTTTCATAGTTTGGTATCGTCTGAGTCGTTTTCGTCGCCGTGAAGTTCAAGAATTTCCTCAAAAGCAGCTGTTACAGCTTTTAAGATATCCATCTGACTTCTTGTCAGTTCCTGCTTGTTCTCCAAGTTTGCGTTGACTTTGCAACTGTCCGAGGAGACGCTTGGAGAGGTCTTACTGTCTGATTCTGGATCTGTGACAGCGAGGAGGTGGCCATCGCATGGTCCCTCTGAAGACTTACTCGACTGATCCCGACTGGTCCCGATTGACTCGACGGGTTCGGTTGAAGTTGTCCCGCGGCTATCTTGAGTTATACTTGTTCTGTCATCCTCATTGTTTCCCCCAGAAAAGTCTATCGTATCCTCTGGCGTGGCAAACTCCTCGTCTGAAGAAGACTTAGTGGAACAATCCGTGTCCCGTTCTGGAGACTTTTTTGGAACATCAACGTTTTGTCGAAAGTCACTTGATGAGTCCAAGTAAGTGGTGGAATCGCAGACACAGGACCCAGCCAAGTCGGATGGCATTTTATCACACTGTTCACACGAGCCTCCTCCATAGGTTTTATCCGTTGTGTTTTTCGCTGGATTTGTAGTTTCTGTACCACAAATCACTGTTTCTTGATTGGAATTTTCCCCATTAGTTTTGGAAGAAGGATAACTTAATTGTGGTGTGTCCTGAACAGTTTCTTTCCGTTTGGGATCGTAAGATATTTCGGTGACGAGAGTATCACGATTATCACAGGCAGAAGTCGAGGCAATCTCAAACCCTGGATCTTGCCTTGCGACAGACGCAATTTCCTCCACTTGCGGCGTAGCTACATCCCACAACTGCGCTTGTTCACAAGCGCAGACTGTTGACAAAATATTCTGTTTAGAGTGCACTTCCATGGAACGTTTAGATTCAAGCGGTGATGACGTGAAAAACGAGCCGGCAATGAAGACATTTTGAATTGATCCACATTTTGGACTACTGTTGCCGGATGAGGGGGTGAGGTCACTAGTTTGAGCCTCCTTGCTTACATCAGAATAGCTGTCGCTTAGATGCTGGATTTCACTAAAAACAGTCTCTTCCATCAAGTTCTTTTCGGGAGCGCTGAAATTCTCTTCATCATCTTGGGAATCGTCAATGGGTCCTTCGATAACAACAACCCTCTCAGCTACTTCTTTGGCAACATTCTCCACAACAGACTCGCCGACGAGTGAAGCCGAAGTCTCCCGATCAGTAGCCGACTCAGCGGTAGCTGACATCTGTATGCTGGTCTCGACAACGGATTCACTAGGCACTCTGCTTCCCACTTCATTCCAAAGCTGGTCGTTTACTTCTTGAACGAGATAAAACGAGCTTGAACCGGTTTCGACGGCACTCACACAGTCAGCGTGAAGTAACGTGGCTGCGCTTTGAACCGCGTTATTGTCATCTACGTGGTTTCCTTTAGAGTTTTCATCTCTTAGTGGTGTTTGGCCACTTGATTCGACAACATCGGTGGATGTACTACAAATGACATCATCTGATTGAGATTCATTGCTGGATTTTACACAACCAGTCTCGCCTGCAAGACTGCCTCCACGCAGGTCAACTTCAGTGCTGTTTTCATTCTCGTCCTCATCGCCTAAACTTTCTGCCAGTTTCTCAAGTTCCGATTCACCACAGATTCCTGAGTAGGGCCTGTACATAAACTCATTCTCCTTACGTTCTCTGTCCCGTAAACTGATTTTCTCAAATTCCGAGGACATCTCCATCGAAGGACTTCCAAGTTCCTTTTCCACATTGGTCTCTTGACCGACTGAACAGCTAGCCTTTTCCTCCGCAAATCCTACTTTCTTCTCCGCGCTATTTTGAGACCGAAAGTCAAACGCCTGTGTGACATTCTCGTAAACATGATAGAGTTGTTGTTGAAACTCAGGGCTCCTTTCAGCCATCGTTGATGCAAATGCCAGGAAATTCTCGTAAATGTGACTCAAATCCTCGATGCTAGAAAGTCTATTCACCCGTTTAAAATTGCTATCCGAACTTCCCGTTTCCGAGAACGTTCGGTCTCTGACGTCATCTTCGAGATGAACAGGAGCCGAATGATCATGACTGGGTTCCAAAGCAGAAGAACTCAAGTCACCTTCATCAACTGGTTTTACGCTCGAGAAACCAGAGTCATCTTCGAGAAAGACCGGATCAGAATGTTCATCTTTCAGAACTAAAGAAGAGAAACTGGATTCATCCACTGGTCCAGGTGGATTTGAGCCTGAAAAACCGTCTTCATCTTCGAAATGGACAGAAAAAGAATGCTCGTCTTTCGGTTCAAGACCGGAGAAACTGGATTTATCTATTGGGTTAACTGGCTTTAAGTCTGATGAAACAGAAGTTCTGGCGCCTTCCTCTGAACTGATCCCTCGCATAAAAACGCTGTCTGCAGACCAGAGAGACGCTGTTTCTTGTAAAGAGGGGGAGTCGATGGTTAGATTCTTGGGGTCTTGAAGATCTGGAGAGGTTACGTCACTTTCACTGGATACTGCAAAGCACAATAGAATAAAAAAAAGATGAAAACCCCTTGATAATAGCCTGGCATATTTGCTTCCCTGTAGCCCTAGACAGACCTTCAGTCACAGACGAACTGTGATTTCTCAAATTGATCATGCTCACATGACGTCACAGCGGGTGACGTCACAATAGGGCGCTTAAGCAAAGGGGTGTTTGAGTAACGTATGTAAATCGGAAGTGAGGCATTTTCCATTTTATTTGGCCTTAACGTTGCCAGATGTCTTTTCTCATAAATGGGCGATTTAACCGAAAAATTGGGCAAAATCGGAGGCCCAAGGCTTGACGTGCGTACTCAAAAACGTCTTTGGTTAAGCCTCACATTGGTGCCAAAGATTGATTAAACTCTTTGCAAAAACCTTTTTTTGTGAAAAAATGGTCAAAACACTGTTATAATTCCTTTCGCTACAAAAATGCTTGGTTTTGATTAGAAAATAATAATAATAATAATGCTAACTATTAAAATCCTATTTACAATTAATTCGCTTGAAAAAAAAAAAAGAAATGACTATTCATTCAAAACACTATTTACAATTCCTGTCGATTTAGCTTAGAAAATAGTTAATTTAACTAAGAAAAATTATTCGAATTAAAAGCATTCAAAAGTTTCTTTCAAATGTTTAAAAAATATATATAAGAAAGACATAAATCAAAATCTAGCGTCCTAAAAGTCCTCTTTCAATGTCAAAGTCCATCTCTTGTAGGTTGAGATTTACTCTCCTCAATGAACGCGATCCCCTTAAACATATGAGGGATACTGATCTCCTTTTTTTTGTTCCAACAAATTGGCATAGCTGATGACCACGTCCCAGGAACGCTATTTAAAATTAGGCTTTATTGAGAAGGGGCTCGAAGGAGGAGGTCAAATTTCTTAAACGAAAAGAAACGATTTACGGAATTTGAAATCGTACTATCGTTACCCTACCTGTTACGTCATGAGAGCTGATGTCCAGGCTCAAGTTTCGGCTGCGTCTGAGCCGTCGCTCGCTACGGTCCTGCAACACAGCAGCTTTCACTGAGATGATGGTTGTCCATTTCTCCAAATCACTTCGTGTAAGCGCACGAAAAAACACAGACTTACTCTCACCATACTCGATTTTAAATCGATAAACACAGGCGTCATAGTTACTGGCGTCCACTACCTTGGCATCAAACAGAGGAATCACTTTGACGACGTGCTCCGTAGCTTCATTGTCGTACATGTAGAGAAAATCGTCTTTCTGTAAACACCATCGTCGCACTTGACTACTGTACAGGTCACTGGTGATAATCTCCATCAGATGGCCGCTGTATTTTCCTTCGCTGTCAAAAAGACTACCACAAGAGTATCGTTTCCAAGCCTTGTTAGCACCGGCCCGTCCCGGTCTCTCTCGCATCTTCACCTCTATCTTCTCCGAGGACGCCCGCCACGGCGCTTTGAATGTCTCTGAGCGATGAAACTTGCGCAAGAACGAAGAATCTTCAGTGGCTCTTCGTGCGAGCTTCCGCCCGCTCGCACTGCCTTCACTAAAAACTTCAAGAACACTGGATTCTTTCTCGGTTTTCTTTGCAGTTTTTAAATCGTTATCGCTAGAGGAACGCCTTCTGTCTTCTTTATTAACCGACTTCCACTTTCTCGGAGATTTAATTACTGGTTGGTTTGCAGGAACAGTTTGACAATATCGCGCTAAAACACTCAACCAATGTCGAGCTGAGTCTTCGTCGATGACTTTAAAACAAAGCTTCTTTTCACCGAGAATTACGCAGAAACCAAACACTCCAGCGTCCAAATTGCTCTGATCGTGGAGTTCCATATCTGACAGATCCCACTCAAACGAAGCCTTCTTCGAGTTTTGGTTATCATAAACAATAAATTTCTCACTGGTTGCCACGCACCAGCGCCGTAAAAGAGTCCGAGCTCCGTGTGCTTCGCGAACCTCCTGTAAATACCCGCTCATTAGCCTGTCGACAGAACTCGTGGATCCATCTTTTGGTTTCGAGTACCGCCGCGCGGTTGTCGTAGCGTCTTTCTCATCCTCTTGTATATCCTCGCTCTTCGTTCGACGGTGAATTTTCTTCCTCGCGAAAGTAGGCGAAGTTAGCCGACCCACACACTTCGGCCGTTCGTCATCGCTCGAGTTACGATGCTCAGTCACCGAAGCCAGCATTTGAAGCCAGCGATTGAGATCAAATTTATCCCATGCCTCGAACACGATGCTCACCTTGCCGTAACGAATTTGGAATCTGTTCAAGTTATTTTCATCCTCGCTCAAATCACTAACAAACGAGTTCATCAGAGGTATTTTTTGAACCGGATCGGTCGCTTTGCGGTTGAGAAAAACTAACAGTTCTCTTTCTTTGATTGTACACCACCTTGAGCTTCCTGTGTGAGAAGCGGAAACGTCTGGTTCTATCTGAGTCAAGAATCCACCGAACACTGCTAAAGTATCAACTTCTGTGTCCGGCAGCGATGAGGATGGTCCGTCAGTCGATGCACCTTCTAAATTGTACGAACTGTGCGTTTTTCGAAATATATCCCGCACATTTACTCTCTGTGGCAACTTCAGCCTCAAAGAGGATCGTACTTTCCCGGGCGCAAGCGCGTATATCTCGTCTATGAGTTTATTTGCAGCTCGCATACTTTTCGATTTTAGCGTCCCTCGTTCGAACGACCCATCGCTTTCCTCGCTTGTCACAGAATCTGTTTTTCTGAGCGGTTCTGCGACTTCTTGCGTAGGTCGTTCAACCCGCAGTTCAGTGAACAACTCCAGCACTCCCATCCATTTTAAGTAATCGTCTCTTACCGTCGTTTGTAACACGGTGGCGTTACCGTCCTTGTCTTCCAACGAAAAGGCGAACTTGTTTCGGCTCTCGTCGCTTTTATCCGTTAGCCACATGTCAACGAGCGAGAGCTTTCCTTGAGGCGTCTCTTCACTCTCGCTGTTGTACATAATCAGAACACCGTTTTTGACTGCGCACCATCTTCGTAGATGAGTTGTACCAAACTTGTTGTGTCTCACTTCCGTGAGATACCCACAAAAGCGCCCTTTGTCAAATAATTTCAACAAAGAACTGAAAGTCTGTGAATTTTTCCTTCTCATACTGAAATGTTTGTTTTTAGCGTTCTCCGGAGGGGCGGCAGCTGCTATATTTCCCCGTAATCTGTAATCATAGGAATGGCCGCGTACTAACTTCTTCTTTTTTAGATTCTCTGTCCAACGACTGTCCTTTTTGGCTGTCGAATCCTCAGCGCTTTCCTGTAAAAATACAAATGGGGCTTTGACTACTTATAACCCGGCAATGAAGGTCCAACTTTTATGCGACAACGGTGAAAATCTTAAATAAAAAACGTTAAGGAATTGCCTACAATCAAAATGTAAAAGTTTAGCGAAAAACAGTGGTTGTGACAGTTAGACGCCTGGTGGTTAGTACCGCGCTGTCTGGAATAAAATTTCAAAATGTGATACCAATAAAATCCGTCTAGCTGATTTATTGCAACGATGTATTAACAAAAAATAAAACAGAACAATCACGAAAACAAAACAGAACACCACACAACACCTTTCGGTTAGTGATGGCACAGCGCATGGTTTCTCTAAAGGGATCCTCCCTTCCCCCTCAATGAAGTTGCCCAGCCTCTCCAAAGGAAAGAAGACCTTTGACCCCTCTTAAATTGCACAATAACATCAAAATTCAGATTCTCATTTGGTGTCCCCATACGTTCCCTACAGAATTACTGGGGAGAATTTGTTGAAGTATCCATTAGATTCATCGGGTGTAATCATGTCCTTGATTCTCATCACCGACGTGTTTTGTAAACCATTCATATTACAAGGAGAAATTTGAGGATGATCACTCTTCGGGGTTAATAGAGATTGACTGCAAAAGCAGACTTAAATTCAAGCATGTGTAAGATAGAACTAAAAGCATTGACTAACCTTCGCGTTGCTTGGAGTTTGCGACATGGAATCTTCGATCATTGGTTCAGGTTTAGCCTGTCCATCAACAGCTTCGCTGATAAACATGCTGTGGGGTGGGCTCATTGTGGATGGCGTTTCTGCAGGGACAAGAAGGAAAGTACAAGGGCGAATCTTCCGTAAGCTACCACACTCAAAATAAAAGCAAAGTTTTAGTCACACTCCAGTCGTTCTCCTTTTAAAGGAGTTATGTCACGAGGATGTTGTTGTTTTAGGTCAATTCTGGGCTGAAGTCGTTACTTAGTGCTTTTAATCGTACACAAAATACTCCAGTAGAGCACAGGTACCTCAAAGCTCACGAGTGAGAATCGTCGTTGCGTAACAGAAATATTTAACAATTAGTCGCCGAAGGCGACGTGAATATCGGCGAATAGTCACCAAGACGAAGTCGAGGTGACTATTCGCCAATATTCACGTCGCCTGAGGCGACTAATTGTTTTAGTATAATTACATTGATGATTATTCGAGAAATTAAATTATTGATCAATTTCCGACCCCGAAACATCAAAAAATTTGGCTGCCATTTTGAAAACTGCTAGCCTTCAATGCTATAATCACCGCGCGGTGATTATAGCGGGATAGAGCAAAGCTCCTAGCCAATCACAGCGCTCTATTTTCGATAGTCATCGATGTAATTATACTAATTAACAATTTTGTATGGAGATTAAAGCGATCATTATTTAAGGGTCAAAAATGGTAATTATAATACACCAGCATTTCTTACCTTGTCTCCTTGTCTAAATTCATGGTGTTTTCTTCGTTTTTGGGCGATTCCAGCAAGTTTTAGTTCTACCGTTGTTCGTTGTATAAATAATTCCCAAACAACGGCAGAACTAAAATTCACTGCAACTGCCCTGAAACGGTCCAAAAAGCTGACAAAATACAATGAATTTAAACAAGGAGACAAGGTAAGAAATTCTGATGTATTTTTATCACTATTTTTGACCCCTTGATAACGATCGCTTAAATCCCCAAACAAATCCTTATAATATTTCTGTTACGCAACAACGATATCAAACAAATTTCATCAGGGAACACTAAACATAATCATTTTTGTTGTGATTTTTGCAGGCATAGCATTTTTTTCAAGTTTCACTCCAAGCCCATCCTTGCCATCGGGAACAACAGAAGACAACAAATAATTTCAATACCTAAATAACCAAACTGGGCCATTATTTCTGGAATTCAATTGATGCGAAGTCTTAGCTTTTAAAAAGATAGCAAATCTAGCCGCGCGACATAACCCATAGCAGAAAGAGTCAACGCGTCACGTCTAGTTGACTATTTGACTCATAAAAAACTCGACTCGTAGACTAATTGTTGAATCAGTTTGCAAGAGAGTGATGGGTTTCTTTTTTCACGCACTCTCGAAATAAGCCTATGTGATTTTCAACATGATGGCTCCAGCTGCCGGGAAAGTTCTAGATTTCCGAAAGAACCGTTACAAACACCACAAATATGTATGGAACGTTCTTGGCGTTGATTATACAAGATATCGACACGGCAGAAACCGCAGAAAATTAATGGTTTTCCATCAGTCACGGAACAACTTTACTTCGTTGTGTTTGAAATCCAGTCAACTCTGTTTAAAAAAAAAATAGTATAGCAACCAACGAAGACTGCGAAATTTCTAGATGGCAGCAACGTTAATGAGCCCATACATTATTTCTAATCTCTTTTCGAGTTTAAGACACTTTCTCCGGAACTGTTCAGTATTTTGGGCTCGAATTTTTAGAGATAAATAACATGGTTATGCTCTGCTAATATCCACATATGTCAACTTGATACCTTGATCAGAGAATGGGAGGAGTACGTAAATAAAGCAAGAATTGTCAACAAAGATTCACATACAAGTCAGACCGACGACAATTTTTAAGAGAACGTTATTCTGAATTTGGAAATTTCCTCGGTTTTCTTAGTGTAATTGTAAACCGATGCTATTTAATACTAATTTACTCTTGTTTTTACAAACATTTATCTCTTTTTAAAACCTAGAATTCAATTACTGAGAATACTTTTATAGTCAATATCTTTATTTAAATCTTTTCCTAGAGGGCCACTAGAAAAACCACTTCTACAGTAATCACTGTAACCCTCCTTAAATTTTTATTTATTTTAATTTTTTTATTTACAAACACCGCCAAGAGGCCTGGCATGATAACTCACAGAGCAAACTCCTCTCCGTGGTCCAAATAAAGTTATCTTCAGTGTTATTGCTGTTGAATTTTTTCGAAAAGCGTTGGTGTTTAGTAGCCTTGGGGACCGGAGGGGGGCCAGGAAAACCGGATTATCCGGAGAAAATACCAACCGGGCTGCCACATGGGGGAAGGGTGGGTGGGGGGGGGGGGGAGTGCTCCCGCCACTCAAGCTCAGTTAAGAACTCAGGGTTCGTACCCGTTTTTGAACAAAAAATTCAAGGACTTTCAAGGACTCTATTCAATTCAAAAAGAGCCTTAATTCTATGTCTTTTTTTAGTTCTTCCACATCATAGGTAATTTTATCTCGAAGGTCTTTCTGTGTTTGCTCCTTTTCCTTTGGAGTTCTACTTAAATTATAAAGTTAGCACCGAAATTCAAGGACTTTCCAGCACCTACCGCAATTTTCAAGGACTTTCAAGGCCTTGAATTTTAATTTTTAAGGACTTTGAAGGTGTGTGCGAACCCTGAGAACTTCATTTGGTTGTAATACAGTGGAAACTCTCTTTTAACGGACACTCTAGTAAGCGGACAGCTTTACTTACGGCCGCCTTCACAAAACCCCGTTTTTCTCAACTCCCATACAAATTCTGTATTTTTACATTCTCGTATGCGGACAATTCCCGTAGGCGGCCGCGGACACTTTAAGCTTTCAAGGGTTAGAGTTAAGCTTTGCTTTTAAGTTCCAGTTAGCGGACACCTGAAAAGAAATCTAATTTGTCTCTGAATCTTGTATTCATATGTATCAACATTACGTCACTGTTCGTCACAAGGAATTTATATTAGCTTCACACACGTCCGGCTACACTTCAATACACCAGTCGAAATTTATGCTTGTGACTTAATTACAACATTGACAGAACAACAGTATAGCCAAACACTAGCAGGCAGTTTTTTTGCATTTACAATTTTTATTTGTAGTTGGGCAAGCTCCTGTAAGAGGCCATTCAACCCCTACACCCCTTGTGGCCACTTATGAGAACCATTCCCGTAACGGACACCTTTCTCGCGTCCCAGGGGTGCCCGCTTACGAGGGCTTCCAGCAGAATCAAGTGCGTGTCACCCATCTAAATTCAATTATTAAAAACTGAACCATTAGATAATGCCATTCTAGAGCCCTGATTGGCTTAGGTATATGAGCCATTACACAATATAGTAACTGTAAGCGCATGCTCGAAATTAGAAACAAGCTGAAAATCGGTTGTTTTACAAATAAAGTCGGAAAGAATTCTCGATATTTTGGGGGGTGGGCCCTTGTTGGATATGAGATGGTAGGTAGCCAACTCGGCGCGCTATCTACCATCTCATATCCAACGCGCACTCGTGGAAAAATAGTTAAAATTAGTTTAGTCATTATTTTAGAATCCAGTGCATGCTGTACTTACTCGTACCATCCTTATCACTTGGTTTTTCCTTCCTTTTCTTCTGCACTCTCTCCTTGACTCCTTCCTCTGCAGGCTGCTGAACTTCAGTGGAGTTATCTTCCTCAGGCTCTGCCGTCTGAGTTTGCAACTTAGTGAAATGTTCCAATTTCCTGACATTAAAATCGTCAAAGTGTTACACCTCCCGTCCTGTCCAGCTGGAACTTTACGACTCGTCGCATAAGTTAAAGTTGAATAAGGCTTCATAGGCGGATTAATTTTGTTTTTAGGGTAGAAATATCATAACTTGCTGCCTTCGACGTTTGCGCCTTCTAAAAATCCCCAACGACATGTCGCATGTTGTGTTAAATAATGTCGTATGATTTCGACCAACAAAGAACAGTGCGATGATGTGGATGAATATATGAATTTCATGTTTGAACCGCGGAATGACGAAAGAACTGTGGAGACGATTTTCGTAGATGATGATGAGTGCATTTGCATGTGACCAATTTAGGTTTCTAGAGAAACTGCCCACCTACTCCTCCCGTAAGTAAACATTTTGCCCGAAGTGAGAAGTAACTGTTAATGTTAGCTTAGGGGAGGGGTAGGTGGGCAGTTTCCAGAAACGTAAATTGTTACAACAGCCTGCAATGTAGGTCTTAACTTGGGGTGAGCTACTGTTGGTTTCCCAAAAACTTTAAGGTGTAAAGTGAGTCAAAGGTGACAGGGAGAGGGTGGAAGAGCTTACAACCACCCCCTGGATCCAGATAGCACTTTCAATTCTCCCCAGTCTCCTCTAGTTTCAAAGCCAAAGCTGGGCGCTACCAATAATAAATAGTGACCGCTCGTTTGGCCGCAAAATACGCCTGAAGAACAAAGCTACACTCGCATATCTGCCTAAATATCTATTGCGGACACAAACACAAACCTTGTATCTTCTGGTAGAATTGTAGTATTTTCATCAGCTGGTAAATCACTTTGTTCTTCATTCATTGGCTCTGGTCTTCTCAAGGTGCTTTCTCGTTCACCAACATCCATCTCGTCTAGATTGTCCGCGCTCTCATCATCAGACAGTCTATCCTGTTTATGTGACAAAACAACCAAAACATACACCGTATTGAAGCCCAAACATGTCAATTTAGCCCTGCAGGCAAAATTCTGATTCAGCATCTCTTGGAGCCATTTGAGCACAATTTAAGCAAAAAGAGCCCCGTCAAAAGCCTCTTCCAGCCCATGCTAGGACTCATTTCAGCCCGAGGGTCCACATCAGCTCCAGGTAATTGGACAGTATCAGCCCTGGTAACTTTGAAGAGAGCCAAATTAGACCCAAAAAATAGGACTGTATTTTACTCATCGAAACGGCCACATTTTAGTTAACGGCGTATATATTCTGATTTCCAGACTGTAAGTCTAACTGTAAGTGTTAATTTGAAACTCACTGAAAAAGAAGTTTAAAACATAAATTTCAAAAAAAGGAACCGTAAAAATCTAGCTGTGAAAATTCTGCTCTTTCGTGTGCTATGGTTTTCTACAGCGTCTGGTAATGCCCTTCATGCCACATCTTTAAAACTGGAAGCCATATTGACACTGAGATACAAGGACCGTTGCCTTAGCAATTTCTTGTAACTTCATGTGTGAAATTCTAAATTAACGCCGAAATCTTGCTCCTCTTCCTCGCGGAGGAACTCAAACTTTTACGTTAACAGACCAGGAGAAACATAAACACGAACAAATTTACATCTGCATCCCCACTACTACCAGAGTATTTAAGTAAACATTGATGTTATGTCATCAGTATGGAATTTTTTGGGGGGGCAAATCGCAGACGCCTCTCCCGCGAAACGTACAGCCGTACCCTCCATTCGTTTTCTCCGCGGGGGAGGGTACAGCTACAGGTAGGCTACGGCAGCGATGGGGGGTGGGTGGGGGAAGAGACGGCTGAATTCAACGGGTAAACAGCTAGATCAGTACCAGTCTTACCTCACAGCTTAACAACGACTCCCGCGATCTGCTGTTCAGCTCATCTCCAGACTGCACGGCACAGAAGTACGGAGGATAAGGTGCGATGACATCTAACCTCCCTGTGGCAGCCAAGGACAACACCTCTATCCACCGCTCGATCGAGATGCGGGAGTCTGTAGCAAAGAAGTAAGTATCCTGGCTTGGGTGGGAGATTTTGATGCAGTAACTCTTCTTGGAATCTTTGCTGTCCATTAAACTGATATCGTAACCAAGGATTGGGAAGTCTAGTGATGGTTTGTGGTCGCTTGGATTTCTAACAGAAAAAGACAAGCTATCACCCTGCGAGCACAGCCTCCATTAGCGAGCTTTAGATCCTAAGACGAATACGAATACGACTACCAGATTTTCTCAGTGCTAACATGGATAATAAAAAGACTCCAGTCTTTCTATTACCCATGGCAATAAGTACTGCACGCGCGTGAACCAGCGTCATTTTGGCAGGACAATGTGGTAGCCGTTGTCATTCTACTACGAGTTTCAGCGAGAATGTCGTGCTGGCGAAAACAAGATATCAAATGTTAGAAGTTTTATCATTTTGCGATCGGGATAGCCTGCGCGCAGACGAAATTAAACTCTGGTTAACTCCGTCTGCGAAATAGCGCCGAAATCCTTGTTCTGGACTTCCAGCTGTGTACCCAGATTTGAGTACGCGCCACGATTGGCCAGTTAAAAAGGCCTTTGTTATTTTTGTCGTGATCGCCAATCAGGTTGAAGGGAAATTCGAAACGCACTTCCGGTAAATCGTTGAGTCCGTTGGGGGTCCAGAACAAGGATCTCCGCGCTGCTTCGCAGACGGTACTAATCAGAGTTTAGTTATAGTCTGCACGCAGGCTACGATCGGGAAAGCGCGTATAAACCTCCTTCACTAAAGATAGGAGTGCCAACTTCTTTCGTCAAAAATGGTAAAATGAACCTTTCTACGAAGTCTATATTTTGAGAATACGCGAATAAACTTTAGGTCAAATCTCGTACTCGCCCTCAAATCTAAAGGTCTCTATTGTATTTTTGAGTGAAAGAAGAAATGGAGGCCTCGCCTGAATCACTCAAGCCTTTGAAGCCGCCGAAGCCCGAACTTCTGGACCAGTCAATCTTGCTTTATCTCGTCAAGCTGGTTTTTCGAGTGCGAGCATCCATTTATTGATAAACCGATGGTCATAACCGAACCCGCTGTACCAAGCGCACGCCTATAAGGCCTGGGTTCGAAACTATATCTTAGCAACATGTAGCGCATGCTCAACAAAGATCTTACTCGATTTATGTAAAGTCTTTCTTGAGTACGCCAAAAATAGAGAAAGCGAAAGAAAGGTGTCAAGCTTTTCACGTGGAATACAAAACAAAAATATCACTAATGTAACTTAACATGATTAATAAACTTAAATCTCGACTGTAAAATCATGATGACAGTAAGGATACGAAAAACCTTCACGCCTCGATGAGGGTTTGGTTTAACAAAACATTTTCTTGAGGAAAACCACTAAAAGATACAAGCGGAATTCGGTTGACTAAAATACTAAAAGAGATGGTCTTAACTAATTAGCAGGCAAGCTAAAACGTAGCTTACGAATACAGCCCATCGCTTCCGGCGCTGGAGGAGTTTCTTAAGAGAGATTTCCAGAAGGGTACGGTAAGTACTAAATTGGAGAATTGTAGAATAAGAATCGCAATCCATAATTCAGTTCCGATTCTACGATTATTTCCATTCTCGAGTTTCGTTTTACGACTCTCCGATTATTCAGATTTTTGCACGATTGTTTCGTTTTACGACTCTCCGATTATTCAGATTTTTGCACGATTGTTTCGTCTTTACAATTCTTTCAGTTTCCTTCGTTTTGCGATTACGATTTGCGCTGCAAATGTAATATTCCTCGTTCTTAAATCCATAAAGCAAAACAAGTGAGCCCCAAAAGTAATAATTCCTCGTTCTTAAAGCCATAAACATACATCCCAGCCATTTTCCAAAAAAAAAATTATAACAAAAATAGGATCACAGGAGCAAAAACATAGGAGGTTTATAGGATTTAAATCCCAAATGTAGGAGTTTTATAGGATGATTTTCAGGTACACACAGATGCGATGATATTGAAAATGTCTCACTTTAATTCCAACTGTATTTTGTGCATATACATGTGTTTGCAATTCACTCATTAACTAGACGGTTTACAAACATGAACAGCGTTTTTCAATGGTCACAGTGATCAGTTAAAACTTTTTTAATTTTTTTAAATTTTTTTTTAAAAAAACACTAGTGAGCAGCACACAGCAACAGATCTTGTCAACTTGCTTTATTTTCTCCGACCGGTTTCGTCTGATCATACAGACTTCACCAGGGAGTTTGAACAAGATACATAAAGGAACTTATTTTATACCTATGCTATAGAGTACAAATCACGTTCCAACTAGGGTGTGAACAGCAAAAAACACCTTCAGATTTGCGTACATGATATGACTAAAATCCTGCGAATGTGCAATGCTCACGGATTTAACGTTAAAGAATAATATCAAACCACAGGTGACAGCATAACACAGCCTGTAGTAGAGTGCACTAAATTCAAACTCAATCTGACCTGTTGGACACGCTCGCTTTATTTTCTTACTTATAACTTAAGCAGTATTTATAGGAAATATAGGAGTTTTTGGCCTATTATAGGAGTTTTATAGGATCCTATAAAATAAATAGGAAAAATATGAAAAATAGGACGGCTGGGATGTATGCATAAAGCCAAACCAGCGCGCTCCAACAGTAATATTCCTCGTTCTTTAAGCCACAAAGCGAAACAAGCCCGTATCACATGTATTATTCCTCAATCTATAAGTCATAAAGCGAAAGAAGCGAGTTTCAGGAAAAAATCGGAGAATCGTACAATACAATCAGATATTTGTTACGATATGTGTAAAATCGGATAATAGCACACTACAGTCGTGGAATAGTAGAATCCGAAGAATCGTACAATCGGAGACTTATTACTAAGTCATTTGGGTGAAATCGGACAATAGCACACTACAGTTGTAGAATACTGTGGTAGAATCGGAAAAATAAGAAGAATCGTTGAATCGGAGAGTTTCTTTAACCAGTACAAGTTTTCTTAATCGCAGAATAGTAAAATTGGAGGAAATATGTAGTGCTAAATCGGAGAATAGTACCCCTACTGAAACCGGTTATACTATTTTCCGATTTAGCACTTATCGCACCGTTCTCCAAGAAATTGGAAATCTGTCTGCGGAAAAGCCCTAAAAAGGTTGAGGCTACCGAAATATATGAAGAAAAAAAAACATGATTTCTCACCGATAAGACTTAAATCTGCTGTTGGTGACCTTACAGTAACGCTTCGACCAGACTCCCAATCTTCGCTTCTGATACAAAATGCCACTGTGCATAGCAGTTGGATCTTCAAGAAAGTGCTGCTCCGCTTCAGCGGGCACAAGCTTTCGTCTTTTAGTCTTTGGACGTAACACTTTAGAAGGTACACTCGTCAGAGAACGGCTTCTTGTTTTTTCGTCGGTGTCCGAACAGATTGAGTCCATGCTGGCACTCAGCGTTGTCAACGATCTCTTCCGCGAAAACCTGTCTGTCTTGTCCTCTTTAGCCTCGGAACTGCCAGTATCATCGCTGGCTAGAGGCTCGCTGTAGCTGTGCCTGTTACTAATATTCCCACTGTGTTCACTATGACTATCTGTCAAGTCTAGCGAATGTTCATTAGCAGATGCTTCTTCGCAAATCGAATCTTGGCTTTTGTTTGTTGCAGAGACTACTCTGAATTTAACGCCACTGAGTTCCGCTAGCAGATCAGCCGGGATTGCATCGTATATTTTCTTTTTCGCCGCCCCCTTTTCAATGGGTCCTTTTTTCTCTACGCTTTCATCTTCATCTGAACTGCTTTCTGAAGATGAGTAATCATCAATAATAGGGAGGGGTGGGAGAGGAGCATCGTAGCCTTCGTCCTCATCTTCGTCATCAGATTTCATGATTTCTGTTGGAATACTGAATGCAACCGTAGTAACTGTTCCGCTCTGATAAAAACAAAGTATAACAAAAAAATTAAACTGACTAAATACTATCTTTTTAAAAGCTAAAACGAGACTTCGCATTAACTGAATTCCAAAAATAATTATTTAAATTTTAAATTAGTTGTCTTTAGGCATTGAAACTGTTTCCTGTCGTCAGTTGCAATGAATGGCATGGATGGACGCGAATTGAAACTTGAAAAAGTTGGACGCCAACTTATGGTTAGTGCTCGCTGTTTCATGACTCAGAGGAGCATTTTGTGTATGGCTGAAAGGCTGGTTTTCATTAGCGACGGAGTCGAAGTCGGAGTCGTAATGAGAAGCGTAGAGCTTATATCTAGTGAAAACAGCGTTCTCACTCCGCTTACGACTCCGTCGCTTATGTTCCGCTTATGATCAAGTGAAAACCAGATTGTCGTCGGAGTCGGAAGCAGAAGTAGAGGAACCAAACCAATCACGAAGGGTGGGAACGTGCATTGTGACTGGTTTATCCTTCTGCTTCTGTTTCCGACTCCAACAATCTGGTTTTCACTGGATCATAAGCGGAACGTAAGCGACGGAGTCGCAGCAGTATCCATGTGACGTAGCTTTAAGCCTTTGCCAGCGTAATGCTTGTCCAAACAGTATCAAACAAACGCGTTTATTGAATAAATCATAAGTAGCATACAAATTATGATGAGGAAAATTCAACAAAAAATTTGTCAGTCTTTGCCTAGCCCTTAGGCCTCATTTTTCCGCGCGGCCAAAGCGTTTCGGGTCACGTGGTCCATGCGAAAATGTGAGAAATGTTTCCCGCCCGTTTGCTTCGGATACCTCACCGAAATGAATTGACCGAGAGGGACTGGGAAAACGCCGTGCAGGGGCTAAGGGCTAGGCAATGTCAACCTCTTCATTGCGCGTTATTTCTCACAATATTCCCCAAAATGAAGAACCTCCTAGCAGGCTATTTACTTTTGAAATGCAAACATAACAAAAATGTTCCTGTTTTCCTAAGGAGTATTTGATATTTAGTGCGACGTAACTATTTATGGATCGTGACTTTTTTCGCCATGAACTAAGCCGCTACTGTCTGAACAAATCCGGACCTTCTTGAAACCACACATTATCAGCTTTTTACCGGGATTCGTGTGGACAGGCCCTTGAACCACTCTACAGCGCGGTTTCAAAAAAATGTAGTTTCGGAGAGCGGATTCACTGGTTTCATTTGGACTGAAGGCCGATTGGTGTAAAAAGATAACGCGTTTTTTTAAATATCCGAATTCGCGTTAAAAGGTTAAAGGTTTGTTTATAATGGAAAGTGCACTTGGCTTATCCAGATAGTTTACTAGCCTGCGTAGCAAGCACCCGTGTTACTTTTTTACAGGCTGGCCACGCGAGGGGAACTCGCAAAGTGGAGAGCTTCTCTCCCCTGGCACGTCCTCGACGACTTCGTCCTTCGCCCTAAAAATATTGGCGCCTGATATGCAGGCTACTAGTTTGCATGCGATTCACTCAAATAATTCTGAAACAAATTTTCCAAATAGAACATAACAGGATTAAAAACCCCAAACTGGCATGAGGCAACCAGTTGGCTATTTACAAGCGTGGCAGAGGATTTGAACTCGGGATGACCGAGAACAAACTCAGCAAGCGGGACTCAAACCCGGGACGGCTGGATCATTGCAAGTCTGACACGCTTGCCACTCAAACACGCTGCCTCTCTCTGTGGAAGGAAAAGGGCAATTTTGTGTACAGAACTTACCTGATCAACAGGCTCTTCATAGAAATTTTCCACATCACCTTCTTCCATTTCTGTTCCACCATCAACTTCAACGCCGCGAGCTGCTTTCTCAGCTCTGGCCTGTTCCAAAGAGTATGCACTCTCTAGAGGACTAATTGGACGATCAACGCTGCCACGTCTCACAACAGCGGCCATGATTGCACTCATCCACGGCGATAAGTCTTGGCCGTCCTCTATAGCAAGAGACACACCCGGTCCCTCTTTGGGCGTCAGCCTAAAGCTGTAACTTATCTTCTTCTTGTCATCTACACCGATATCACAACCAAGCAGGTCGATAATCATCATCGCCGGATCATCTTGTGTTTTGAATATGTGGAGGCGGTTACCTTGTAATACGCACCAACGACGTTTGTTTGCCTTGATGTCCTTCAAGTAGCCTTTGATGATGGGTTCTTGTAAGTTTGACACATAAACTTCTTCATAAACTTTGGTTTCTTTTTTAAACCTGTGGAAATAAGATATGAAATCAAGCTAATTATTTTAGGTTGTAGAGAGAGTTAAGTGCCGCGTTGCTTGCATGTACAATGTAGCAAAAATTAAAATCAACTTTCCTTCATTCAGGAAAAGGAAAACAGCCACTTATAGACGTCTTAGTGGCTTACAGACACTTTTGTCTGTCACTCAATAGAGGTTTGAATGTGTCTGTTATTTATAGCAACTTCTTTTCTATTGAAGGTTACCAAAAGTAGAAAGTTAAAAGCTGTAACGGTCCAGTAAAGTCTACTAATCAATCTTCTTTATGATCAGCATCTAATTTCTCCTTACAATATTACTGGTTTAATACACATAAAGGTAAAGAGATAAAAGGAGGTGATCATTAAAAAAAGGATTCCTTGATTTTTAAAAAAATTAATTCTTCTCATTAGTAATGAAGAACCCCTTTGTTATCCCTTGAAAAGACTTGCTAATTTGTGGGTACATGTAGCCAATATTGTTACTAATATATACACCACGCAAGTGGAATAATTGTTTTATTAAAAAGGCCCACAAAATATCGAGAATTCTTCCCGACTTTATTTGTAAAAACAACTGATTTTCAGCTTGTTTTTAATTGTGAGCAGACGCATAGGGTTACCATATTTGGAGAGCATGGTATAATGGCTCATATACTATGATGGCTAAGCCAATCAGAGCTCTAGAATTGCATTATCCAATGATTCAGTTTTTAATAATAATACATATACAATGAAAGAACAAAAGAATATTGTAAAGTACTTTACAGTCAAGTCTGGCAGAGCGTTCCTGTTGTTAATGGACTAATCAATTCTTTCTTCAAAATTGTTTCTGTTCATCAATTCAATCATGAAAAATCCAATATTCCAATTGAGCCTTAATTCAAAAATCAAATCTCAATCAACAACACAGATTTGCAGGTGATAATTATTACAAAGGCACCACTTTCTACCCTGATATTTAAAAAACCTGGTAACTGGCCTGGCCATGAATTGAACCCACGGCCTCCCGCTTGACATGCCGGCACTTTCTTAATTGAACTAACTGGGTGGCTGTCACCCGTACATTGTACTTCAAAACAAAGATCTCAACTTTGGCCGAAATTATGATCAGAACTTTCAGCCTTTGTGTTTACAGGTAGAGCAATTTTTGCTAATAGAGGATTTTTAAGCGCTTCTTCTGCTTCCATTCAAGACACAATCTTATTAGAGTACATATTAGTACACGGACAGTGGAACCCCGATATAACAAAGGTCTAAGGGCACAATTTCTTCACCATGAAGAGGTTTGTTCTATTGATGCTCTTTTCCATATTATTTTTTATTATTCCTGGGGTAAACAAAATCGTTTGTTATACCTAGGACTTACTAATATCGTCGTAAAGAGATTTGTTATATTGAGGTTCCAGTGTGCAGTACAGTAAGAGGAAAACATCGTCTTGAGGTAAAATCTGACACTAGCCATTTGCTAGAAATTTGATTCTAAATCTCTCTTTTAGAAGGTAGTAACATGTAATTGCATGATTTTTATTGAACTTCCCATTTTTTCTTCAAACTTTGCTACAAGGTGCAGTTAATTAACATATAACTTGCTATTAAAAGTTACAATCTATGTCCTTACCATCCGGTAGAGATCTTTCCCTTCCCGGCAGATGCCCTGAAGCTGCCAGGCCGAGCTCCTACATAAATTCCAGTACCAGTGTGTTCCTGTGGAGTTTTGGGAGGAGTTGGATATATGAATGTATCATCATTTTTAGAGTCAGGGACTGCTTCCAATGGAGTGATTGGTTGATGAGGAGAAATACTTTTTAAATGTTCATAGATGTCATCTTCAGCACTGCTTGTACTCTGGATAGAGTCTCTAGTCTCCTGGAAAAGTTAAACTTTACAGTTAAAAATCGCACATTACAGGAGAAGTGTTTACTGCTGCTGGGTCTAAAGTACAGGTCACATTCCACAGGTCAAGAGTGCAGGTCATTGCTCCATCGATAAATTACCAAACCACACAGATTCCCCTCGATCTAATAGAGCATTTTGTTAAGAGATTAGGGCTAGGAGACAGTTTTAATGCTGTTCGTTTATCTCTATCGTGGTGACCTGTACTCTGATCTGTGGAAAAGTGACCTGTGTTTTAGACCTGCCGATTTACTGCATTTCCTGGAATAAGTGCCAAGACACTTCTTTCAAATTTCAGCTAAAAGGGTAGGAGCTTATTCAAAGGAGGCTGCTCTTAAACCAACTAGAGAATGATCTAGTTGTTGCTGGGCAATTTATGGCATTTACCAGGAGCGAGGCAACAGGACAAGAATTAAAAGAAGAGATAATGCACATAAAGGAACTCTGCAAGCACATGGATATAGAAATAACGGCAAGTGACTTAACAGAAAAGAAGCTAATCTCCTTTACTGATTCCACTGTAGTAGAAGCCTGAAATGTTAAAATACAGTGGCAGGCAATAGAAGCTGGTTTCCCTTGTATCCCTCCTATTCAAGAAAGTGTGGGGGAGGGGAGGGGAGGGGGTGCTCATTAGAGGAGAACACTGATTAGATATTAAGGAGCTTAAGCAACTATGACGACGACGATGAAGACAACTTCAAAAAACAATAGGTTTAATGATCAAAACAACAGCTCTGCACGTGCATCAGGCTTTTTAGTACATTTCTCTGACGTCCACTGCACGACTACGAGGTGAAACCTCCTAATTTGATGTTTTATGGAGGACGTGGACATATGACGACGAATTCTCCTTCCTCTTTTTGAACCTGAATAAACTCCTTAAGAATTCAACTCCAGGAAAAGTCACCTGCATTTGACATTTTAGCTGGTCCAAATAGACGCGATTAAGTTTGAAAGAACTGAAATTCATTTTCTTAGCTAACTTTTCACTGCCATTGTCATCGTGGTTGCTTAAGGTCCCTATTTTGGTCTTGGAGGTGGGCGCTTATCCCTTTAAGTCCCAATAGTGTCCAAGATCAATCTTCTCCTTACAATTATCCATACACTGTAAAGAGATAAGTTATGAGAATCAATAAAATGATCACCCAAGAGAAAATACTTTGATCTTTGAACAAATTCTCTCGACTAATTCTTTAAGGAATTGTATGGAGATCAGTTTGGAGAATTTATATGTGGATACTAGGCTTAAAGGGTTATTTGGGAGAGGGTGCTTATTACAGGGTTCGTACTCTTTCGAGCTCTTCAAATTCCATGACTTTCCATGACTTTTCCATGAACTTAAACAGTTCAACAGACACAAACTCTGGTGTCCACCATAATGTGTGCCATTTACACTCAGGTTTAAATTACTCCTCTTTATCTTACATTGTCATTGCCTTGTCATCTGCAGTAACTTATCTATCAAACAAAACCTTAATTTTCTCCAAGCTCAACTTTTTTCAAAGTCCCCTTTTGGCGACCTAAAATTATAAAATGGTCACCAGACAAAATAACGATCGTCAGAAAAAAGGGACACTTTGTGCAATACCACATGAATGTTTGAAAGAATCAGAATGGCTGCCCAACCATCACAATCTAAATTGGAGGTGCACACGACATCTCAAGGCTTCATTCCTAGAGAACCAGGGTGAAATTAGGCAGATTATCAAGACAAGAGAGCATAAATGCTATTTAATACAAATTTCTATCTCCCTTTATAGCTTAAAAAGACGATAAACACCAATTACAAGAAAAATGCCTCGCGCAAAATCTCGGGAATTTCTTGGGAATAGCTAGGCAAGTGATTGCTGAACACAGGTCACCAAATCGGCGATTTTCACAGCAATTTTAGTTGCCAAAGTTTTTTCTGAAATGAAGGTATGATCGTCGCAGTGAAACGCAATTTAAGCAATTGCGTAAAGAAGCCTGAAAAAAAAAAATTCAGGACTTCAACGGGGTTTGAACCCGTGACCTCGCGATACCGGTGCGATGCTCTACCAACTGAGCTATTCACCATGGCAACCAAAACGGTTGCAGCTTAGAGCATTGCACTGATGAAATGTCTTGATGTTTGTTCAACTAATTCTCTCAAGCAGGGCAATAAGAAACATATAGAGGGTAGGAAGGAGAATGTACAAGTACATGTTGATAACCAGTCTTAAGGGGTTAAGAGACAAAGGAGATTGAGAATACACCAATATTAAAAAATTTTACCCTGAATTTAATTTGAACCTACAATATTTGTACTGTATATCCACAACTGTAAGGTTCTTATTGAAATTGAAGGCACTATACTCTACAGAAATTTAAAAAAATTAATTAAATCCCCTTGACAGACAGGGTGCAAAGAAAGTCACTTTTACAGCTTGTCATTTGGGCAAGCTGAAGCTAGCATTTATTAGCCCAGATGACATTTCAACTAGCCCCAAAAACGTTTTGATGAGCAGAATTGATTTCACAGTTCTTCTGTAATTTGAATTCCTCAAGAAAACTTCACTTGCCCGTTGGCAAGTTAAGGACAAAATTCACTAGCCTGATAACAAAATCCACTAGCCCTGGGCTATCGCACACTATTTTCTTTGTACACTGACAGAGCAAACAAGTGCTAACAATGTACAGTGCTGAATGTAAGAAAAAAGCCTGGGTCACAGGTGGAAATGAATCAATCAGTCATATTAATTTGATATGTGACATTAATGAACCTAAAAAGGTTTACTATGAAAGTGTATTGTACCCGTGCAAGTCAAAATACTTTGCAATTCTAGGCAAGATAACCAGAGTAGCAGACAGCAAAGGCCTACCATTGTGTGGTTTTTAATTTATATAAGCTTCATCTAATATTATTATTAGTGTTGAATAGGCAGCAAATATTTCACTGTAATTGGCAAATTGAAATTCCGAACTACCGACTCATTCTGACTTGGCTGAGTAAAGCTCAAAAGTATGTTGACACTCCCATATTGATTTAAGGCAAACATGGGAGTTTTGCAGCCATAGAAACAGCCCAGCACTTTCTTGCTCAATAATCACATTCCTGTAATCTGCTCTTACTACCAATCTCAGTAGACATACGTGTAAATGTAGCCAGAGCAAATTTATTATTAAAAATGCATATAGTTATAATCGCAGCTCCAAGCTCTCCCTTTGTATGTTATAAATTTTATCGCTGTAAAAACTAGTTTTTGTAACTCTTGAGGGTATTACTAAAGTTTGACGATTGAAGTAAGCTTTGTTATCATTTTTACTTGTGGTATGGCACTCTCTTCAATTTATTGGTGATATATCATACAATGTAAGAGTCCAAAAGCTGACCTTACATGTACATGTATACACAGGAGAAGTAAGTTCAGGCTTTTACATTGTACATGTAGGTATAAAAGCAAGAAAGGCTGTCAAGAACAGTGACAAAACCCTTATTTTATAAACACTGAAGTGAACCTGAAGAAAAAGTTGCAGTTTCATACAAATCTAGGATTACAAAGCCAAGTTTGACGTTAACACAGAGGGGAGTTTAATTGAGACCTCCATTAGTTGAATGCAGTTTAAATGCCCAAGGCATGACCTTGCTGAGAGAACCCCGGTCAACAATGCAAATTAATATTCAAAACAGTTTAGACTATCTCAATTAACACAGGAGCAAGTGTTGCTAGAATCAGAGGAGGGTCATTTTCATTGAAGATGCAAAAGTGTGCTAATGTTTCATGTAAATCTGCTATGATGTACAATCTATGATATTTAGTTGTAAATCATGATTGCATTCTGTTTTGAAAATAAGGCGTTGAACACTTAACAAAAGAACAGTGAATTGCAGTCAACCAATAAATTACATCTTGTGACAAATTTACTTTTTATAGAATGCTTGGAGAAATGAAATGTTGCATGCAAATCAGAGATTGAACTTCGCTGGACTAAGTTATTTATTAGACTTTATGATTAAATTTTGCAAGATGTAAATTAATGGTTCAAGGTGTTAAAATTTATGAAATCAGGGTGATCAGTCTACAAGAAAGACAAACACTACTGATGGGCCTTGACAAGACAATAAAGAGTACTTGACTTTACATTTGCATAGTGTTGTTGAACAGAAACATTTGCAAACATTTGAGACGCTCCAATGTCCAACTCTTGAAACACAATGCATACCAACTACCAAATATGCATGACTGAATAATACTCCTAACCAGAAACTTCAAATGTTTTTAAGGGACCCTTAAAAATTATCAAAAGAGAATTTGGAGACATGTTGGCTTTCACCCATGAAGATAAGATAAATGTACAACAATAATTTTGAGGTTTATATTTATAAAAGCAAGCCTGATTTTCGTACCACAACCAGACACAAATGAATATAAACATTTAACCTGGTATAACAAATTTCAAACCAAAGAAAAATTTGAAGCAACCCACATATATATTGTAGTTAATTGTAATTTTTCTTTTTCTTTTGTTTTTGGGTATGGTAATGTATGCTCATGAAGTTGAAACAAATATAGATTACCTAGGATAAAAAAAAATAACTACAACATAAACATTAGGTATAAATTGGGAAGCTTCCGAAACAACTATAGTGCTTGTCAAGTTTAGAACTGGAATTGGATTTTTATAGAGATTCAAGAACTGATGTTTATTTGCTGTAGACCTTGGATTTGTAGAGATGACAGGCTACGGCACCAAACATCAGCTCTAGTTCTCTTCAGGCAAGCCTATTCATAAATTGACTGAGTTGAAAAACACCAATTTCTTTGACTAGGCGTGATAAAGATATCTAAAACAGGAACAAAATTTGATTGATAATCTGAACAGCTTATTTAACCTCTTTTGTAAAAAGACCTTTGAAGTTTTTTAAGCTGCTTATCTGCACCATTTAACCCTTTGGCTCCTACTCCTTGAATCAAATGCCGCAATATCTAATAAAATTCTGCTAATCAGAGTCTGTGGGAAAAAACCTGGCTTGTGACCATTCAAATGAAATGCCTTTAGCAACACTTTTGTATGGTAGTGTTTGTTTTCAGTATAACAAAATGAAATTTGTTTCATTTTTTTAAATTTTGAGTTTACAATCCCTAAGATAATCTATGAATCATGACATATCTAGTATTACAGGATGGTACACAAGGATTTTGACATTCATAAAACGTTCTTGAGATTGAAAAAGAAAGTTTTCAGTTAACTTATTTTACCACCCAGTTCCTTTAAAACATTGAAAACTGAAATTAAAAACCACTAATTGATGTTTTAAAATTGATTTTGCAAAATCGAACAAATCAAATGATGTTATTGTTGCGGAAATACCTTGGCATTTAAAAAATAACTGCTCACACATTTACGGCAGAGGTATCAAAAACGTGCATCAAAAATATGATTATTTATTGCTAGTAAAGTACATGATCCTGAAACAAAAAAACGTACTTTTCATAATCAAGTTATTAATAGATGAGATAAAAACAAGCTAATTCTGAGGAAACCCTCATAATTTTACAGTCATGATGAATGCAGCATTTTTGAAGGAGTTTGTGATGTACTGCTGAAAATAGTATCGACTTTGCATGAAAAATTATCAGTAGAAGGTTCAAATAATAAATTGAGCTAAACAACCGGCACACAATGAAATTTAGCATAATTATTGATAGTTTCTTGGACAAAAGATCTTTTGTCCGTTTTGAAGAAAGGATCTAACTAGATGCTATTTTCAACGCAATTGTTTAAATAGTGATTCAACATCGCAGAGAAAAAACATAAAAATACATTCAAAGAAATCAACTGGGAATGACAAAATGGCGCTTTATTGATCCGTCGTACGGACTTTGTTCCTTATCATCTATAAAATCTACAACTGCAATAAACGGTCGGCGATCGATTTAAGTTCACGAGATAATTTTATCAAACAAAACTCCCAACATCAGTGGCTAAGACGCCGAACGCCGAAGGGCTATGTCACAAGAGGTCAAATTGCTGCAGAGTGAACATACAGTGAACATTTCCATAGATTTGTCACCGTAAACAGGGTCTCTAAAAAAGAATACACGCGCTAGAGGAGAAGCTTACTGTACAGGCGAATTTTGCATACCGTATGACTCATTTTTCGCTGCATGAAAGCACATACTGGTATTGCTTTCTTTTGAATACTAAATTTAGTCACGTACACGTGAGGTAGATTTAAAATCATCACTTGAGTCAATTTTAAATTAAATACTCTGAATAATAAAAAAACATCGAAGGAAATGTTTTCTACAAAACTTACCCCGGAGTACGTTGTATTCCCTGTTTTCGGAAAATACAAGCCACCATTTTTGCTTCCTTTCTCGCCGAACACAACAGTTTGTGGTACATAAGTCTTGTACAAATTCGTAACCCTTGATAATTCACGTTGTTTCGAAGCAAATTCAACGGGATCTAACGTCTTTTCGTTTTTACAAAGGTTGCTTTCCTCAGCGGGTAGAACGCTTCCGGAATAGTTGAGTTCATTCTGCTGGACACGCGCTCGATAACGTTCACTCAAATGTGCAGGTCTTGGCGGCAGTGATGGAGGCTTCGAAACACTTTCTAGCCTTCTAAGAAATTCAATTCGTTGTCTTTCCGCTTCTTCGCTCAAAGGTTCGCTACCCAGAACCACTTTCAGAAAGTCTTCTAGCCCGGGTAGCGTCTGGTTGATGGCTGGGGAGGGAAGTAGAAATTCACATTAGTGTTAACGATATACAGCGAAAGCTCTAAAAGCATCCAAAAAACAATCAAGAAGTTAAGATCGAATGATTATTAGATGTTTTCACTGTGGTTACATAAACAAGACCAAGCTTTGTAAGATTATGAAGACAAATAAGAAATATGGAAATCGTGAGCGAAAAACAGAACGTAAGAAAACATGTCGTAGTCTTTCATGGACACGATTTCACAAGCAAAAATCTCACCGATAAAGCGATCATGTTTGTCCATTTTGGTCTAGAAGGCCAAACTATGCATTGCATCGTAGAAATCAACCCATATCGTCCCTCTTTGGCCGCTCTAATGCTAATAATTCTAGTTCAAAAACAAACGAGTCATCAAATTCACCGCCATATTTCTCTTCCCGAAAGGAAACCGTCGAATGTTGACTTTGCGATCAGATGACAGGAACTCGCACGCTGATTGGTCCGCATTCATTGACGGCTCGAGCCGCTGCCCGGAAAGGTTTGATCAAAACTGACTTCGATTGATCGCAAACTCAAAATTGAAATTATTTTCCAAGGAGACAAGTGAAATTCTATAAAAAGCACTTACGTATATCTCCCGAAGCAGTTCTTAACCAATGAACTAAAGGAGAGCGGGATTTTGGCTCCAAAAATCGCCTGTTAGCACCCTTTTAACGTTGTGTTTGTTTTTGCAATATTGAAGAAGTTACAATGGACGAGAAATCGCCAGCTGTCAAGAAAGTGCCAAAAGCACCCAGGAGGTATATTTATTGTGGGAAAAAAATTACGTTTTAAAATGGACAAGTAAAAGGCGAAAAAAGAGAAGAATTAAGCAAACACCACATCTCCCTGCAGAAATATATAAAAATTTGGTAAGATTTGAATTAAACGCAGTATTAGATTTTAAAACAAGAACAATTTTTTTGTTTCACAAGCAAGCATTGCAACCAAAAAATGACATGGCCGAAGAACGCACGTAGCGCCGAGAAGACTATAGGAACAAAACCCGTGGAATCGATTTTTAGAACGTTTTTTCCAACCGATTAGGAGAAAATTCAGAACACGATTTTTAATGACCGCTTTAACTCCGTTCGGTAGATTTGCATGTTTTATAATTACATGAAATAGTCATATAACAGGTTGCTAAGCCAATGAAAACCCGAGATATTACATTAAAAAGTGATCCAGTTTGGTAAATTAAATCAGGGCAAACAAATGGGAACGTTAAGACTGAATAAGTATCCAATAGCGTTCTTGAAAGGATAAATAATCGCCAAAATAATGTAATTATTGCGACTTAAAAATTTTGGAGAAGATCTAGCTGTTTCGCTGTTTCCGAAAATCTACTGGCTGGTTTCTGGATTTCGTGGATTTTTGGTGACTTATAAGAGCATTTTACCCGCAAATAGCGCGCAAACGACACATTCAAATCAGTATTGTGCAAGGCGTAACCGCGAGTAGTAAATACTTCCCAGTTCATTCTATTATTATTCATTCTATCTGCTAGCGTGTTTATTTGCCGAAGAATCTAGAACACGAAACGACAAGCTTTTTGGGCACGACACCCCTAAAGGTGGGTACCGGTGCCTGAAATTTTTATCACCTCTAATTTTTATCAGCGTGTTAATTACAGTATGTGCTCTGCTTCGCAAAAGCGACTGTAACTGAAGAACAGCGACAGCAAAAAGTGAAAAACATGTTTTCTATCGAAAAAGCGGAGTAAATAAATCATAATATTCTTTCAAAGAAACGATAATGCAAATAAAAGTGAGTTGTAGAGTTAAAATGACTTTTAAAAAATTATTCGTAAAAATCGAGCTTTTAATGCCATTAACACACTTCAATAAGCCAATAAGCTTCCAGAATTCCGCACAGAGCAGGATGTTTTTGAAAAGATTTTCAGGCTCGCCATTTTAGCCTTCCGTCCATAGGAAACCGCGTTTTCGGGCGCTAAAAACGCAAGTTTTCAAAAACGGTCCCCAGGTTTTGAAAACGCCGGCTTATCGTTTTCCTGTGCACGCGGCCGGGCCGACAGGCGGAAACGGAGGTTTTCGAATGCTATGATGTCATACACCATTCAGCGCATACCCTTCTAGGGATGCTGATCGTAAGCGTTTTCGTGCAGAGGAGCGAAAATGATTCGAATACCGGTACGTTCGCTACGTGAACGCGTTTTTTCGAAAACGGAGATAAGATCTCCCGTTTTCAATTACAGGGACCTTACGGGACTACGATGGCAACGATGGCTGCGACGGCAACGGGAACGTCTAAAACATAGTAGGTTTTATGAGCAAAACAACAACTTATGCATCATGCACGTTTTTTGTACATTTCTGTGCCGTCCCTGCACAACTACGACGTGAAATGACCAAATTTTGAGTTGACTTGAGAACGGGATCGAACGCCAAGGCGAGAAGAATTTTAGTCTCTCTCTCTTAATTAAAACCTAAATTCTCAACTTTCTAGTAACTGGGTGACTTGGTTAAGGGCGAAAAAGTTTCAAAGGTCGGAATGTGTTTTTCATTAGCGTCCCTAATATTAGGGTACCTGTGAACAAGGACATTCGATATATTAAAATTATTACGTACAAAACTCCAAGGCTTTACTGTCAAAATTTCAAATTTTTTTACATACATTGACGACTCCATTCTCTCGCAATGAGAGAATTGAACACAAAGAAAATCAAACCAAATATAGAAAAATGACCAGAGAGGTCAGAGAGCCCCAGAGTCTTAGTGATTATAATATATCGAATGCGGACTACTGATGCGACATTTTACAAAAACAGATTCCAACGCGATCGCTTTAGTGTCAACAATGAAATCAGTGTTGGTCCCTCCTAGTTACAAATATCGTTGCTGAGTCGGAAATTAATAACCAATGGAATATCGGATGTAAATTGTAGTGTGATTCAATGTAGCGAAGGGATATATATTGCACGTCTGCATGTTTTTATGGACGGGCTAATTTTAGTCTCATCTATGTTTTCGAAAGCAACCAACCCCCCAATATAAGGTTCTGAAAGAGCCGGCCGACAACTCATGATCTCAGCCTGTTGCAAGTTCTCCATTTGGGGGATATGTCGTGAGAAATAGACGTTATAACGTGGGGATCGGGGGGAAAGAAAGCCCATCGATCGCGGCTCGGCTCGCTTCCTTTACTCGACAAAGGAAATGGAAGGGCAAGGAAATTTGATCATTTAGGTCTGCCGGTGAAAATGATTGAATGAATGACTCTATTTCCCAAATTGAAATAATATTTATTCATATTTAAAAGAAGTTCAATTTGGTATCACTAGGCGTTACGACTTGTCAATAGAAGGTATATATAGGAACAGGAATAGGAATAGTACTTTATTATCAACAGAGCGCCTACAGACACATGTGTCTACAACGGTAACAAAGATTTTCGGGCAATAGTTACAGAGGTGTACATTTGTAAAATTTATACAACTATTGAACAAGGTTATATTTAACGCGTCTATCTCTTTCGCGGAAGCGATCATATACGTATTTAGCCACAATTTTTTGCGTTTTCTCTCCTTACTTCATACTTATCAACGTTGCAAAGGCGGAGCTTGGAGTCATAGAGTCAAGAATAAGATTTAGTTTCCTTTTTTAGCGTATTGAACAGTTCTCTCCTAGGATCCCTATAGGCTATGCAATTCATCAAAAAATGCTCCTCGTCTTCTAATCCAGTTTTACATAATGGACAGATTCCTTGGTCTGGTGGTTGATAGGGTTTAACGTATCGTTCAGTTTAAATTGCTAGTTTGTGGTTGCTTAATCTTAGCTTTGTGATTGCTACTTTATGATTGATGTTTCTTACATTTGTGAGGTAATTTTCGTAGTCATGGGTAAGTTTAAATTTCCTAAAAGTTCCTAGTTTTGATTAGTTTGTTTTTTTGATGCGGGTCCTTTCGTTCATCATTGTGTATTTCGCTAATCCATGTTTGCTGTTCTATGTCTAAGAGTCTCTGTCGTATATAGTTCATGATTGCGGGAGTGTTCGTTTTCGCTGAACATATGTCGCCAAGACCTGCGAGATTTAATAGTCGTTTTAATTTGCTTGATCAAAGTTTCTTGTTATCTTGACCAATTTGGTCTGTAAATGCTATTCCAGAGAGTTTATTTTGGTGCTCCGGCTCACAAAATTTCAGCCAATATTTAATGGCTCTGCAATTTGTCTTCGTTCGCATTGGGAAACGGCCTACCTCCGATCTGCACGCATTTGAGCTACATAATTTGTTAACTCCCAATAGCCACCTAATAAACTTTGTTTGAACAAACTCAATTGGATCATTTTCTAGCTTTCCGTCGTGATCGACCCCCCAGACCTCGCTTCCGTATGTGAGTATTGGGGAAATAACCGCGTCAAAAATTTTCTTTGTGAGCTGTACATCGTTTCTGAAATGGTCGCCCATACTATATATACGAAATAGGTGCCTTTGTCAAAAATGTTATATTTAAGACTAAGGGGTCGGACCTCGAGGCAGAGCCTCCCGTATAAAATTTTGTTTCGTGCCTCCCGGTGGATCAGTCTGTCGTCTTCTGTCCCGAATCGAAAGAGAGAAAGGAAAAGGCGTGCATCCGACTTTATCATTTAAACTTGGGACAGGAGAGCTCATTCCCTCTTGCTTTGGAATAATATAACTTCAGTACTTGCAATACGGGGTCCCCAATAGCGTTCTTCAATCCCGTAATCCCGACCCCAAAGTTCGTGCAATCCCGTAATCCTGATGGCTATTTTTAGTATCCCACCTGGCCTGGATACTTTCAACCCCGAATCATTCGCCCTGATTTTGCTTTAAAACCCGGAATCTCGAGTTTTAAAGATGGGCAATCCCGTATCCCGAAAAAGTTATTGGGAACTCTCGACCCTCGACCGGCTTCTCTTGGTACTGTTTAACCAATTAATATTTGATTTTATCTTATAATTGTGCGGGTCGACTGTTCTGATTGGAAATGGATAACCGGAAAAAATATATGCTGTCAGTGTTTTCCTCCTACACTCAGCATGAGCCGGCTCAATCTGAATGAAATCTAGGTTTTTCAGTAAAACTCCATACGCACCGAGCATGGCAAAACTGTAAAACTACTTTAAACGTTTTGTTGCAATGTATGTATCCAAGAGAGAATGACCTTGATGCATCTTCCGTCGGAGGGGGAGGGGGGGGGGGGTACTTCCTTATATAAGCTATATAGGTATGTACCGCCCCAAAGGGTAGGGGTTATGCGCCGTTTTGGTCTGAAAACGGGCTAGACTTTGCCCATTTTGTCCTCTGGAATCGCGTATGGTTTTCGAAATGAGACTCCACATGAGTAAGAAACTGGAGAGAAATATACGAATTCATAATGGATTTGATGAGTTTGTTTGTTTGCGCTGTGATCTAATTAATGATAACATAATTTCTGCTTAAAGGTCAGGCCTGAAAATGGGTGCGGAAAATGACATTTTTTGGTCTGAAATCGGATCAGGATTTGGAAAACCGGTCGGCACACCCCCACTAAGAATTCCCAGGAGTACCCCCCCGGGATGTATCTATTGCGTTCCTGGCGGGGGAAGATAAGTATCACGGATCGGAAGTTCTTTATTTTACACGCCCTATAAACCTAGCTATCATCAGACTCTCGACCTTTCCGCCATACTGAAATGTGTAAGGATAATCCTCGTCAGTTACTTGTAAGTTCAAAGTAGTTTAAAAACTAAGGGAAAGTCTTAAAGTCTGCTTACATAGTCAAATTGCAGATAATTTGTCATCTCGTGATGGCGATCACGCAACGTATGTTACAGTTCTGATAATGATCACGTTCAATCTGTGAACGATCTGTAGCATCCCACGCAGACGTTTTTTGGTTTCCTTTCGGGAGGATTAATTGCGTGACAACCCAAAAGAATTTCAGTAGGGTCCATGGGCGAGGGGCTACTTGACAAAGTCTTTATTCGAGAGAGGTTCTGCCCCGATGTCCAACCCCTTACCCTTTTACAAACTATTTTTTGACAATAAAAGGCAGCCCTTTCTATGCCTTGCACGGATAAATCGCTAAAACAGGGAGTCCTAATCCTCTTTCATTAATTTTCAGAGGGCGCGTCTCTTCGAAAAGTCTGAACTTGAGACGCTTTTAAAAGGGTCTCAAGTTCAGACTTTTCGAAGAGACGCGCCCTCTGAAAATCCGAGGCTCTTTCATTCCCCATCCTTTTACACACCTAAAGCCAGAAAAAGGTACGTACCCCTTTTGAGCGAAGCTTTCCCGTATAGGGCTTAGGCCATTACAGTCGACCCCTGTTATTTCGGACACCCTTGGGGGAAGTTTTAGTGTCCGTAATAGCGCGGTACCAGAGAAAAAATTTGTTTCCTCTTTAAACTTATGAAATAATAGCGGAGCTCCTCGCGCGCGCGAAGCGCGCGCGTGGACGTAGCCCCATAGCTAACGTAATCTACCCATCCCAGAAAATTTGGTAATCACGTGACCGTACACCGACCACCCGCCCGCCCGCCGTCCGTCCGCACCACAGGAAAACCAATGTTTACTTTCACACTTTCTAACTACTTTGGGAGCCCAGGAAGCCCAGGAGGAAACTGATTGCACATCAATATTGTGGTCAATTGACAGCTGTCAAAACAAGGTATCCGCTGACCAGTATCACCTGACCGCATCGCGGGCTCTGGTTTCGACCCATCGAGGTCAAGTACTTTTTTGAAGTTATCCGCTGACAAGTTACTGGTTTTCAGATGATCGCAGGCTCAAGTTTGTTATTTATTAAAATTTATATGAAATATGCCGTGTTTATATCATCATGACCCCTCACTATTAAGAGTTTGATTTCAAACTAACCATGGTCGCGAAAATTCAGCAAGTTATGTAACAATACAGGCTAGGAAGACCTTTTCTCACCAAGGTCACGCGTTGGTCACGCTCTATGCCTACTTTTTATGCTCTGATTGGTCACAATTTGACAGGTGAGTTCATGCGGAAAATTTATGCAGCATCTTGAAACTTTGTTTACTTTGACAGCTGAAGCTGACAGAGTTTTGTGTAAACTTGTGATGTTCTTAACTGTCTTTCTCCACTGGATGTACAAAATGAAATACAGCTGCTATCAAGTCTGTTATTCATGGCTAGTTTGTTCATTGGTTTTTTGCTTGAGAGATGCGTCGCTTGTTAAAGTCGGAAATCCGATTTCGGATGGCATCGTTTTCGTTTTTCACCTTGCTTGATGCGTATAAAGAGGATTCAAAATTCTCAAGCGACTCTCGCGTTACTTGATAGCTTTTACGAACCGCATCTCGAAAGGTAAGCCTGAGTAATGATTGCATTTGAAGTTTTTTTTAATATCTAATTTCATGTAGTCGAGCACAATTTATGTGGCAAGTTTATGCACGTTTCACTGACGTTTGTAAGATTTGAGACAGTGAACCGACCTAATATCAGGTTTGATATAAGCTTACAGGACTTAAAAGAGCCTTTAGATATATTTTCTCACCGCAAATAGAAGAACACGTTCCGAAGAATGTTTAGTTATAAATGTGGCTGTAGAAAGAAAACTTTGAGCGATTTTCTCGCCTCGAGTTCATCTTTGAGAAAAGCAAACACCGCGAGGCCGGCTTAAAACATAAAGTTATTAAGCTTTAAGACTCAGGATTTTTCGAAACGCTTTAATACTTATCTTCGTGAATGAAAATTGTTGTGTTTGTAAATGTTTAACCGAATTATATTTGTTTTAGTGATTGTTAGTAGTCTCTCTTGCAATTTAAATCGCTGTGCTGTTTGTTTTCAGTCGTTCATGAACATCGCATGCAGGAGTTATCTTTTTGCCGCGCGTATCAAACGCTTTTCAAGATTACACATCGTTATAAAACCCTTAAATAAAAAAAAAAAAAAACATTAAATTATTTATGTTGAAGCATAACTCTTTTAATGTTCACTGCGCTCGAGGTCTGTATGATAAATAGTACGGTTTCACCTCAGATGTGATGTGTAAAAAGTATAAAAGGTTGGTTTACATATCCCCGGATTTGTTGGCAAGATTTTATAAAGTAAACTTGTCGAAAGCAAAAAATTCGGCCTGATTTGTTTTCCAAGAATTTGTTTTCCAGGTATAATCCACTGTGATCAAGAACCATTACGGCTCTTGAATGTGATCGAAGATGATTGATATGTTTTGTTTTTATTTTTTTGCTCCATCCTTTAATACATTAGTTGTACAATAATAATACATTAATTGTACAGTAGTACAGTAATTGTATTCAATAATACAATAGTTGCTTAACCTACGTGCACATAATAATAATAATAATAAAAGAAGAAAATTAGAATGGAGAAGGGCACATTATAGTGAACTAATCATGGCCCTTTAACAAGATTGACTTTATTCTTTTGTAGTTTTGTTTTTCACAAAAAAAAACACACACACACACACAAGTCAATACTGAGCAAGATAATATATTTTAAGTGCCTTTTTGAACAGGATTTTTGATGATTTATTGCGAATATGAAGGGGGAGATCATTCCAATAGTATTTACCAATGACGGTGGGGCAGAACTTCCGAATATTAATTCTTGAGTGGGGAATCTGTAATTGCTGGGCAGATGCACTTCGTGTAAAATAATCATGTTGCTCAGATACAAGTAATAATGGAAAATTACATGGCTTATTATCAGAGACATAGTCATATAAAAACAAACAATTGTACATAAATTTAACAATATCACGAAATTTTAATAGACCTAGATGAACATAATGAGGAGTGATATGATCTCGTAAAGGAACGTCATTCATTATTCTAACTGCTTTATTTTGCAGACGTATGAGCTGTGATAATGGATTATCATAATTATTTCCCCTCAATAAGCTACCATATATGAGATATGGGTAAACAAGAGAATAGTAGATACTAGTTAAGCATTGATTACCTAGATAACTTTTTATCTTTGTCATAATATTAATACTCTTGCTGACTCTATCACACACATAGTCGATATGATCATGCCAGGATAGGTGGCTGTCAATATAGATACCTAAGTATTTAATTTTGGATACTTGCTCTAAGAATTGTCCAGCTATCGATAGCGGAAATAATAAATTATAATCTACTTTCTGACGAGGTTGAAAGTTAAGATATTTAGTTTTTCTTAGATTTAAGGTTAATTTATTTGCACATAGCCAGTCATAAATATTAGGTAGTTCTTTATTTATCTCAAATAAGAGTTCATCTATATTTTTAGCTGAAGCTGTTAAAGAGGTATCGTCTGCAAATAGTCTCATAGAGAAAAAATCAGAAGATTGAGTAAAGTCGTTTATAATTGATCCTTTGGGTACACCAGAAGTAATTGGCATGGTGTCAGAAATGTTACCATTTACAAAAACTCTCTGCTTTCTTTTATTAAGATACGATTTGAACCAGTCGATATGAGGTTTTTGAATGCCATAGGACAATAGCTTTGATAATAAAATAGAATGATTGACAGTATCAAATGCTTTACTCAAATCTAAAAATATTGATACAGCATAATCTCCTTGATCTAGACAGTACGTAGAGATTTCTTCAATGAGATCAACAAGACAGTCCACAGTGGTACTGCCTGGCTTAAATCCATATTGAGTATGAGCATTATCATATTTTCAGACAAAAAATAAGATATAAGTTGATTATAAATACATTTTTCAAAAAACTTTACTTAATACTAGAAGAACTGATATTGGTCTATAATTATCGCACAGTCATGGAACGGGATCTCTGTGTAAAGATAGGAATCACTTTAGCGATTTTTAGATTAATATCAGGAAAAGTTCTTTGCTTGATGGACAGATTAATTATATATGTTATATACGTTATAGGCCAACTCGATGTAAGATGTTTCACTCTAAAATCACTTAGCCTTTCCAAAAATAATTTCCCCTTAAGTTAACTGATTTGTGGATTACAAGTTTATTATTTGATTTAAATAATAAATTTATTAATGGGAGCTTCGCTTTTAGCCCTGGCTAAATCTATATATTATTTAAAAGCCCCAGAGGCATTGTAGTTTCTACAGTTCTTTAAGTCTTTCCTCCCGAAAATGCTGTACAGTACAGTCATTAGTTTGTACCTGCACCTCTCCCGTAGTCATGGTAACCGTTAGGGCGCCACGCGCCTCGAAACCCTTTCCTTCCATTTGATTTTGTTTTCAGATTCTCTTAGAGCGTCGCAAAACTTCAACCCTGGCTTCAAAGATGTTATTCTCCCAATGCTTGTTCTCTCTCCTTGCACTGCTCCTTGTAAAATTGTCTTGGCAAGCCCTGCTGATCTTTATACATGCCCAAACCACTTTAACTTGCGTTTCTTTGCTGTGGTTAAGGTTTCATCATAGGGCCGAATGGCTTCACTGATTCTGTCTCTGACTGCATCGTTAGCGATGTGGTCTCTGTCTGAGATGCCGAGCAGTTTCCTTAGGAATCTCATCTCAGTGGCCTGCAATTTCTTCAGGATGTCCGTTGTCAGTGTTCAGGTTTCGCAGGCGTACAACAGAAACCAGGGCATAAGTCTGATCTTTGAGCTTTTAGAGATACTTATCCATCCAGATGGTCTTCAGTCTCGCTAGTGCTGCTGTTGTCTGTGCAATTCTGGACAGTGCTTCAGGCTTGGAACCTTGATCTATGACGACTGCACCCATGAGATCTCTGTGGGTTACTCCTAGGAAAAGGAAATGAACGAACTGTCAGTCTCGTCCAGTTTTTCACTGTTGATTCTGATGTCAATGCTGATACCATTCGCGTATTGGTCACCAGTTTGGTCTTCTCTGCACAAATTTCCATGCCAAAGGCTGCAGAGAACTTATCCAGGCGATCCACCAGGGAGGCTGGCTCCTCCTAGTTGGAATAAATAAGCTTGGCAGGAAAATAACCAAACAACGCTTCCAACGTGGCCTCACGAACCTAAAAAAGATCCGGCCGCAAGCAGGAAATTCTCAGGTTCGCACCCGATCGATAGAAGAATTGATTCTTTACTTTTTCTTTATCGTAACGTCGCTCCATGTCAGACTCTATGTTATGTGAGTCAGGATTTTTGACGAAGAAATCAAGTGTCCGCTATAGCGTAAAAAAAAAAAAACAATAATAGCGAGAGTCCGTAATAGCGGGTGTTTGTTTTAGTCATTTCCTTATGCATTTCTCAGGGGGGCTGCTGGCTTTTGTCCGCATTGGCGGGGTGTCCATAAGGCGAGAGTCGACAGTATAGGGCTAGGGACTAAGGTACCTCTCTTGAACACTTGAACCGACGCGAAGTCCAATTAGATGCGCGACTCGTGGCAATCGCTAGTGTGATCACATTAGCACCTAGTTAACTAACTAACTCGCGGTTTGATGAATTCTTGATGGAAGCCTCTTGTAACATTTGTTTTAAAAATTAAGCAAAACTGGGCGTACTCATAAGCTCTGAAGAGACGTGTGAGGCCGAGCGGTTAACCTCTCGACCTCCCGATCTGGAGCTGGGAGGCTCAGGGTTCAACCCTCCCCCTTTTGGCGTTGTTTCCTAAGCCAAGAAATTTATAGGCGACATACCACTGGGGGGTAACCCAGCTGTAAAAAAAAAAAAAGACCTCGGCGCCTGCTACGCAGGCCAGGGGGTCAGCCGTGAACCTGCAATGGAATAGCATCCCGTCCGGCAATACTCTGGCCGTTTGGACCTTTGGGTCGTGTGCGCCTTCATCTTTTCTTTTACTTATAAGCTCTTGGTTAAAAGCCTAACCTTGGCCGCTGAACAGGTAACGACGTAAAAAAAGGTAAAGCAACCATATTTTACGTCGATAACTCGTGACAGTAATAACTAATAAACTGGAGGTCGACGGTGCCAAAAAACAAGAAGTCTAAAGACTACTACTGCAAAGCTGATCATAACAACGTTTATTGCATTTTCATAACAATATTTCGGCAAAAAATAGCAGAAAATCGATAACCAACGCAATACTTGCGTTGCACGTTTTTTTTAACCGTATTAAGCTTAAAAAATTATAAATCCAACGTGAAATTCCAGTGCTCCTGCTCATGATTAGACACTGAATTAATTTAAGCGAAACAAGAAGACGCCTGAAGGCGCTTACGCGGGATGTGTTGTTGTACGTAAGAATTATGTTGAATGGCATTGGAAAGTTGAGCAGTGTATCAACAAACAAATGTGTGCAGGAGAGACAGAGATGTTCTGTCAAATACATTTGTCTAGAAGATGAGCTACACACAAGGGTTCCTTTACCCTTCAAAACAAAACTTACATCAATAGGGGTGACGAATGGTACCTCGAAAAACGTGGGTCTCGGAAAATTTTGGCAGGATCTCGAAATCTCGGAAGCGTTTTTGATAAGTCTCGAAGTCTCGTTTTTGCATGGTTTGTATTTACTTTTTTTGAGTCTCGAAACTTTTTACCAAAGAGTCTCGGGCTCGGATTTCTAACTAGGATCTCGGCGTCTCGGCGAGTCTCGGATTTTACCATAGAGAGAGAAAATAAAAGAATTGGCCAAAACCAACCTAAGGACATGGACAAAACCATGCAGAAATTACAGCATATCGGATCTATAAAAGATCTACGGTCCAAAAATACATAAAGTACAAATATAAACCACGAGGGACTGCACTGGACCGCAAACGAATATGCCGAGAACGTAGGATCTGTAAAGACCTGATCAGCAAAAATAAAAATGTAGACATATAATTCTGCAGTATTCTGTAGAGAGTATGGTGTAGTAGAGTAGAGAGTATGGTGTAGTTCACTAAAATTTGCATTCTGGCTTTACTAATATCCTCAATAAATGAAATTCCACAATCAAAAATAGCATGTAAACTATCAGACTTCAATAACTACAGGGCGCAAGGCTGTGCCCTAAGGAAAATTTCCATAAAGCCCTTCGGGCTCCCAAGCATTTCAGCTGGGGTGCTCAGGCCTAAAAGATGGTCCCCAATTATTAATAAATCAGTGAGCTTTTAGTTAATTATTAAAAATTAAACAAATTATTCTCTAAACTTCTAAAGAAGTCAAGCAGAACGTTGTGCTTTGATTTCTAATTTTCATGAAAAATCACATCTTTGACTTCCTCGGCGTGCGAAAAAAAAAACCCACATGATGTGTCATATGAAAGGAATGAAACCAAAATTTTCACACAATATGAGAAACAAGGCTAACGAAGCCATATATTTCAGGGCACACAGGGAACACATGCGACATAAGGAAAACCGAGGATACAAGGGACACAGGGGACACAAAGGGACACAAAGGGAGCAAAGGGTAACTCAATGTAACACAGAGTAATAAGGGGGAACACAGGGGAACACAGGGTAACAAGGGGCAACACAGGGTAACAAGGGGCAACACAGGGTAACAAGAGGGAACACAGGGTAACACAGGGTAACACGGGGTAACACATGGGTAACCACGAGGGACTGCACTGGACCGCAAACGAATATGCCGAGAACGTAGGATCTGTAAAGACCTGATCAGCAAAAATAAAAATGTAGACATATAATTCTGCAAGCAGAATACTGCAGAATACTGCGGAATACTGCAGAATTATATGTCTACATTTTTATTTTTGCTGATCAGGTCTTTACAGATCCTACGTTCTCGGCATATTCGTTTGCGGTCCAGTGCAGTCCCTCGTGGTTTATATTTGTACTTTACGTATTTTTGGACCGTAGATCTTTTATAGATCCGATATGCTGTAATTTTTGCATGGTTTTGTCCATGTCCTTAGGTTGGTTTTGGCCAATTCTTTTATTTTCTCTGCGAGACATCAACTTGACACTTGGACTCTTGCCCCCCAGAAAGCACGTGGTATGGCGTGATTCTGTGGGTGTTGAGAGTTCTGGGTCAGGGCTTAAAATCATAGTGCGCGGTTATTTTGCATCAGAGTTTTCTCTGTTACGCCATACTGACGAGCCCCAAAAAGGGCGAAACAGCTGTCTATGGCTACAAACCCGCTATGTTTTGAGTTCTTTCGGTGTCTTGTTGATGTCTTGCAGAGTTAAATTTCACGTAGTACGATCAGCATTGCAGTATTCTGCTTGCAGAATTATATGTCTACATGGGTAACACAGGGTAATAAGGGGGAACACAGGGGAACAAAGGATAACAAGGGGCAACACAGGGTAACAAGGGGGAACACAGGGTAACACAGGGTAACACGGGGTAACACAGGGTAACACATGAGTAACACAGGGTAATAAGGGGGAACACAGGGTAACAAGGGGCAACACAGGGTAACAAGGGGGAACACAGGGTAACACAGGGTAACACAGGGTAACACGGGGTAACACAGGGTAACACATGGGTAACACAGGGTAATAAGGGGAACTCAGGGGAACACAGGGTAACAAGGGGCAACACAGGGTAACAAGGGGGAACACAGGGTAACACAGGGTAACACGGGGTAACACAGGGTAACACATGGGTAACACAGGGTAACACAGAGTAACACATGGGTAACACAGGGTAACACAGAGTAACACAGGGTAACACAGGGTAACAAAGGGTAACAAGGGGTACCACAGGGTAACACAGGGTAACGCGGGGTAACACAGGGTAACACAGGGTAAAAAGCGTTAACAAAGGGTAACAAGGTGTAACACAGTGTAACAAAGGGTAACACGGGGTAACACAGGGTAACACAGTGTAACAAAGGGTAACACGGGGTAACACAGGGTAACACAAGGTAACTCAGAGGAACACAGGGGAACACGGGGTAACACAGGGTAACACATGGGTAACACAGACTAACACAGTGTAACAAAGGGTAACACGGGGTAACACAGGGTAACTCAGAAGAACACAGGGGAACACGGGGTAACACAGGGTAACACAGGGTAACAAAGGGTAACACAGAGTAACACGGGTTAACACAGGGTAACACAGGGTAACAAAGGGTAACACAGGGTAACAAGGGGTACCACAGGGTAACACAGGGTAACACGGGGTAACACAGGGTAACACAGGGTAAAAAGCGTTAACAAAGGGTAACAAGGTGTAACACAGTGTAACAAAGGGTAACACGGGGTAACACAGGGTAACACAGTGTAACAAAGGGTAACACGGGGTAACACAGGGTAACACAAGGTAACTCAGAGGAACACAGGGGAACACGGGGTAACACAGGGTAACACATGGGTAACACAGACTAACACAGTGTAACAAAGGGTAACACGGGGTAACACAGGGTAACTCAGAAGAACACAGGGGAACACGGGGTAACACAGGGTAACACAGGGTAACAAAGGGTAACACAGAGTAACACGGGTTAACACAGGGTAACACAGGGTAACAAAGGGTAACACAGGGTAACAAGGGGTACCACAGGGTAACACAGGGTAACACGGGGTAACACAGGGTAACACAGGGTAAAAAGCGTTAACAAAGGGTAACAAGGTGTAACACAGTGTAACAAAGGGTAACACGGGGTAACACAGGGTAACACAGTGTAACAAAGGGTAACACAGGGTAACACAGGGTAACACAAGGTAACTCAGAGGAACACAGGGGAACACGGGGTAACACAGGGTAACACATGGGTAACACAGACTAACACAGTGTAACAAAGGGTAACACGGGGTAACACAGGGTAACTCAGAAGAACACAGGGGAACACGGGGTAACACAGGGTAACACAGGGTAACAAAGGGTAACACAGGGTAACAAGGGGTACCACAGGGTAACACAGGGTAACACGGGGTAACACAGGGTAACACAGGGTAAAAAGCGTTAACAAAGGGTAACAAGGTGTAACACAGTGTAACAAAGGGTAACACGGGATAACACAGGGTAACACAGTGTAACAAAGGGTAACACGGGGTAACACAGGGTAACACATGGGTAACACAGACTAACACAGTGTAACAAAGGGTAACACAGGGTAACTCAGAAGAACACAGGGGAACACGGGGTAACACAGGGTAACACAGGGTAACAAAGGGTAACACAGGGTAACAAGGGGTACCACAGGGTAACACAGGGTAACACGGGGTAACACAGGGTAACACAGGGTAAAAAGCGTTAACAAAGGGTAACAAGGTGTAACACAGTGTAACAAAGGGTAACACGGGATAACACAGGGTAACACAGTGTAACAAAGGGTAACACGGGGTAACACAGGGTAACACATGGGTAACACAGACTAACACAGTGTAACAAAGGGTAACACGGGGTAACACAGGGTAACTCAGAAGAACACAGGGGAACACGGGGTAACACAGGGTAACACAGGGTAACAAAGGGTAACACGGGGTAACACAGGGTAACTCAGAAGAACACAGGGTAACACATAGGTAACACAGAGTAACACAGGGTAACAAAGGGTAAAACAGGGGAACACAGGGGAAAACAGGGTAACACAGGGTACCCATGGTAAGAATGGGGAACATGGGGAATACAGGGGACAAAAGGGGGCAAAAGAGGACAAAAGGGAACATAGGGGACACAGGGGACACCCGTGGAAACAGGCCGTAGGGGACACAAGGGGGACAGGGGACAGTAAGTAAGATTGTGGTCAGTTTATGTAATTTTTATAAAAATGTTTGGATCAAAAATAAGGACACTACTTTTTTTATACTAATCATTTAGGTTGAAAAGAAAATTTGCTTAAGATGAATGACTGAGATCCTCTGAAGCTTTCCGGGAAAGCTGCTATGACTTTTAACGAAATCGCGCCGCCCCTAAACTATTAATGTTTTGAATAGATTTATCTTGTTGGAAAGTCGTCTTTTTATATTATCGGCGAAATGTTGAGGACAAATGAGCTGTTGTGGATTCGTCAGCTGTTTATTGGGATCTATCGCCAATCTTACGAAAACGCTGTCAGGATGATAAACCAAGTGAATTTGTTCATTTTCATCGACTCTTTCACAGTCATGTTTTTACCATGTAAGTCCTCGTTTCGGCTGACACACTGCAGTCGAAGAAACGATTGTAGCCTTTTATCCTTTCCAGAGAATCCCAACAAACGGCGACGTTACCGTGACTAGATATAAATTTGCCTTGTTCCAAGTCTTCCAAGGCCTTCGCCCATTTCATTGGACTAACAGTGGCCATGGAAATCTCGGACAAAATATAAAATTTGGTCGTTATGTTTATTGCACGCTAGGCAGTGGTGATGACAAACTTGTCCCAGAGCCAATGTTTTTAGTCTTATCTGCTGGCCAAGAGGACCGCACCCTCTAGATCTCGGGGTTAACGAAATAAGAATGCTACCTGCAGACGTCTTCTGTTTCCTTTTTTGAACAAAGGAAATAGACCGAGCGAGACGTCTGTACGCAGGCTGCGTTTACACTTTTCTGGACTCAGTCATAAATGCTGTCATTGCCTGGTCAAGAGAGAATGATCTCTGGCACAATGTCCCTTGAATAAACTCAAACCAGTCAGTTTCTTATGCAGATTTATACTTCTCACAAAAAATGTTTACTAGATTGATTGTGCATTACGAGAGGTCATGAGAAGGTCAATCGTTTTCTCCGAAATTAAAAAAATTTAAACCACCCCGATCAAGTTTGTATCGTATTTGTTGGTGAAATCGGCCACCTAAACGGTGAGCTCAAATAAACGTTTCATTATTTAGGGCGGGAGAGCAACTTAGCTTAGTTACCTTACATTAATCAAAGCCCATATCCTAGCTAAAGAAGAAATCCTTGACAGCCATAACGGGCTCGCACTTCGATCGGGTTGTTTTCAGGTTTTTCTCAAATTAAAGTGAGAGGGAAAGGAAGATATAAGGCCCGGTTGTTTAAAAGGTGGACAACGCTATCCACCGGATTAATCACTATCCAGTTGATAATGTAATTGGCTTTCCTGATACTTATCCACTGGATAGTGATTTATCCATTATCCGTCGTTTGAACACTGAACCGGTCCCTTTCTGGTTTACGCGATATGTGACCCTTAGTGAGCTTTCGATTAGGAAGATTCTGTTGCAAGACACTTATGGATTCTTTAAGTTGTGTAACACGAAGATCATTCCAGAAAGCTCCTAAGTAAAAGTGACGGTAATGTTGATCACAAATTTGGAATCACGAACAGAATTCGATCTGGGCGTGGCTCACGCTTTATTTGACTCTGGAGGAGATCGAGTAAAAGTCATAGCGATTTTCATTACACTGATCAGTATTATTTGCATGTAATGCTGTCTTCGAGTCATGCTAAAAAGGCAAAGAAATGTACAAAAAAGCATGATGCTCGCGCTGAGATGATGTTTTGCTTAATATTGCAAAAATAGCTTTTTTCGGTCAGAGCCCTTCGTTGGGACAACGGCTATTTTTGGGTTGGTTTCGCCCACAAACAGATCCTCTCATAACACCACTTGAATGTTCAAACAACTTAACACGGATGTTTAAAATTCTAATGGCTCTCTAACTCATAATTCGATTTGGCTTATCAGCGAAGAAAGTTGCAAGCGTACTGATAGATATAGCGCCATATTTGAATGACCACGTTTAGTTCTGCTATATGATGGTATCGTGACGTAACGAATTCTCCTATCATAGCGGAAGAATCCAAAACTTCTTGGAATTGTTGGCTGGTTTAGTCTATGATTATCTGGGATGCCAACATCGATGGTTGACTGCATCGGCTCACGTGCCATCGGATAGTTTTGTACGACTCTCTGGTTATTAAACACCAGTTCCCGTCGGGTCGATTAAATTTTCTTGACGGCCGAAGAAAATTTTGTTTTTATCGTGGGTTGATGTTTTTAATCAACGTTCGTCAAAACTTTAACTACAGTACAATTAGAACCCCCCGCCTCTTATTACAAAATCATATTCGGGTAATCCATGGTCATACAAGTTCATTTGTAGTCAGTTATTATATTTACCAGCATAAATATCATTTATAGCGTTTGGCAGTAAAGTGAATCTTTAAATCAAGCAAAATTTTCGCTTTATTTCTTCTTCACAGTTTCGATACGATTTTTACCTTCTTATACCGTTTGGGACAATTAAAACATACTCGACCTATGAGTATTATTTTTTGCCAAAGACAATGAAAAGAAAAAAATAATCCATTCCTAGTTTTTGGAGAACAATCAGTTTTTTAAAGACTTCCGTACCCTAAATTTGGGACACATTTGAAAAGTACGCACGATAACAACAACTTCCGAACTATTTTTTTCCCGCCCATATTAGAGCGAAGGTAGGCAGATGGCTTTCGCTTTTATTTCTCCCATCACCTATCACGTGACTCAGAGTCGCAGGTGAAAAATGGATTCCCTAATAAGCGTCACCCGCGACATGACTCAAAAAATTTAGTGAAAAACTCAAAGAGAGATTACAGTAGGTGGCAAGAAGAGAAGAAAAAGATCAAAGGTATAAGGTAAGACAGCTAAAAACAATGCTTCTGATTCGAGAAGAACTTCGCGCGAGCAATGAAAAAGAACGCTCCTTGGCGCAAGTCGACAGCGAACGAGCCGTTTGTTTATATTTGAGCGGAAGAGAAGTTTTTTGTGCTCAAAGGTTTTACGTAAATCGGGAAAACAAAATTTATTGGTATAATAAATAAGGTAAAAATATCTTACTGGTTACTTACCCTATGAAGGTTATAATTACTTGGTTCGCTGTATTTCTCCTCCTATTTTTCGTTCTCCAATTATTGAAAGACTCATGTCTTGAAAAGAACCCATCCATGGCTGAGCAAGATAGCGCGATTATTCATAAAATATATTTTCGTTGTTGAAACAAGACCTTTATGCTGAAATTCTAATCAGCTTTAACACGGAAAAATATTTCGTTTTCTGCAAGCGCACGCATTACGACTTCATCTTACCCGAATAGTGCTCGACGGAACATTGAAAAAATCCATGCATGTGCCATATGATATAGCAAGATTTGTAGCCATCTGTTAAACTAACAAACGAGAAAGGTTTGACAAGAATGAAAGGGCACTTTAAAGTACTTGTTGCTTCGGTAATTGACAGAGCGTGGTCTGAATAATAATTGTTTCACAGTCTTAAAATGAAAGATAAGAAAAACCATCTCCTTAAATGGGTAATTGTGGTCAGTTTATTTACGCTTTAAAAGCTGAAAGTGATTTTCAGTTTTACATTTTCTTGGAATCGCATCAGCGATGAAAACCCTCCGAGTGTGTAGTTTATTATTATCTATTTCTTCATTCTTTTTTCTAGCTTGTTTCATCGTCAGAATTGTAAATTTTAAATTCATGGATTATTTAGTGGCCAAAAGAAAAACAGAGCCCTATCTTACCAATGATCCAGGAGGGCCGGGGTACTCGTGGGAATTCTTGGTGGGGGTGTGCCTTCCGGTTCTCGAAATCCTGACCATATTTTGGAAAAAAAAATGTCATTTTTACACTCGTTTTCAGACCTGGCACCATAAGAAATTATGTCAGTCATCATATAGTTATACGAAAACGAAGCAATACCATACCGTTTGGGGCCGGCTGCACATACATATAAGGCAAATATAAGTGAGTACCCCCCCCCCGGGCATGGCAATGATCCAATTCAAAAATCATATTTCCTGCTGGTAACACCGGAAAATGCAATTTTTGTTCCTATTAGAACGGCTAACAGACCGATTGGCGCCCCTCCTTTTAAATTTCTCCAACTCTAATGCTCTTCTCCAGGTCATAATTTTACAAATGTTATAACATCTGACAGGTTTTTGTTTATTACGCCTGTTAACAAAGCATTAATTCTACCAAGGACTAACAAAAATAAAATTTGAGTTCCATATTCAAAGCGCGCCTTTAAATTCTTCAAGCCTATAATTTATTGCTGGTTTTCACATGACGTCACTAAAATTGAAACTAAGAAACTATCGATCCTACCGAGATTTTACTTTCACGATGCATTAGAGCAGCTGAAAACTAATTTTCATACAAATTTTCGCTTCAAAAGGATTCTTGGTTTTGAGATAGAGTACGCTTGAATTTCTAAGTTTTTGCGTGACGCGATATTTACATGACGGCCAAGAGAGCTGTCATGTAGGTTAAAAAAGTGACTTATTTCAGGAAATTTTGCTATTTAAACAGTTCATGTATTAGAAAAAGTATTACTTTAATGTTTATGAGTTTCTCGAAGAATAAATTCACGCTTTTGTAGCAAAACTCGGTAACAGATGTTTCTGTTGGTTTCCGTCCGCCATGTTGGAGCTCATCCAGGTGAGCACCAGCATGGCGTCTCCATACAAATCTCTATAAATCTGGGTAAAACATTTCTTCGTATATCTCGTATACGAAATATTCCTTTGACCTGAATCTTGGCGAGGGTCTTTGTATATGTACCTCCTTTCATTTCCCAGATTCTGAACTTTATCTATAGGACGGTTTTGATTTTTATTTTGATATATTTTGAATGGCGTGACACTGAAAACCAGCAATACTTTCTTACTCAGTTTCATTGGAACCCCATCATCATGAACGTAACGCACAAATTTCATCAGAGCCGGCATTTATTTAAAATTAAGATTTATTAAGTTTTCCAAATATAGCCATGCAATTATGAGTAACACGAAAAAATAAATAAAAGAAAAATTAAATTGAAACAATATTGCCCACAAGGCTTACGTTGAATTGTTTTGCCTCAAAGAAAGCTAGGGATATATTAGACGGTCTAGATGAAAAGCCAAATTATTCACGGATGAGTTCAAGAGAAAGAGTTCAGAAATTTTGGACTAGGCTGGAAAGTAAAATTGCTGATACTTTGTTCTATAGAGTTGCAAGCAAAGGGAATGTGTGATGCGCGGAGAGGCTATGGATTTCTCTTTCTTTGGAATATTTGTAGGAAATCAGAATAGGAAGCAAAATATGAATTCAGTCCATCCAAGAACTAAAAGGGTTTTCATCCATTTCAAGCAAGAAAAATAAATGCAAAAAATGTCAGAGAGGCTATGACATAAATCAGGCCTGCCGGAAGCCTTTCCAAATTGTTTGCAAATATATGTGTATGTCTATTCATTTCTTGGTCGGTCAACACTATTATTATCAGTACAGTTCAAAATTGACCTGCCCTCTAGCTCTAGGTGACTAGAAAGGTCGACTGTTGCATCCCAAAGATTGCAAACGTAATGTCAGGGGTCGAATCTCAGGCTCCTTTTGAGCGCCGGGAACGACGGCTACTTTGAGGCTTTTGGCGGGAAACATCGCCATTGTCGGACGTCATGTGACTTCAAAGTAACCAATGAGAGTCCACGCTGTTGGGGAAAAAATTCTAGCTTTATAACAATGCTAATAAACCCTCCCACGGTTTTCGTCAAGTTAGATGGAGCCGTAACGGTCGTAGGGTCTATTGATGTATCCTATACTTCTTTTGTTTTAACACCCGTACAATACAAATTGTCCATATACACACCACGGCCACACAATACCGTCCGCCGTCGCACGGTTGCGGGTCACGTCGCCCTTATAGGTGACAGCTTTTCTTAACGCAAAAAATTTTGTTCTGCCCACACAAGTCAAGTGATTGTTTCAATGCACAGTCAAGTATCACTTTCTAAACGGGACTCACTCAGGCACTCACAAAGAAGGAGTGGCCAATAGAACAGAGAGACTCAGCAGAGGTCCTTGTTTTAAGATCGGAGACTTTGGCAGCAAAAAGTTCACTCACTTCTAGATCCACAAAATAGGGACTTTCGAGATCTGATCAAAATCTCCTGAGACCAGCCGCTGTTCGGGAAAATGGGCCCGCACTCAGATCAAAGACCGGACCCGGGAGACGGCGGAAATTCAGTTCTAGGCAACATTCGTCGCCCCTGAAAGATATTTGTCAGAAGTCCCTTTTGAGATCGTAACGTTTACAAAGATACGCATTAAACATGATGGTTTACTTCGCTTTTGTCGTTGTCTGTGAAAGATGCTCGAAATTTTTCAGCTAGTGAGAGACAACCAAACTGAATGTGAAATGACTTGAAAGGGAAATAACTTTTGATGAAACCGCATTGGAAGTTTGTATCTCCAGGGGGTCACTGAAGGAATGTTTTGGCAGAGGTATTTCGCAGAGGCCTTCGAATCCCGACCCTGCCTGTTTAAGACAACAATCGTTCATTTCTCTACCCTGTTTAAGACAAGAGACCTTATTTCATTACCTCGGTTCATTTCGTTTTGCATACAAAATTACGTAATTTTTCATACTAACAACATGGATTTTATCAAGAGCCATATGACTCTTGATTTTATGAAAGAAAAATGTTTGGTACCGTAAACGTAGATATTTTATAACCAACCTCCAATTTCTCTTGTTTCCAAAGCGACACCCTGTTCCAACACGCTAAATAGTGAAATTGTACTAGCAGCATTGCAAGAATCAAGTACAATTGTTTACAGTGTAACTTTCTTACACCTACATTTAATCCGCCAGCTAAGGCTCTAGCTAATTCTCAATGTAATATCAATCTTCTATTATGTCATTAGGCTTTTATTGTAAATAGCTATATCACGTAATCTTAGGCTTTTATACTAGAATAGTATAAATAGGTGTTCACCAATGAAGTGCCAAGTGAGCTTTCGCGCGAAAACTTGATATCTTCACATGTGAAAATATCACCGTTGCTATGGCTTCATAATAAACCGCACCTTTCAGACCAAAAAACTATTTAAGTAAAATGGTTTGGTCAGGTATTTCATTGGCGTTTATATAATAAAAAGAACAGTACTTCTCGTGTTGAAAATATTTTTCAACATTCGAAGAGAAATTTCTTATCTCCGAATAACCTCATCAAACCCGAGATTAAATAAAGCTTCATTCATTCAATCCACTCACCTTTCTGCCGTTTTTCTTTAATTTTCGTATTTATGCAAAAAAAAAGAAGACTTAAAGTTTAAATAATAATAATATAATAATAATAATAATAATAATAATTGAGGAAGATATTTATTCGAATTAAAAACATTCCATTTCAATTAAAAAAAAACTGTCAGCCTCTAAAATCTATAGCGGTTGAGTCTAGGGAAGTCCTGCTCGACCCTTCTCTATTTCTAAATCCCTGTCCTTAATATCCAAGTTCCTCCTTCTCGGGGTTCTCGATCCCCTTAAGCATAGGAGCGCGCTCCGCAAAATTGCAAATGACACTTTCGCCCTGACCCATGAAATTGTTGTGGCGTAGCTCTCTTGCTTTTCTGTAGATAATAGCTCGGCTAATTTTGAGTGGTATCTCAGGCATTCGTCAGCCATCCCTCCCGTCGTTGTAAATACCAGTGGGGTGAATGCGCCTTGCTCTATTTCTGTGACGCGAGAGTTGTATTTTCACTTCTTTTCATTCTCATGAATCCTGTAGATTTGCTTGGGGCTAAGGTCTCTATACGAGTCAGCTTTGGGACGACACACCCTTATATCAAAAAATGCAGCCCTCTGTCGCTCCCAGAAGCCCTTACAGTGGACGTCAAGGCGTGCATCAGGGGCTTGGTTAGTCCCTCTGGCAAACTCTTCGCCTGTAATAGGTTGTAATGCGGGTTCAACTTGCACATCGTAGAAAACCATGTCAAGCAGCTCGGCCTGTGGATCGCGTATTTCATTGTGGCGCTGAATAACTAAGCCTCCACGCTGGCAGATCATCGCGTGATCTACAGTAAACATGCTCCCACAAACGCATACTGACGGATTATCGGGTATCGGCCAATCATGTCGAAGCCTCGCAGCATCACGAAATTCCCGCTTGTTGAGATCAAAATCCATGTCTTTGAGAGGAATAATAATAATAATAATAATAATAATAATAATAGTAATAATAATAATAATAATAATAACAACAACAACAACTGATAAATACGGCATGATGGCAACTACCCAGACGAAATTAATATTAGGCGTGTGCCATGACGTCATCATCGGGCTTGCAGTGAATGAATAGCGAGACACTTAATTGATTCTTCCTCAGCAACGGTTTTCAAGAGCACATACGGTTTTGAAATATAGAGCAATGAGTCCTTGTTAATACCCTTATTTGATTTGGATGGATAAAACATGTTTTTTAGAAGAGAAGGATGCCTCAGATATTAGCTATGCCACAAAATTAAATCTGCCGGGCAAATCTCATTTGAGGCAGTATTTCTGCCACACCGGGGTCTAGTTAATTGACAGGATATCGATACTGTAGATCCAAATATTTCTTTGGGAATAGCGGTAATTGTGCAATTAACATAAGCTATTAAGTAACAGTTAACACGAATTCAATCACATTACTGTCAGGATCAACACAAGTGTCTTATGACCTCCCCTTATTTTTCTGCGTAATTTCATCAATTGAAGTTCAAAAATATTTTCAATGCAAGGAATGTAACTTAATTTGTTCAAAAGAATGCGCAAGCTGCCCAGCGTAATTCCTGTTTGTATACCGGTTGTATGTTGATCTAGCATCTTGAGTCCTTGAATAAACATGACATAAATGATATGCTTGAACGGTTTCTAGAGGAAGTTCTCAATAATCCGACAGCCAGACAGTAAAGTAGATTATAAATCGTGGAAACCTTCGCGTTGGTGTGCTTTTTCACACGATTGGGTTGTTTTTCGCGTGAAATGAAGCAACTTTTCGTCGATTTAATGGACGGGAAAGGAGGCTTAGGGACGGTCACGCTATGTGACAATGACGTCTGTCGCTACGATGTGACATTTCAGCTGATTGTATACAAGATAACGCGTCATAATAGACAACTCACATTGGATATAAAAACAATAAAAGCCTCAAAAATGCGACCTATTCTCTGAGAGGTCAGCGAGTTTATGAAAGCAAGACAGTTGTGACAATCTTGTGTAAAACACTTTGCAACCCAGCAAGTAGAGGCAGTAAGATAAGGGATTCAACAGGAAGAAGTTTTCCGCATTTTGAATGAGCCACTTCAGCAGATGCCATGGCATGTTTAATACGGTCGTCAAAATTTACCATTTCTTAGAATTAGCTGAAGGGCACGGTACACTTTGGAGCAATTAGTGTACTCGCGTTTGTTGTTACGAATCCATCAAATTTACCAAAACTGCCGTCTTGAAACATTTCGTTGAAACATGGCTGTTTTAACAGAGGATGCCTTGGTCGGTAAGTTTATGTTTAATCTAAGTGCCCTTTTGTGTAGTTTTTGGCAGTAATCGGGTGGTTTAATACGCTGAAAACCTTCCGAGAACATGGCTTTTTATTTGGTGTTAACAGGTTTAGCCCAGACTAGTTAAACTAACTCGTATTTCAAATACGATTCTCAACATGTGAGTTCATAATGCGTGCGTATTCTTGGATCTCTATCAAGCTATCCTGCTGTTTTTTTTTAGAAAACTACTAAATAAGCGTTGGTCTGTCTATAATACAATTTAGCGCTTTCGCTTTCATAATGTTTTTAATGTACCACATAAATATAAACCCAGTGAAGCGAAGCGAAGTGCTTAATTCACTTTAAATGTTTGTAAATGAAACAATCTGTTACCAAAAGCAAGTCTTTTTGAAGTTTTCCTTGAATGAATTGTCGCACTAGACTTTGATCAGTTCTGAACTCCACATGCAAATTTGTCAGTCTGTTGACTCAGTTGTCATGTCTAGTGAATCAGCAGTGTTATGATCGCGCGTGGAGCTCTCGATCCTGCATCGCACTTATATATATACGGTTGAGAAATGCTTCTCAAACCAGTCGTTTACTGCTTTTAAAAACTTTTATTTGTAGCTGAAAAACGCAGTCGGTGGCGCGCCGATATGAAAATAAAACCACAAGTAATCTATTCCCAAACCACTCGTTTAAGTTGCGGTCATAGCTTTTCCTTTGGGACAAACCATACATTGTTAGCTATTGTTCTTTTTTGTGCCTCGAAAATTTATTTGCATACATTTTAACTTCTCAAACACGTTTTTTGTTATTTTCTTTCTAAGAAAGGGGTTTTTCTATGAGTCTGCGGTTCAAACAACTAAACATTAATTATAGTTTTGTAAGTGCAGGTGTAAATATGAGGTGATTTTCCCAAAAATGGAAATTTAATTAGCTCCCTTAGGGCTGAAAATATAGTTTTGTGTTAGATATACAGAGTACCTCATTATTTGATTCAAACATAAACAAAACCGTTTCTTTTTACATCTTATTAGAATTAAGAGAATAGTACTGTACTTAGTGAAAATCTTTCAGCTAAAAACTTCTATAATTCTATAAACATGTTTCCTAAACATTTTGAAATGACATTAAACTTTGCCTTCAAATGTCCCGGATATTAAATTTGGTACTCGAGTAGTCCAGAACTCTTCTCCTCTAACCTTAAAAAACTGGTCACTAAATAATAATATGTGAACATAATAACATATTGTTATTATTATTATTATTATTATTATTATTTAAACCTAATAAGATTCCACTTTTGCAAGTTGTTAAAATATAATAATTTTAGCAATTGCATTATGTGATGATAAGTACTAGTTTTCTCAACTAAATAACTATATCATTAAAAAAAAAAAAAATAGGAGAATTGCATATTTATTAATTCATGTTGTAGATGTGTACTTTACTCTAAGATCTAGTTTGTATGCAGTCAGTTTTGAGAGTACCATTTGGTACAAAGCTTCAAATTAATTGAATGAAAAGAATAATTATTATTGCGTAGCTCTTAAAGTATGAAGGTGTGAATTGGATTTTCTGCTATTTGCTTAAAACCTCTTAACCTTTTAATACCCACTTTGAAAAAATATACAGGTGAAAGTTGTTCTTAGTGATAGTATGCCAATGTTGAATCTTGTACTGGTTGTTGAAAAAAGTTGTTTTTCTCTATATGTGGTTCTAAAAATATCCATTCCCATGTCACCCCACTAACGATGTCACACTTATGTTAATTTAAATCAAGATATGTACAAAAACAGGTCTTAATATGAGAGCTAGACACCCAGTTCCCTTCTAGGTTAATTAAGGGACTTTAAGATTCAACGAAGCGACGGCAAAGAGAAGGTCTAAAAGTACAATTATTAGGATTAATAAGCAAAACAGCAACTTTGCACATGCATCGCTTTTTTGTACATTTCTTTGCCGTTCTTGCAAGACTAACGATGTAAAAATGCAAAGTTTTGTGTTTTATGGAGATCGTAAATAAGCAACAACAAAATTTTGTTTCACTTTCTGAACTTTAACATGGTCCCTTGGAATTCAAATTCAGGAGGGTTCATGCACATTTGACAAAGTATGTAAGTATGAATAATCAGGATAAAGACTGAAAGAATGCAAATTCACTTTTTAAGCGACAATGTTCTTGTTGCTGTTGTGTCCTTGGATCTTTAAGTCCCTATTAGTAGTGACCTTAACAGTTCCCTTCCTCTATGAAATATCTTTGAAAGTACTCCACCATTGTCTGTGTCCCTAAGAGCAGTTTGAGTTTAATGTCTCTCTGTAATTTAATAGTTTTATGGAGAAATGATGAAACAAAAACTCTCAACTCTAAGAAGAACACCTTTAATTTGGGACCATGCAGCACTAAGTGTGACTCTCTTAGAGAGATGTCTGTTTTATACAGTGGGACCTTTCTCTATAATTCAAGGGACACCTCTAGATCTGTTCAGGGGACACCTTAGCACTCGAAAAGTGACTGACCTCAAAATGGGTGATAAGTTTAAGTGTTCACTCGTCACAATGGCAACAGCTCTCAAAACATGAACTATCTCACTTAAAAGTGATGTACTGGGCTTGTGGGAAATCAATTCAACACAAAACATTGCAGTGATAAGTTAATCATGATTTTTATACATAATATCTAGCTGCTTGAAATAATGTCTGCAGTAGATTCAGAGGCAGAATAAAATAAAAATATTTTATTTGCTAGTAAATTATTAACAAACCCCAGCCCAACCTCCATTCTGGGGACACTTGCCTTAGTCCCGTGGGATTCCCCGGAAATAGAGGTTCCACCATAGAGATTCAAACAAAGGTAGTAAAGAAAGGCAGGGCTCAACTCTTGGTTTCCATTTTACCAAGGTGTCTGTTAATAGGCTCCTCAACTGTAGCCTAACAGCACCACCCAATGTCACAGTCATTACAGCCATCATGATCTTTCAAGGTATTTATAAGCCCCCTGGTTGGTGGCCTGGCCAGGGTTTCAACCTGTAATCTCACTCTCAGTACAAAAAAACAACAGATACCCAAAGGAAAATAATTGGAGATTCTAAGGAGTGTGGGGGGAGGGGTGTGGGCAGGTGAGAAGGGGTAGGAGGATCATGGCAGGGGTGGAGAATTTATAGAAAGAAATTTTTTAAGGAAGGTTAACTGTGGAGCCTCTGCTTGGAGAGTTTAATATCAGGGTTTGTGCGGAGTCTTGAATTCTTGAAAAAGTCTTGAAATTTGCCCAGCAATTTTTTGGACCTGGAAAAAGTCTGGAAAATGGAGATGAAGTCTGGAAAAATGGTAAAAAGTGTTGGGTTTTTCTTTTTGCAAAGCTACAACATAACGTGTTTTATAAGTGAAATTTGTTTCATTTTGCATGTTCAGATCTTATTCAATCTCGCCCTCACATTTGCAGTGCATCTTGAAAAAACTTTGTTCCTGCATTTTTTAAGGTCTGTATTGATCACCTACTTGATAACCTTGAGTCTGGAAAAAGAAATTATTGTTTTGGAAAAAATTTTGGATCCAAAAATGGACAGGCGATAATATACAGCATATCCTAGTTCTTTAATACATGTAGCCTCCCAACTAACTACATCCATCACCTCAAGTTTATTTAGTGTTGGCCCTTAATAACCTAACACATAAAGTATTTAGCTTCAAATTAGCTCTGTGTAGCCCAGTTTTATGTTTAGTGTATGTGTGTGTGTGCTGTCAACAAAATTATTTTATATTTTACATGATTGTAGGTTAACTAAAATTGAAGTCTATTGGTCTCAAACATTCCAAACATTAAATAAATAAAAATATAGCAGCAAGACCTGTATATTTTCATCAGAAACAAGTTTAGTTTGACTTACTAATGGCATTTCATTTTTAATAATTATAAAGGTAAAACTCATCATTGCTATAACATTTTTATCATTGGCTTTTAATAATTATTCCCATTTCAAGATGTGTCTCTGATGGAATTTTGTTGTGGACATTGTAAAGATGAGTAAATTCGTTTAATCAATTTTCTTTTTTGAATGCATTTAATTATTTACAGCTATTAAGAATTGAGTAGTTTTTCTAAAACAGTTGAATTGAAAATCATAAATAATAAATTTGTTTGTAAGAATTAGTCTGGATTGAAATGAAATGTCAACTTAACTGCAAGCTATTTTATGCTATGTCTTACTGAAATATGGTTCTGTGACTGTTTGAACATTTTGGTTGTATTTTTTGTAATGTCTTGTCTCTGTCATTTGACATTTTGTCAGGTACTGTTTTTGCAATATCTAAAGTTTCTTCAATTCTATTTATTCAGATTTGATTTTGTATTTTGTGGTCTTACATTATAGTCATAATTTTATACTACAGCACAATAATATGATTTTCCTCATTTAAAATCCTCTTTATTTCAAGGGTTTCATAAATTGTGGTTTAATATGCAGTTTATTCATTGTATTCAGAGGGTTTTTATTACTTTTTCTTCACAGCTGCTTGCTCTTTATATTCTTTAGATTTATACCACAAAATAAAATTTTTTGAGAGGGGTTTATATATTTACAACTACCAGTGCCTCTCTCTAAGACCTGGCATTTATTAGCAGGGCCCAGCATTTAACAGGGGAAAATTGTATGGACTGGTACAGTTGTGTAATATTAATTGTTATTGGTATGACAAAATTGATTACGTTTTATCCTAAATAATGCCAAAAAGGTTTCATTTCACTTAGAGTAACACACATAACATATTTAAGTGACGAATAATCTAGCCATAGTGAAGTCTTGGAGCGAGAGGGATAAATTTGGCACTTTGATTGTTGTGCACAGCCTTATAATATCAGGAATTGTACCTTCACTGGAGACCATTTCGAGTTACTGATTAAGTGAAAATTGGTTATTATCACCCTTCAATTGTTGACTATTTATTCAATGTGTACTGTATTTGTTTAACTTCTCACTTTTGGGATTTTTACACAAAGCTTAAATTTTGTCTTTATTGCCAAAAGTAGCTGTGCTCTAAGATAAAATTGATGCAAGTGCGCCCATGCAGTGCTCTGAGCCTGTGAAACCTAGCATTTGATTTATATGCAAAATTAAAACTTGTCCCCAAGTGCAAAAGTACAGTGATAGGAGCCAATAGGTGCTGCTAGAGCAAAGCCCACGTTCCTTAGGTGGGGTGTGTGTGTGTGTGTGTGTGTGTGTGTGTGTGTGTGTGTGTGTGTGTGTGGGGGGGGGGGGGGGCGGGGGTGCTCTCTTATCATTACTCCATAAGTGTTGCTGAAAAGCTAAGGTTATGGTTTCAGAGTCTTGAGCCAAACAATGTATACATGTCCAGTCTTACTGATAAGTGTTTTGAATTTTCTTTTTGGACTGAAAGCCTTCAAAAAAGTTTGAAGGTTGGCAAGGAGCAGTCTAAATTTGTGGCATCAATAATTGTTTTCCAAGAAATCTAATTCCATGATGTCATTAGTTTCAAAAATTACTCATATAAAATAATTATTCTCACTGTACGTGAAATGAAATGAATCAAGGTTGCAAGATATAAGGTCTCTTGTCTTAACAGGGTAGCAATATTCACTTACCGTATCCTTTTTTGGCCTTTGTGTTTTTATTTTTCAGAATTCCAAGCACGACTTTCCAAAATAAGTGTTTTTCTTGAGAGCACACTGTCAAAGGAATCACTGAGTGGTGAAGCAGATGAACAGAGGAAAGAATGCATAACTGTTGTCGAAGGAATGAATAGTTCTTTGAACAATATGAGAAATAACAACTTAAAAGAAGGAAAGCTGCGAAATGCTGGACTGTCAGTGTCTAATCAGTCACTGAATGACATAAGTGAGTTTAAAAATGGTGTTAGAGAAGAAGGAATCCCACGGAGTGGTTCTCTTCCAGAAATTAATCAATCAGATAATTTAGAAGACTGGCAAGCAACTAGAACTACAAAGGTATGTGATTATCTTATTTCTTTCAGGTTATTTTTCTCTTATTTTTGTGTTTTGGGTAATGTACTATGCTAATGAAGTTGAAACAAAGGAAAAATGAAAATTACCTGAGATAAAAAAATAGCTACAACATATACAAGAGACTTGTTTCTTACAAATGGGCTTCTTGATTTCTCCTGTTGGAAATGATAACAAGAAAAGATGAAACGCAAATTATTTCATAATGTTATATATGTATGTTTGTTTGAAAACCATTGCAGCAAATCCAGCTGCCTTAACTGATGAAGCCAGTTAAAAATTACAATGCCAAATTATAAAAGAAATAAAAATTAAAGAATTTTTTAATCTTTTTTTTGAAATGATTAGGTTTATCACCATATATTGTTACGAATATAAAGTAAACAGTAAATAAGGTTTGAAACAGAAAAAATAAAGTTGTGCAATTTAATGGACCATAACATGCCTTAATTCTATTTTAAATATTTTTTATAATGAGTGAAAAACTTCTAAATGTCTCCTGAGGTGGTGTACTTCTGATTTAAAGCAACAGGAATAATCAGTGTTTTTTTTGGAGGGGGGGGGGGAAGGTAAATTTTCCATTCTAAGATTTTTAGGGTCAGGAAAATTTGGCAAGTGTTTTTTATTTAAATGGCAATTTTTTGGGATGTTATTCAAAACATTTTAAGGATTTGAGTTAGTGCCCAGTAACAACTATCCCAGCTGCACAGTTGTACTTGTAAAGTACATTTCTTTAAACTTGTTTTGTGGTTGTTTTCTGATATTAAATGCATTACAATATTGCATTCATCCAACAAGGATTCAATTCGCTTAGTTGATTTATCATTTATCATTACCCAGCTTTACTGTCACAAGAATTTCCTTTGCTGTAGTGTATTCTTCAGTCTCAGAGATGTGGTATGTGAATTTTGGGGGGCTAATTTTTGGGCCAGGGATTTTTTAGGAAACCCTGGATATTTTGTTTGTGTTTCAATTTTTCTCCCTTTAGATCATCCCTGTCACTTTAAATCCAGTATACCCCTCTTGGGAGCTCCAACTGCAGTCATTTTGATTTCAATAGGAAATTGAACCAATTTAAACTGATTCCTCAAGTACCTTACAAATGTATTTTTATCCTTGTATAAGCAATTAAATCAATTTATTAAAATCACTGTTCTTCCTGTGTTATATTTCTAACCTAACAGGCCTCCTATCTCTATAATAAATGTGGTAACCCGGATGAAGAATTAAGCTTAAAAGACCTGCGTGAACTTGTCATTTATCATCCTTTTGAAGAAGATGAAGAGTCAGATAGCACAGATGATGACAATCCCAATAACTTAGCCCTAAATAGCTCAAATCAACTAAGCAACTCTAACCGTTCTCCAGTAAATAAACGAAAGAGTCGTAAACGTGACAGTGCAGCCCTGTTTGATATTTCCCTTGAGGACCTATGTGAGCCAGACTTTGCCGGTTACCTAAGAGAGAAACACAGTGAAAAGCTTTGGTGGTGCATTCTAACTGATCAACACCTGTGTATATTTCCTTCACGAGATCCAGACGAAGTGGCATATGATGTCATCATAATGCCGTGTTGTCAGATCTCACTGGACGACAGGCTTATGCGCACCCCTGTGTTTAGGTTAACACAATCTGATATGGCACCCTGGGTTTTTGTTGCCTCAAATAATGATGACCTAAAAGAGTGGATGAAAGTTCTTACTGTGGCAGCATCTGCTGGTAAAGAGTCTTCTACTCAGGCTCCAAAGTCTGAGGAAAAAACACCTGTTTGTCATAAAGCTCCTGCAATGCAAGCGATAGTAGAGGAGGAAGAAGAAGAAAGTGAAGAGCAATCGATTTCTTGTTTATTACAATCAGATGCTAGACAAGCTTCAACTCAGCTTCAAAATAACTCTTTTGGGCTAAACAAGGTAAAGGTTTTAAACTGCTAAAGTTAAATAAATGCTTAAATTCAGTTAAGTTCAAAGTTAAACATTCTTAGAACTTATTATTGAAAATCTGGTGATTTCTAAGAGTTAAATAATAAAAATGTATGATAATATATATTTATTTAACTCTTAAGCACCACCTGATTTTTGTTCTTGCTAAACAAGATAGAAATGAACATGATGTATTTATAAATAAAATGAAGACACTAAACTCTCTCTAAAAGGGTTACAACTACACTAAACTAGAAGACTGGCACCACCAAAAAACCAACTTGTAGAGTTGGTTCCTGCTAGGATTCAGTCATTTTGCTTCTCTCGCCTTAAATATAGGAGCTGGAGTGGAAACTGCTGCCAAATTGAGTGAAACATAATTAAGAATAACTGCTAAAAACATTATTAAAGAAGGTTAATATTTACGTAACACTTAACTGATACAAAAGAAGGTAGGGATGAATATTAAACTTGAAGAATTAAGATTCAAATGGATTGTAAGTGCTGTTTTTCAAAATGTGTTAGCTAATAACAGTTCTTCACAGTTATTTTTGTTGCTTATATAACAGTTAATGAATGAGGCTGAGTATCTTATTTTTTCTTCTCAACAACACTTATTAGAATTATGAAGATCAAAGAGGGTGTTATCCGTCGAGGCAGTAGGCTGAGGCAGATAACACCCTCTGAGGTCTCCATAATTCTTCATGTTACCAATTGAAAGCGAAATTCAATAATTATTTTATCATTCATTCAAAATAATCCCTGTAGTTTAAAAACATAGCTAAAACATTCTTACCTCTATCGATGTTAAGTTCATCTTCGATAGTGCACATTTTGGGTTGTTCAGCTCCGCAAACATTTTCCAAATAGCAGATGTTGCCCTTTGAGTTGTCTGCTTGCTGTTCGTGCCATGTTTTTAGCTATTGTTTCGCCTAGTTCTTACTCTTGAAGTGAGTGAAATGTCTGCCATTTTTGTTTTTACCACCAAAACAACTCAACCTCATCCCCAGGTCTTCTCGGTTAATGGTGCATTAACCTGTAGCTGCAAGGAAGCTCCACTTTTGATGTCATCGGTTCATTAATTGCAAAATTCTTCCAAATTTGGTCATCAGTAACTGGTTATGGTGAATTATGCATGTGCTTTTAGCTAATCACAATCGGGGAAATATTTTGAATGAATAATAATTAAGCAATAGAAAACGTTTTCCGTGTTTGCATAGGCTGATATAAACACGAGAGGGGTTGGGAGAATTCGAGACAGTTATGCAAACCCGAGACGAAGTCGAGGGTTTGCATAACTGTCGAGAATTCTCCCAACTCCTCGAGTGTTTATATCAGGATATGCAAACACAGGAAAAAAGTTTTCTATTGCTTTTATAAAATAACTTTTCCCAGAAAAAAAGCAAAACTCCTTTGTTTTAAGCATTGATTAAAAGATAAATTCTTACCAGTCGCAAAGTCTTGTACACGAAGCTTGTACGCGTAATCAGTCTTTGTTTTGCACAAAAGATGCTTTCCAAAATACGGGTTTTTCTCGCTTAGAATGACAGCTTAAGCGAAAAAAAATTGACACACCTTCTTTGTAACGATTTTCCAAGTTTCAGCCGACGAAGGAATGGGTAAATAAAGTAAACTTGTCGAGTTTTGAACTCGAAAACTTTTTCAAATTCGTGCTTGCGTGATTAGCGCGCGAAAAACAAAACATCTTGACGTCAAACCATGTTTACATACTCTCATGCAAACACTCCTCTCGGCCAATCAGAGCGCGCGTACTATCTTAGTTATTTTATAAAACATTTTAATACAATGCTTGGGAGACATTATGAAGCTGTGAGTAATTGTGGTGTATAAGTATGAATAAAAATGTGTAATTGGCAATATTAAAAAACTGAAATAGACAGTTGTGACACAAAGTGCCTTTAGAGATGGAAACTTTTATTAATAGTCCCTGTTCCAAAGTGTCTGTGTTACTGTGACAGTTCACTGTATGTAGCAAAAGATAACATTTTTTTACTTTACTGTTAATACTAAATTAGGTTTGAAGTCCTTCTATAGATATACTATACGTATATTTGAACCGTAAGCAGCAGCAATATTTAACAAATTATTAATGAATGAGGCTGAGTATCTTATGAAGAATTATGGAGATCGAGAAGGGTGTTATCTTAATTACTCTTGAAATGAGTGAAATGTCTGCCACAAAGTGCCTTTAAAGTTTAATAGTCCCTGTTCCAAAGTGTCTGTGTTACTGTGACAGTTCAGTGTATGTAGCAAAAGATAACATTTTTTTTAAAATTACTGTTAATGCTAAATGAATTTTGAGGTCCTTCTATATACTATGCTTATATTTGAACCATAAGCAGCAACAATATTTAACAATTAGTGAATGAGGCAGAGTATCTTATGAAGAATTATGGAGATCGAGGAGGGTGTTATCTTACTCTTGAAGTGAGTGAAATGTCCGCCACAAAGTGCCTTTAAAGATGGAAACTTTAATAGTCCTTGTTCCTCTTGTCTCTTGAAATGAGTGAAATGTTTGCCATTTTTCAAGTTCACAACCAAAACTACTCAACCTCGTCCCCACGTCTTCTTGATTAACCGTGCATTAACCTGCAAGAATGCTGCATTTTTTACGTTGTTTCCTTTCTAAACACAAAATTCTTCCAAATTTGGTCATCAGTAACTGGTTATGGTGAATTAAACTTAACCAATCAGAATTGGGGAAATATTTTGAATTAATAATAATAAATAATAATTATCACAGTGACCTTGCCATCATTGCAGCAAATTACCAATTCATATTAACCAAATTGATATTTAAATGATATTTGAGAAATGAATTAATAAAAAAGCTAAAAAGTACAATTTAAATGAAATGAAAAATTTGATACATTGTGGTGAACATTTAAAAGATATATTACTTGATGGTTTTCTAAAAGAGTCTTGTATTGAACCATCTGAGTGGCAACAACATTAAAATTATAATAAAAATTATCACAGTGACCTTACCGTCATTGCAGGAAATTACCAATTCATTGGTTTTTATTGACCAAATTGATATTTAAATGATATTTGAGGAATGAATTAATAAAAAAGCTAAGAAGTATAATTTAAATGAAATGAAAATTTGATACATTGTGGTGAACATTTAAATGATATATTAATTGATGGTTTTCTAAAAGAGTCTTGTATTGAACCATCCGAGTGGCAACAATATTAAAATTATAATAATAATTATCACAGTGACCTTAATGTTATTGCAGCAAATGACCAATTCATTGGTTTTTATTGACCAAATTGATATTTAAAATGATATTTGAGGAATGAATTAAAATAATAAAAAAGCGAAAAAGTATAATTTAAATGAAATGGAAAAATTGATAGATTGTGGGTAACATTTAATAGATATATTACTCAAGACGGTTTTCTAAAAGAGTTTTGTATTGATTAGTTTTTTAATTGGTGCGGCAAGCACAATAAAGCATCAAATATTCAACCTGAAATAATTTTACCATGGCTTTTTCAATATCTTTTTTGGATAAATTGTGTTATTAAAATTACATCTAATAAGCTGCATGAGGCCAAAAAAAGAAAAGGAAAAAATGAGAAGGATTAAAGAAAACTCCATAAGCAAAAGATATAACTTAAAGAGCCACTGATGACAAGATTAAAATAACATTTACTTAATAATAATAGGTTGTTTACACAGAAGGTGTGGATTAAGATCTCTGTTTTATTGAACCCAGCAAACTTGAATGAAACATAAGATTGAAACTTACGTAAAAGATAAAATAAAAAAATAGTGTCAAATTGTAAAAAATTTTCAAAATCAGTTACCATTTATCTGCTTGAATAGCTCTTTTAAAATATGCACCTGTATTTAAGAGTTTCTATCGGCAGTTAATGGCCATTATTGATAATCACTACACTGTATTTTCAGCTCTTTTTACATGTAATAAGGAAATCTTGAAATCGGATGAACAGGGCTTTACAAATTTATTATTATTATTATTATTGATAATAACTGAGTACTGGCTACATGTAATATAGAATTAATATATTTGAAGAAGTTCTGGTCTTTTCTAGTAGTTCCAGCAGAGCCAATATACTCTTGGCATTAATGGAAGTTATATTCAAAGTAGACAGACTGCAAATTATGGTAGTTGCTAAAAAATATATCTATGTGTCCCAACTGTTCATCAGTAGGATGCCTAAAATGCGTATAGAAAATTCATGATAAGAATGAAAAACTCAAGTGCTAATTAAATTATTGCTTTCAAAATCAGCAACTTCAAGAAAAAATTTAAACTTTTGCTGTTTATTTGTTCAATAGGATATGAAAACATTATTCTCATAATGTTGTTACCTTAGAGATCAATGTTTGGTATTGCCTAAACAGGAGTTGCAATGTTGAAGTGACTCACGTACCGCAACCTAATGGATTGCTTTAATGCAAACCCACAATCAACCATTGGCTCGTGCTGTGATGGCTGTATTGCTTGAGTAGCCAATTTTTATCGTAAGAATATCTCTATGCGTCTAGCCATTTGTCTGGTGTGTGCTAAGTGAACATGTACACCACACTTGATTGGCTTTCACATTGTTATATTTGTCAGGGATCATGGTTCATTGTAAAGTGTTGTGCCCAAAATTATTCATATTTACCCCACAGGGAGGGAGACTCTACTGGACATTCTAGGGGGAGGGGGTAGTAATGCCCAAAGTTTCTAGTGAAACGTCTTATATAACTGGAATTTCCATAGATGAAGAGGGGAGGGGGGGGGGAGGGAATTGGGATTTATTCCGGAACAGCACAATAAAAAGGAAGCCATGATTCCCAGGAAATTGTGTCAGAAAATTTTAAACCTGATCTGAAAATTTTGTGAGTGAATTTGATGAAACTTTAAGTTTTTGATTTTTAAACCAGTGTCTCGGTGCCTCAGCAAGTCTCAGATTCTTAGAATTGCTGCCCCTTAATAAGTATCATTGGTGAAGAGAAGTTTATGGTTTGTGTACCATGAGTTTGTATTTTATAATTATTGCTGTGTGCACTGCTGTTCTTTGTAAGTGCATTATGCCTTTTGTCTGTACTGACAAACATCTAAATTCTCCTATCAATATCCCTAGTTTAATTAAGCACAAAGATTAAGGAGAATACAGGAGTTGATCATGTTGATAAATAAGTTGATAAATGTCTTGCTTTTAAACAATATGCTTTCTTCAGTAGCACGTGATAATTTAAACAAAACATTGTAGAATATTCTTATTTTGATATTGGGTTTTTCTCTCAAGAGTTAACTGAAGCTTGTGGCAAGGTTCTAATTTTAAAGGCACTGCAGATCTTGATATTTTGATGTTGTCATGAGATGTTATGATAGCACTAATATCACCAAGGTTCCTGCTTTAATTTGAAAATACAATATTAGTACTCCAGTAATGACTGCAGTATTAAAGCAAGCATGTGCATAGAAGAGAAGAAAGTTTATGTTTGGTGGAAAAAGGCCTACTGCTGTTGTTTTGTAAGTTGTGTAAGATAACCAGATTTGAACTAAGTCACAGGCTACAATCTAGTCACCATGTTCAAAAAGTTTATTTGTTAATGTCATTTGTCAAGTGCTACACCAAGCCTCTATCAACTTGTCTGGCAAATTACAAAAAGTATGGTCAGCTCTTGACAGTTCTAGGTGTAACAACAAGCCACCGTTAAACAACTACCTGAAAGTTCTCTTTTTGCATTATAGTAATAACCTGTTTGACTGTGTTGATTACAGATTTAGAGCCTTGAAATTCATCCTCTTCAACTTGCATGTCGTTTGCCTTCAGATGTAATATCTAATACACAACAAAATTATTTAACAACAATTAGTTGGATTATTTTACTAAAAACACAATTTTGGGCACCTAATGAGGAAAGTTCTTTTATAACAACAACAGTCAACTATTTCTTGTGGTAATGTTCAGCTTAAAATGATTCTCTCGAGAATTTTTGGCTACAGGAAGAATATGCAAATACTTAAAAAAGGTGATAACTATTTGAAATATTAGTTGTCACCAATACTTGAATGTTAATATTGCTTGTTTTTGTTTTTAGAGTGAGGAAAGTGTTGCTGTAAGTTATGTCAATGGAGAACCTTTAGAAAATGGCTATCCAAACAAAGAGCTACCCAAACTTCCTGATCCTGAATTTGGTGAATTGCCAAAAATACCAGATGAGGTTGATGGTGGTGGGCAGTTTGGGGAAGATGTGTATGAGGCAGTAGTGGAATTAGAATTAAAAAGTCAGACTGGTCACGGCGAACATGAGCACCAAGATGATGGTTTTGCTACTGATGAGTTTGACTCTGGCTCATCAGATGGCGAAGTTTCGCCAAACCCACAGTCACAGCCAGTGCAACAGAAAGGCAAAAAGAAGAAACAGTTTTTTCACTGGCTTAAGAAGAAGGGAAAAAAGGACAAACTGTTCTCGAGTCCTCAAGACGGAGTTTCTTTGGCTGGGTATGCTCACAAGGGAAATGATAGTGCCAAACGGTGGTTCTTGATCAGGGAAGAAAAACTTTACTGTTATAAGACGATCAAAGACGATGACCCTGAAATGACAGTGGAGTTAAAAGGAAGCGAGATCAGGGCAGGAGAGGAGGAGAAAAGCAAGCTTGCTGTTCAGGTGATGAGAGATGGCATCAGTCAGTTCACCCTTGTGGCTAAGAATGCCAAAGATTGGGAACGCTGGAAAAAAGCATTCCTCATTGAATCAGGGTTCATTAAGCTTGCCACCTCTCCCACAGAGTCAAGTTCAGGGGTGTTTGAACAAGAGGATGAAGATGACTATGTGTGTCCTGTAATTTCTCCTGATTTACAGAAGAAGTTTTCAACAGCAACAGAAAAGCCTGTGATAGCAGTCCAGACAGTGGATTCAGGACAAAGTGCAAACTCTTCAAAAGATAACGATGGCTACACGGAAGTTGGGTCAACAATAATTCATGTTGCAAATCACAAGGCACCGTCACCGTCTGTCAGTCACCAAGAACTGGGGCCACTTCCTCCGATACCGCCTGAGCTACCGGCCAGTTGGAGAGCCTTAAATGAGGAGGACAAGAAAGACAAAAGTGATTTTTCTGAAAAGTCATGGGCAGATGAAGAGATTTATGAAGAAGTGGCAAGCTCAGTGGCTCATGCTGACAAAGTAATCAAATGGGATGGAGTGAATACTGCTAAACCCGAGGGAAGCCCTACCAGTCCCACCAGCCCTATGACCCCTACCAGTCCATCTGGCAGTGGTCAGATCAAGGCAGGGGATAAAGCAAGCAAAGGTCAGTGTTAGTAATTATGTACTGGCAAGGGTGTACTCCAAGAGACTGTCCACATTTGTCTAATGTAATCTCTGCCAATCAGCATTTTGCATCGACTTTTTCAATGCAGATATTCAAATTGTAGAGACATAGTTGCAAGCTCTTCTTCCTTTTCCCACCCAGCGGCCAAAGTGTCCGGGAAAGCTTGCACGTAGGCTGGGTACTTGTGCAAAATGGTGTTGTGTTCACACCTTGACCACTTTATATGTAACTGTGTACATGGTTACTCCATTTTGCCCTGTCAGATGCCATTTTGTAACATGAGCTCAGCAGCTAGTATAAAGCGGTGGGCTGCCCCAGAACTAACAAAAAGGGGCCCGTTGTTGCCGTGGGTACTTGAAAAAAGGGTGTGTTCATATTAGTGCCTGACAAATACTGCACTTGGGCACCAACTGTGAAAAATTTTAGAGGGATCCCTGAGCTCTGAACCTGTAAAATCCAGGGTGCCCAGCACAGGATATCTAGTCCCAACAGAAAAGATAAGGGATCTGGTGCCACCAGGCACAGCCCTGACTTGGATACTAAATGTCTTGCTGGTTTCGTTGTTTTACCATTTAAATTTAGCTTGAGAAAAACAGCAGATATTTCCATGAATCCAAAACAAATTTTCAGTCAATCAGAAGCACTACCCTGATATTGGTAGTGGGATGTCATCAGTATGGAATTTCTGCACTCATTCCTCATTTCATGGGGAGACCATTGGTGCATTGCAAAATGCCAGCTAGTTTCTCAGGCTACATCAAAATTCAAACTAAACTGTTTAAGTTCCAAGAGTGACCAATGTCCGTTTTCTCCTAACATCATCCATCCATAATCAAGATAAAAGGTTATGAGAATTATTACAGTCAAGGCAGGTCAAACATAGCCCCCAAGATAATTTGCATTAACGAATCAATTATTTGAAAAATGAATCCGTTAACTGTTGCCGCAACCAGTCTCAAATTCAAATCTCCATAATTTTCTGAATGCATAATGATGTGTGAATTTTTCATGATAACTCCTCTGTATTCAGTCAGATTAAATCTTTGAATGAGTAAAATTGTTTTAAAGAATTTACTTCAAATTCAAAAAAAGTGAGCTGACAGAAATTTCATGACTACCTTGCTCCTTGCGTCTGAATTCACTGCTCATTAGATATTCAGGAGTGCAGAGATGAAACTGAAATCTACAACTACCAATGGATTCAACCTTTGAATAATAAATTCATTAATGCAATCTTGGGGGGTACGCTTGACCTGCCCTGACTGTAAAATAATCCTATCAGCAAAGGCAAATTGAACAAATCCACTCAATTTAATCCAATACAGTTCATTGACAAGCACCTTTTTCAAAAGGCTGGCCAAATGCCTACCTATCATTTTTCGTTCCTATTTCTGTGAGTGGGACATCAGAAGGGGTGGTTATTTTAATTTATAGCTTTTAGAGTTAGGGTGCAGCAAATTTAAAGCGGCACTGTCACGAACATGGCATCCCCATACAAAGCTTAATACATTTGGATGTGAATGGTTTACCATTGGTCATTAGAAGGTGCACGTGTATGAAAGGGGTACCTGTCAAAAATGGTACATTTTAAGAAAGGAAAGGGGTTATATCTCAGGGCAGAGCCTCCCCATATAAAACTTTAGGCAATTGATGTTTAAGGGTAACTGACCACCAAACCCCCTAATCACCCTAGCCTGCATCGCAGACACTCTAAACCTTCTGTATAGACAGACTATACTAATTCTAGACGATGTGTGGATATGTGGGATAAGTCAACATTAACACTTTCTTCTCACTTAGGGGAGGGGGAGGTGGTGAGTTACCTGCCCCCGTCCCACCCCTTCCGGCTCCCATGCATGCACAAAACGTGCTTCCCCTCAGTTTAACTTACAGTATATTCTGTTACCCAGGCTCTAAACTGACCAAGGGAATTCTCAAACTGGCCGATACTCTCACCAAAACGGCAAAAGGCAAGTCGTCAACTGAGAAGCAAGCAACATCACTCACCTCATCTACAGAAATACTCAGTGAGACAGATAACAGCGCTGCCAACGGGTCAGTGGAAAGAAACTCTTCTACTGACGGTCAAGCTAGTTACGTTGACCGACCATCGTCGATAACTGACAATCTGTTGAATAAAGATGACGGGAGTAAGAAAGACGAGTTGGAGGTTGGTGTGGAGAACGAAGGAGCAGTGGATGATGATGGAATTCAGGACAGTGGTTATCTTGTACTCAGAGAAGCTACTGTTGAGGAGAAAGAAGTTGAATTAAAAGTGCAACAGAAGATAGAGGCACTTAAGAAAGGAGAGGAGCCGGTGAGCTATTGTTGTTATTGTTATTACAGTTGTCTTATCTTTTCATGCGAAGTTATGAGGTGTCGACGAAAAAATGATTGCAACTCCTGTCACGGTTTGCCTGAGGATTCAAACCCTTTTCCTCGCCTGGAGCCACTGGGTTAGTGTTCCTTGCTGTCGTAATCGTTACGTTGCAGTGGAAGCGAATGAATGAAGCAGTGAAACATAAATTAAAGTTTAAGATGAGGTATTTTTTTACCTTTGCTTAGTACCTGTTTCAATGTGGTCTGTAGCATGGGCGGCCATTTTGACAGAGACGAACACTGCGAGGACTGGGACCGACATTCGATTCCTTTGGTAGAGAGTGTTTTCACATGACGTCACGGCGGCCATATTGGTGTCCCAAAACAATGAAACGGCGGCCATGTTGGTGTCCCAAACCAGTCCTGTGGGAGTTGAACTCTTTTCTTATGCAAACGCTTTCTTTTGTTTCAATAAATTTGCATAGATGCTGGCCACGTGAGTGAAAACACTCTATAGTAACAGTTCGAAACAAAAAACTTGATGTTTTACCTTCGGCCCGCGATCGGAAATCTGCATAAAGCGATCAACTAAAGGGTGCTAAAATTGTATTAAACTAGTAAAAAGGTGCACCTATTCTACTTGTAACGAAAAAGTACTTTATACTGATCAACGGGGAAAAAAACAACTTGTTTTGTTGTGGTATAGCTGTAAATTCATTCGGTTAGTACAGCGAAGGTATAGGTGACAATTACCTTACTGAGTGTTAAGGGAAGATAAAAGATGATAAAAGTGTTAATTGGTGTTAATGTATGGAACTGGGGTCATGATTTTATTTTATGGGAGTTGATTAATTTTTAACACTCATACTTCCCAAAAGGCTTGAGATGCGCTTAAGTGTAGAAAGAAAAACATGCAAACTATTACAAAATTCCCCATGGCTACTTGTATCTCTGTAACCTATCATGGCCGTTATATTATTGTAAGTAAGCTACCAAGAAGAGAGATTTGAACGTGTACAAATTAATTTTAACTTTGTTTTTCCCACTTGCATTTTTAGATTGGAAAGAAAGACGTTTCACAAGGGATTTTAGCCAAGAAAAGTTTGTATGAAAACAACAACCAAATTGAAGAAAAATCGGATGTAAAGAAAAGTACCGCTTCAAAAACGACGAAAGAGAACGGATTGATAGAAAAGAAGGTAGTTGTTGTGGAAACAAAAGACGCTGAAACGAAAAAACCTGACGTGAAAAACACTGTCCAGGGTCGTAACAGAAAAGAGTCGCAGTCTTATGGTAAGCAATGCTATCGTATTACTCCTCCGAATTATGAATAATATTATTTTATTTTATTATTATATGAAAAGAAAAATGGTTATTTTTGGAGGGGTATGCTGGTTTGCACGTGACATCACGGCGGCCATGTTGGTGGTCAAGAACGAAAGCATTTCTCTCCTCTGGGAACTAAACTCCATTTTCATGTAAATTCTGCGATAAAAATTCTATTGTTTTGACCACCAACATGGCCGCCTTGATACATATGCATTATTCAGTGATGGATCCGGGGTGCAGTTTCTAGGAGTAACTACCCACCCCTCCAACCTAAAAAAATGCTCCCTGAGACAAACAAATTTTGGAAGTGAATTTGTCACCACTGAGTGGCAGTCATATAGGCACACAATAGTGTTCACAAGTAAAGTCTCAGGATCCGCCTCTGTTATCTAAGGAAATTTTTCTATAAAATTTGATCTTCAGTACAAACTTTCGATAGATATTTCCTTTTGTTGCAGAATACTAGCTCTTTCTTATATTTTCTTTAAGTGTAGAGATCACATTACGATCAAGACTACACGTAACCCAAAAGACTGACAGTAGCATGAATTTGTGGTTTTCCAGTTATGGCAATTAGCCTGTTTGTCGTTTTGTTAAAATCGTCAGATTCTAACCCAAGAAAGCACGTTCGCTAAGCCGCCGTCGTTTTTGGCACGGCCCCTTTGCCGCTCACTGCTCACATGTATGTGTTCCATGAACGGAACCACCCCATTAACTCTAAAAAGAAAAGTAAGAGTGTATTCACAGCCTATGGTAAGCGAAGTTTGCACTGCTGAGCTCTGATTGGCTGAAAAAAATTGCCCAGCCTTGCTAACCAATCGGATAAGAAACCACGCTTTCATTCCCACGCTTGGTGTCGAAAGATACCATAGTACTCTTTTAAGTGCCATTTTTGATGACCGATTCATGTAAACGAACGTGACTGAAACTATGTCCATTGTTTTGGCGCGAAATAAACACGTGCTATGTCATGATTTAGTGATACCCATATGCGCTCATGATAAAGTTTCTCTCGTCAACTTGTACGATATCCTGCCGAAACAGCCGTCCCTTGTCGATCGCTCCCCGCAGTTGGGAAGTTTCGTGAAACGCCCCGAGCGGTGGTGAGCGATGAGAGGGGCTATATACGCAGGTTATTTATAACCTGAACAAAGAGTTATTGTTGACCTATTTGACGTTATTTTTGTGCGTTTTTGTTATAGATCCAGACAGAGAACGACAAGAGATGGAAAAAACAGAGATGATATTCCAAGAGTACGCTAAACAGTTGAAAAAGGATGGAAACTCCAAGGAGAAGAAACCCTCGTTGGTCGCTCTGAACAGGCTTAACTTCGAGGACCCGGAAACTGTTCCTAAAACCAAAGAGAGCTTGAGTTATTCGGCGAAAAGCGAGAACTTGCAAAAGGAAAAGGAAGAGCTCTTGAAAAAGCTTGACAATCTCAAAAGGAGAGTATCAGTTGCAAAAGACAGGAAAATTTTCTTTAACTTGTCGACCAGCAAGTCTAAAGCTACCACAAATGCGGATTCCGAATTTCACGAGTCGCAGTGTGAGCTAGCAAGAACCAAAAAAAGGCTACTGGAAATTGAGAGCGAAGCAAAGAATCTGAAGGTTATGGAGTTGAGGTTTCAGAAGACGGCAGATAAAAAAGCGCCTGTGAACCCAGCCAAGCCGCTTGATCGGAAGAACAGTAAGGAATGCAAGCTGGGATCGGCGGACGGACATGGCACAAAGGCTGATTCCAAGGCGAGCTCCAGTCCAGACAGTGAACGTACGCAGAAAGGAAGTGTGTTGTCACAGATAAAGGTAAGAAAAAACTGAACTTTAAGTTTAGGAATAAGAAAAAAGAAACTAGAAGAGGCTGACTGGCTGAGAACGAAATAGAAATATGCCAATTCGAAATGCATTTGAATAATTGTTTTGTTTGCGTTCTAATCTAAGTAATGATGACATAATTTCTGCCTAAAGGCCAGGTCTGAAAACGGGTATGGATTTTAGAGGTCTGGTCTGAAAGCGGGCGTGGAAAATGACATTTTTAGTCTGAAATCGGGTTAGGCTTATTTTTTCCACTCTCTGACTTCTCCTCACCAGACTCCAGTGTGTGATTGGCACAGTGGCAGTGGGTGGCTGATTGAGGTGGGGGGGGGGGGGGGGGGTGTTGGAGGGTGGGTAAGGCAGTGTCACATAGCGACTGAGCAAGCTTAAGTTCGCCCTTACGGTTATATACCATGAAGGCCAAATGCAGGGCTATAGGTGCTGTATCCTTTAGACCCTGGTATCATCATGCATATTCTCCACGTTGTTTCCATACATTTCCTCTGATACTTATGAGGAGAATTTGTTTAACATTCTAGACCTTTATCCCTTGTGGATCATTTTCTTTTCTTGCATGCTCTATGTTTGACTGAGCAGTGTTACTAAAAGGAGAAGTTGAATGTTGGTCACTCTTAAGGTTAAAGGGTTTGAGCAAAAAAGGATATCCTTGATGTTGTTGTTTTAGAATTGGAGGATACTTATGTTGACACACCTACGTTAATTAATAAACTCAGCCAGGGCTCCTGACTCAGCAAGATGACAAGGGACGTAAAATAAGTTTGTACATTCTGTAACGTTGTATTTTAATAATTTCAGTCCATCTTCTTGTGTCATTCATAGAGATCTGTCTTTCTTTTCCTTTCCTCTACTTAATTCCTTCCTAGTTATAAATTACTTTTTGTTTTCCTCTGTCCGCTTCGATTAGCCAGGCTATTTGCGAGCAGCTAAGATGGTTGTTTGTACATGTATGTTTTATTTTAATATAATTTTTAACTCCTATGAAGATCAATAAACTTCAAACAGTTATAGTGCAAACAGTGCCTCCCCCTCCCCCTGCATCTTCCCCCTTCCCTCCCCTCCCTTTTCTGTTGCTATCATGTTGACGGCCTCTGAGCTTTTGACCATGGCTATAATGTTAGATACAAGCAGAGTTGTTTATATTGCCGTTTTTGCAGCGCAAAATTTTTGGTGTCGCTGTTTTGTCCTTCACAAAAATTCTCTCTTTTAACTTTTTAAACTCACATTTTTTTTCAGGCCTTTGAACAGATGAAGAAAACAAGTGAAAAATAACTGCAAGGCTGTTCCTCATCACGTATAAGCTGATGGACTGAAAAAAGGAAACGTTACTAGCAGAGAAATACATTTTACATCTCTTTTTCTAGTAGAGGGAAACACCCGGACAAGCCGAAAATAGCCTCCCACGCACGTAAGACTTGGCGCGCGGGCGTATGGTGTAAAGTATTTTTCTTTACTCTCGAGAGACTCTTTTCCTTTCCTTTTCGGTCGCGTATTTCCCTTGCTCTTTTATCTCCAACTAATCACTAAGCTCTGTGTTCTTGGAAAACGCGCGAGTGCAACGTCACCCGCGAGTGGACCGCGAAAGATTTTGACCCTTTGTCTCGCTCGATTTTCATTTGTGCAATTTATTCTCTCCTACAGTCTTCAACAAGCAAGTCATACTCTTACGACAACAAAAATGCAAATACGTAGGCGTAATACTCTCTTTTCTTCTTTAAACGTTTCCTAAAATTCCTTTTAGCTTCGCATCTCTTGATTTCCTGGTCGACATTTCGTCGTTTGGTCTTTGGGTAGGTACTTTCTGTGTAGTGGACAAAATGTAGGCCAAGCTTTGGTTAACACTTCAACTCAGATTCCTGGGTCATTTAGCAAAAAGAGACTTTCTTTCTGTGTTCATTAACTACGAACAGGGAGCAGAAAAAAATGATGCAAATTTCTTGGTTATGGAAATTCTTAGGTTTTTTGGTATTTTTCAAGGTAAGGTGTCGTCGTTCTTGGCATCGCTCTGTCTTTTTCTTTAGGAAAAACTTAAATCATTTTTAGAAATTAAATTTCCTGCAGACCTAAGACGTTGTGTTGTATTTATAACGTTGCTTTTCCAAGATAAGATTTAATTTTTAGTGGCGTTGTTTAATTTTTAAACATGCTTTTTCATGTGTGCTCGAAGGAAAAAGCTTTATAATGATATTATGTAAAGGTCTTTTTTAACGTAACTGTTTCATACATCCTCGTGTTTTTGCTGTTGTTGATGTATTAACTAGTTTAGTTTACATAAATGTTAGTTACAAGTAAGTACTTTTAGTTGTCATTTTAAAATTTTGTTGTAGTGTATATCAGTACTAAGTTGTTTACATGGGAAGACTAGACGAATTCCAAGTACAGTTTTTTTTACATGTGAATCTTATTTTTTTAATAAGAACGCTCTTGCTGAGATTTACAAAAGTTTCAAGAACATACTAGGATTATACTCAGGCTAAGAGTCGTTTTCGGAACGTCTTAATTTTGCCTATTTTCTTTGAGTATAGCATAAATGCAAAAGGTAAAGCAAATGTAGAACTGAAAAAGTCTAAAAGGACCAACTCAAATACTTAGAGGACATTTACAATGTGGTTTTCTTATTACAACTTTAAGAACATGTTAACGTTTTCAGGCTCAAATCCGCGCAAAAAAAAAAAATTAGATAAATAACAGAAAAAAGAACGATTAGTCTCAGCCCCAAAATTAGACGTTCTTATATATATAAAAGAGAGTGTGAATTGTTTGCTTTCTATTGCTGTTATGTATTTTAAGTTTTTTTCGTTTGGGACTCTATAAGGAATGGTGAGTGGCATATACATGAAAAAAGGTGGGCCTCGGAGAATTTTAATCCGATTTTGAAAGCTCACAACTGTTTGAATTCAGGCCGGATTAGTGCCTTTCTGTCTTCGCGGAGTTCCTGAGCTTTTTCCAGCGAGATTCATGGTTTTTAAATCAGGGTCTTGACGTCTGCAATTATTCGTCACCCCTAATGCTGTCTCCAACGTTTTTTGTTCATTGTACCTTTAAAACCTGTGATATATAGTAGTATGTAAATACGTTAATATTATAAATTTAGGAATGATTTAGCTGCCTTAAAAATATTTATTCCAGAAGGCCAAAAAACGACATATCCGGCAAAAAAGGCACAATAATTCTTTAAAATTTGGTAATATTTAAGGTTATAGTCCTTTATGCGCTAAATTGTATTTTTATTTTTGTTTTCTTAAGGCGATCGACGTTGATGTAACTGTAACAGCTTATAACAATTTATGTAGCGTATTTTCTAGTACAAATATAGAACAACAATTTTTGCGAGGAATTAACTTTTCATTTCACGTTTCATTGTGTGTACTAACGAGTTTTTGTGTAAAATAATAATTTTGTGTTCTCGTTTAGAGAGTACGCTTTTCCGCGGAACAAAGATCGATCATTGTTGTTTTCAATAAACAATAAATGTAACTGAAAATGACTATATTCTGTGTATATTACATTTTTTTATTCATTCAAAATATCGCCCCATATTATGAAATCTGAAGGCCTGTTTACATGGAGGTGGGGGACCCCAGGTAGGTGAGGTAACCCGCCTGTCCATATAATCTCTCATTTTAATTTGATCACGTTTACATGTTAGGTGGGGGTGACCCGCCACATGTTACCTCACCTGTCTGGGGTCCCCAACCTCCATGTAAACAGGCCCTTAAGACAGCCTTCGATTTCACACCGTGGATTTCGGATCAGTCTTTGTCGTCGGAACTTGGATTCCGGATTCCAGTCGTTAGTAGGATTCCGGAATCCTTGAGCTGTATTTCCGGATTCCAAAGTCCAGATTTTTCCCCATTTCACAAGCAAAAATTTCCTGATTCCGGAATGCGGATTTCCCTACCCGGGGTGATAAATACTTCTCCGTCTCTGATTGATGGGGCGGGGGAACAAGGCCTACAACCCTGGTCAACACATCATGGTACACTTTAGGAAATTATTAAGCTCCAAGACACACTTTACTAAATTAACTCATATTCTACCTCTTTTTAATAAAGCTTAGGAATGTTGTCATAAGAGCCCATTTCTGCTGTCCCCTTCTCCCCCAAGCAGTGTTGATTATGATGAAACAAAAGATATATGTCTAACGTCAACACTACACCGGGGGGGGGGGGGGGAGAAGGGGAAACACCTCATTTTGGCGACCTATTGCGTTAGTGTCCCAAGCGTTTTGACCAGGATTGTAAGTATGAATTTTGATAATTAGAAACTGTCCAACTATGTAGCATGACTATTGTCGTCTCTCCAGCAGCTAACTCGACTTAACATGTATCTTGAACTATCTTATCCTAAGAGTAAGACTACCATTTCTGAGAATTTATGGTGTCTCGAACAAACAGCCTTTTCCCTGACAGGAAGCCTCTAGAAAACAGACTTAAATACAAAAGGCTGCCCTTGAACAGTTTTTACTACAAATCAGTAAAGAACTGCCGTACGTGGTTGAAACGTCGCGATTAATAACTAAGTGACTATCGTGAGATGAACGGTAAGTAGTCTGATTAATCCCTCAAAGACATTGCCATGGTAACTGCTAATGACAAAATGACGCTTGTTTTAAGCCAAGAATGCATTATACACAACCAGCTCACAAAAGTGCTGCTACAGCTTTGGTTTTCTTTTTTTCTCTGCCCTTTTAAAGTTAAAACCGTCAAAAAAGGAGAAAAGTGGCACGAGCCACCTTAATGATTCTCATACTAAACGCGATAGGTATTTAACAATTATTCCTCGAGCCCGAATGGGCTCTGAGTCAATAGCCCATGAGGCCGAAGGCCGAATGGGCTATTGACTCAGAGGCCATGAGGGCGAGAGAAATAATTGTTTTTAGTAAAATCCAACTAGTTGGTCAAAAATATCGAGACAAAACAACTTTAGCTAGTTAAAAAATCCATTTTTGCCGCCAACAAGACAGCGCTTTTTGCTACTAGTAGGCTATAACATATAGCCTAGTAGTAGCTCAACCAATCAGAACGCAGCATTGATAATAGACCACTAGTTGGATTTTACTAAAATACATTATTTTTGAATCAAAAGAATAATACTCCCCAATCTTTTAAGAAAACCCATGCCATGCGAATTCTTTAAGCGGGACATAAAAACATTTTTAGTTGCCAAGTATTTATGTGTGTAATAATTTCATTTTAGCCTTGTTCGTCGTTTAGTCTCCTTACGGCTTTTAAATTTTTAGCCGTCAGCGTTTTATATTTGCGTAATATTTTAAAAATTTTTAAGGTTGATTGTAATTAGTGTTAGTAATTTTAATATTATTGATTTGATCTAATTGACGACCTCCATGAAAAGCACTTCATGTGACGGGAGCTTATTATTATTATTATTATTATCATTATTATTATTGTTATTGTTGTTGTTGCTGTTTTACACATTTGCTGCTTGAAATTATCGCACACATGACAAAGTCCTTGACCCGGAGAACGTTAACTTATATTTACACCAAATCATCGACAGACAATCAGCTCCTGCGATAGAAAAGACCAAACGAAACGCCAGGACATTAGATGTCGACATAAAGTTACTTATCAATAACTTCACAAGCCTCACAAAAGGTCGATGGCAAGGACTTTCTTCACCAGGCTGTACACCAACAATCAAATTATGTGAAAAGTTGTATGTCGAATTAAAAATCAAATTGCTCCCCAGGGAATTGAAGCGCAGAGAAGTGTCACATGAGCCTTTTCTCCTAGCAAGGCTAGGGCGGTACTTAGACTTGATCACGCAAATTAGTTTGCACCCACTAAAATGGCAGTTTTTCTGGTTTTTACAGTTGACTTCTCATGCCTATTGTGGACCAAAGTCTACTGCATCCTATAAAAAAAGAGTGTGTCCCAAACATAATGAAGCGTCGTTGAAAAAAAAAAAAACTTTTCAGCTCGGTAACGAAGCAAAGGAGGGAGGAGCCGTGAGCGGAAGGGAAACAAATTAAAGAACTGCAGAAACGCAGTTATGGCGTATTTGAAACGGTTGTTAAATTTGATCTTAATCTGTTCACGTGAACACAAAATGTAATCATACCGTGATCACTCCGATCTATATGACTTTGAATACAGTCAAATTATTTTGAAGGAATTGGTTGCGTCTTGATTCTTGATGCTCTAGTCCCCCAGGCCAGATCATTGTACGTACCGCCTCACAGCCGACCAGCGATATATTACAAGCCCAAACCAAAAAAAAAATTTACGTTTAGTGATCTTGCAAAAACGAACCACCAACGCATGACGCACCACTGTTACTGAATATTAAAACAGGACAATTTTCCGCTTTGCCGCACGCAAATTTTTTGATTGCCCGGCGGCAACAAACAAAAAACTCGTAAAAACAAAAATAATCGTCAAGAGAATCCTTTGTGTCCTCAACTATTCGGTAACACTAAAGTAACGGGTTCTTTTGATATATGTCACGGTTTCTAAACTGCGTTTTTACTTGATTCTTCTGTTTGTACAGTTGTTTAGAAGTTATCATCATGTCAGTGTACTGTGAAGTTAATGGCTCATTAGCTGTACATTCTAACGGATGAACTTTTTTATTCTTATCACTTGAAAGCTAGTCAGGATATCTATTAGTGCCGGGAGAAATTACATGTTGATCAATGTTCTTTTATGTGTTGTAAATGGGTTAATAGTGTTGTAACCCTAGGGCGTTCACCATATAGTGTTCACTCCACGGTCTTGATCCTGCGAGATAGATAACTGTGCACTGTTGACTTCGCTGGATCGCAAAAATGATGAAGATATTAGCTGTGATTTTACTTTACTGCGCTTTAACTAGCGATGCCAAACCTAAACTGACGAACTTCAGAACCGGGAATCAAGATCCTTTAGAGGAAATTGAAGGCTTATCGGAAGGTACTTATTGATAACCACATATCTCTTGTTTACAGTCTTTAAAATTGGTGTACCGCAATACGTAAAACATAAATCCAGCATAAAATATGCTCATGCAAAGGAATCGAAGCTTAAATGATTTAAGTCAACCGAAGTGGTGGCATGTCAGTTATTTGGTTTCGGGTAAAGTATAGTTTAATTCGTGCCATTTCACGCTTTATTTATAATTTGCTACAAGGAAAAAAAAGCACGAAGGCTTAAATACAGATATTAGTAGCTGGAAAATCATCAGCCGGACTGAGAATAACTAAAAAATAAGCTGAATATACATGTAAATGACCCTTTACCCGTGCGAGTTTTTATGCCCGTGAACCGACTCAATGTTTGAAATGTTTTGAAATCGATTATAGGGTGGCACTAGTTACAAAATCACTGTTATCGCTTAACGACTCGCATACTACAAACGTAACTGCTCATTGTGAAAACAGAAAGCTGTTGTTTGTTGTTGTTTTTCTGTTGATACACTGGTTAGCCTTGTGAGCTGCAATCACCTCCTCATGCAACTAATACTTCTTTGCAATCTCATTATATGGTGGTGATCAGGAATATACCGCGATAAACAGAACCGAGTTAACTTAAATTAACTAAGAAAACGATCCAACCAAAATTCACCAAATGGAATGGATAATTTTTGGTCCGCTTTGAAGGCGTTCTCTACTGAATTCTTGGCGTTTTACTCCCTTCCTGAACTCGCTCGAACTCTAAAATAAGGGTAAAATAGATTGCTGATTCGTGTTTCACTAATAACAACCAATAAAGTATATTTGATAACAAGATCAGTAGTTTATAATAAGTTTCCTCACTTTAGCTGCCTTATGTAGGTAGCTTTGAACAAAAATAGGCCCGCAATGCGGGCGTGTAGCTACTGCGTTCTTGTTGGCATTGGTATGTGAATACGGTGCTGTTTAAGTATGTACAGCTATTTTAGAAAAGGTTGTCGTAAGGCCTAAGGCTCAGATGCGGCCAACAATAACATAAACATGAGGCATTGTTTTCTCATCAAGAGATAAGTCCTTGGGTAAGTGGCGTCCGATTTGCTTTTTATGAGGTACAAATATAATCTGCCGTAGATGCGGCTGACAACAACATGAACATGAGGCATTGTTTTCTCATCAAGAGATAAGTCCTTGGGTAAGTGGCGTCCGATTTGCTGTTTATGAGGTACAAAAATAATCTGCCGTAGATGCGGCTGACAATAACATAAACATGAGTCCTTGTTTTCTCATCAAGAGATAAGTCCTTGTGTAAGTGGCGTTCGATTTGCTGTTCATGAGGTACAAAAATAATCTGCCGTAGATGCGGCTGACAATAACATAAACATGAGGCATTGTTTTCTCATCAAGATATGACTCTTGTGTAACTGGTGTCCGGTTTGTTTTTAATGAGATACAAAAGCAATCTCATACCACTCTCTGTAAAGGCAAGTTTATTGGTTCCCTGGAGGGAATTCATCGTTTCCCGAAGGAAAAAGCTAGTTCCAAAGATGGAATCAGGCGATTCTGATAACAGGTCATTGGTTGCCACGAGCGGTACATGCAGTATTTCGGGCTGTTTGGCTGCAGAAATCACTCGGCCGCCTTGTTCGACAAAATCTTGGCGACTCACACTCAGCGATGTTTTTGAAGTCCAAACTTTGTTTGAACCTTCAACACCCCTGAAAAACACTTTACGAGAAAACACTGGACATAATACTTGAATGCTTTGCCTAATAATACCCAGAAAATATCACGAAAACATAGCAAATCTTACCTTTTGTCGACAAGACGTAGAGCATTCACCATTCACGGTAGGGAACAGAGGAGAAATGCAACGTCGCGAAACGTTTCACTGTCGATATTTTTACGGAAAGAGATCGCACTTTTACGGTAAGTGATCGGTGAATCCGCTTGTTACACTAGTATTTATGTATTTGACACAAAAAGACGTATTACCAGATTCAAAGAAAGAAAAGCTCTAAACAATAAGTTTGTTTGTGTTTTTATAACCTGTAAAGTCTATCGAAATTGGATGCTTATCAAATTTACTACCGGCATTATCGTGCGCCGAGAAAGTCGATCGGGGTCCGAAGGTCTCCGAAAGCCCTCGTAAAATCGACTCTAGCCATCAAAACGATAGCATTATAGCTACTAGCGCATGCGCAGTAGCTACAAAAACGCAAAAATACAAGTTCATTTATCAAACTAGGAAATTTTCCGCTTTCCACACTTGAACGAACATCAGGAGCGGTTATGGGCTCCTGCTAACATACGTTCTTTGTGAAAATTCAGTTACGGATACAGGGGAGGGGCCCGGAGGGCCCGGCCACCTCCCCCTTATTTTTAGACCAAACTGAGGCCCAAAGGGCCGAAAAAATTTTTTTTGGAGACTGGGCCCCCCCTTTATCTAAGGGTCTGGGTGACCGTCCCCCCCCCCCCCCCCCCCCCAATTATCTCAAGGTCTGGATCCGGCACTGAAATTGTTTCATTATTTGGCTGGTTCCACGATGAAGCGAGTCGTGTCTTCTACCCGGCCGTGCCTTGCCCACTTTGTCTCTCAAGGAGAGATTTTGGTTTGGCCATACAATAAACCCTTTATTTGTCAAGCTTTTTTGGTCAGGATGGCTGAACATATTGGCCTCGTTCGTTTTTATATGCTTCACTTGAGTTCATAACATAGAAAAAAACTTGGCCAATATCTAGGGACTGATTGATCTAACAGGTGGTCAAGAGGGTGTCGTTCTCATAATCATCATCCGTGCATAAAACAGCGTAACCTCGGGAGCGTAACTGACAAAGGACAAGCCTTAATTAAAATACATGTCGTTCCCTAGGCCCTGTCAGCAGAGGCCTCTTACCAGGAAAATGAGGCCTTTGCTATCGGTTTGAGTCTAACCTGAGATCAGGCCCATGCAACAATAGCAGCTTCTATGCATTCTCTCTAGCCTCCCACGCGACGTTCCTGTATTAGGGATTCGTCGCCTGTTATTGGGGCAGGAACGCCTGACGAACCTCTAACAACGGTCGGGAGGCTAATAACATTCTCTCTTACTTGGTCGCGCTTTCTTTTCGCCTTTCCGACCAGTATTTTATTTACCAAGCAAAACGAAAATAGAGCCTGATCTCATGTTAGCTTAGTGTAAGTTCGATAATCATTTAATGCACTCGACGAAGTTAGTCTATTAATCTCAGAATTCGTGTGGCCTTAGAGGCAGTGGAAATGGTTGAGGGGGGAGGGAAGGGAGGGCAGTGATCGATGTAGTTCAGTCATAGCAAAAACGAGAAATGTACTTTTTATTCACAGATGAAACAAAAATCACCGAGCCCCTCGGGTCGGATGCTACAGATGAATTGGAGGAAGTTGTCGATAACATTGCGACCTTTGGTAATGGGCTGGATGACCACAGTGGGGGAGGAGAGGGAGAGGAAGGATCTGGCGTGAATCCAGCCGGCGCCGGCGGACTACCTCCCCATGTAAAATTATTGATCTGGTTACATCTTAGATGTGATTACATTTGTCGTCATTACTATCCACACTATCCACGTCGCTTTTGCCACCGTCATTGCGTTACAGCACACGTCCGCTATTGCCTAAAACATCCATCGAAATGCTCTAAGAAAAAACTAGCGGATGAGGAGCAAGAAGGCATGCCTTTTATTGAAAAGGAATCCGCTGAGGCTTGATACAGTCCTGGCAATCAATATGCATGGTAAGACGCATAGTTTCGCCATATCTCTTACTGTCCCAACGCTGCCCGGCGTATAAAGAACATTCTTTTTTTTATTTTCTATAAAATCATCCTGCTAAGCGGAACCTTTCTTTCCCTTTCTCGATTTTTGGCGTACTCGAGAAAGACTCTACATGAATTGAGTAAGATCTTTGTTGAGCATGCGCTACATGTTGCTAGGATATTGTTTGGAACCCAGGCCTTATAGGCGTGCACTTGGTACAGCGGGCTCGGTTATGATCATTGGTTTATCAATGAGCGGAGTCTCGTATTCGAAAAAAACAGATTGACGAGAGAAAACACGATTGACTAGTCAAGAAGTTAGGGCTGCGGTGGCCTCAAAAGCTTGACGCCATTCAGGTATAAATTAAAAGCTACCGAAAATATGTTAAACATTAAATTTTTTTGCGTCTCGCATCCCTTACAGATTGTTAAGCAAAGTTCACTTTCTTTTTCGTTGTTCTACATACATACTCTCTGACCGTTAGGAATAATTTTGACAATGAAGTCAAGACTCTGATTCCGAATATTACCCAGTTACCTGTAATTAAACGTTTTGTTCAATAAACTAATGAACTCGCCTAATTACTTTATCCCTATACTATACAATCCATGAAATATATTTCAGTTTTCTTCGATCTTCGTGACAAATTATTACCAAAGTAACTCATTAGGGCCATTTGTACGAGGAAAAATAAGAAGCGTCTTACATAAGACGCGTCCTAAATAAGACGCAAACTTTCCCGTATAAACGGCACATTTCGTCTGAAATTTAGCTAAGACGCGTCTTATTTAAGAACAGCCCTTAACACCTGTTCTTTGATAAGACGCGACTTAGCTAAGTCGCGTCTTAATGTACCGTTTATACGGGATAGTTTGCGTCTTATTTAAGACGCGTCTTATTTCTCCTCGTATAAATGGTCCTTATATGTCCTTTGGTGTAATTTTAGTTTTTCTTCTTAAAACAGCTTTTGCAATAGGGTATGTACTTACATGTTCATGCAATGCCGGGACTGCCTTCAAATTTACGATACTGATATTTAAACTAAAAAAACTAATACAGCAATTTTGAGTTATTATTTTCGAATTGTAACGATTTGTAAGAGTTTCTTGAAGATTGAATAGAGTAGTGTGCCACACCTAAAGTATTCCACAGTTTCAATTTTGATGAATTTTCTTTTTGATTTTTGTGTTTCGTCAAGACAGTAGGGACCTTAAGATCCGAGGACCTCGAGGGCAGAGAAAACGTCGCTGAAAAAGTGAATTCGCGTTCTTTCAATCTTTGTCGCGATGGATTACTCTAAGTCGCTAACTTTGTCAAAAGTAGGCGAACCCTCCTTAACTTGAATTCCTAGGAACTATATCCAAGTTCAGAAAGAGAGAGGAAATTTCGTCGTCGCTTGTGTACTCATATGAAACTCAAGGGGTTCAAATAGTCTTAAATTGAATTTTGCGACCACGCCCCTTTCGGCGCCTCACTAAAATCGGGTGCGATTTTCGGATATTTTATCGTCGTGCTCATTCTGTATACTAAAAGTACTCAATGTACCACTGGAATATATAACTATGATATCATGGCTTTCCATTTTGCTAATTTTCTGACTACAAAGTAAAATTTTACCCTCGTCATTTTTCAATTTTCCCGAGCGGTTCGATCAAAATTAACAAGGCGTTTGTGATCAAAACACGACCGAGCGAGGGATCTTGGGCAGGTGGGGTGTGGGGGGGGGGGGGGGGGGGGGAAGAGACGAGGTCTGGGACTGAGAAACGATGTTCTCACAACTTGCAAAGCGATCACCCTGCGTGATGGCCAGCGGATAATTGCAGCATTTCTTTTTCCCACAGTAAATATTTTTAGACCAGGAGCACTTTTTAGAAGCAAGAAGCGAACCCAGAAATGCTTAGAAAATTGAAAAAAATAATATCATGCATCTTTGTTCTTCTTGCATATCGTATTTGTCTTTCGGTACTGAAATTGCGGGGAAACTAAAACGCAACTGCGTTGGATCTAACCAACAACAACGCGCTCGATCGATTTATAGGTTACATCGTTTTTGCCGAGCAAGGATAACTTGATGCTGACAAAAATTACTGGAGAAAGTGTCAAATTTATCGGAAGCAAGAATGTTCAGAAAGCTTTATAAATATGAGCTTGCAGCTCTACATATCATAACTGAATTAACATCAGATAAACATTCACACTTCATAACATTTCACTTCGTTTATTACGATCAGTCAACACCTTGAATCCAAAGTTAAAATTCAAAACGATCCTAATAAACAAATCAGAACTACTACTGAACGCTCTGTACCTTGAAGCGACTTTAACTTTCCTAAGGTTTGCTGCAAAACACTGCTCGATAGCTCAACTCATCGGCGGTTCTTATCAGTACGGAGCTATATGTTGCATATTCCAAACGCTGCAGAGGGAAATTGTTTAACAGAAAAAGAAAACCACACACTATGTCTGAAAAGCGACATCAAATCAATAAATTTGCGAATTACCAAAATATAATAGTGAAAAACAGTCCCGCCTTCGACCGCCATGTTTTTGTTTCTTCTCAAGATCGTTGATCTATGGATTTTGACGTAAAGCGCATGATCAGCACCAAATCCGCTGGCAAGACCCTTCAAGACCCAAAGGCAAGACCCTTGCTGATCGCTTTGCAAGTTGTGAGAACATCGTTTGGATTTCTGTTACGCAAGCGCAAATTGAAAATGTACCGCCTAAATCAAAGAGAGGAGCGAATTTCCTTTGTTTTGATATGTAAAACGTCTAACAAAGAGCAGATTTGAGCCCGTCAAATAGCCTCTCAAAACAGCTACATCCTGCTCCTTGTGATTTTTGCCAGTTTTCCAAGCGTGAAAGGGTAGCAAAGCAATTGGCAATGCGGATGGTACGAGAAGCAACGGTTCCTTCATTCCGACACGAAATGAACAAGTAAGTGTGCCTATTCAATATTATCGTACTTCTCTGAGCTCTTTATCTCCGTTTGAAGGTTTGGCTCAGATACTGAGGCCTAGGATGTGGATTGATACAAAAGTACCATACGTCCAGCCGTGAAAATATTGTCAGGTTAAAATCAGATTTGCGTTTTGAGTCAATAATTTCCTATAATATTAACTTTCCGGGGTCTACATTTTATATCTTTCAGCTTTCTCATTTATACATTATGGCAAGAAGAATAAAAACGTAGAAATCGGTTACGAGTCCGCCACAGTCGCTGTCGTGAAAATAAGTTTTGAAGAATCTGGTGTTAGCGATGTTGTTGTTAACAGCCGTATTCTAAACGTCTTCACAAAGAAGATTTCAGTACTGCAAACGGCTTAAAGACGTGCGAACAAGGCAGGAGGAAAATCACTGGCAAAGTTGTTGAATAGATGGAAAACCGGACCGAACTATCAATTCGAAATTTACTACCGAGTGAAATCCTTCGAGGTCAAATAAAGAACCATAGTCATGCCACTCATCTGTATCTTCGCGAAACCTTTGTAGTGAATTTTATCGACCTCGCGAATTTCAATTTCACACAGTTGGTTGTCCTTTCTCATTTTATTTTTGTTCTTAATTTTAAACACTGGTAAATACTCGTCAATATACCTCGATACCTCACTCCGCCATTTCAAATTTAGCAGTGCTGCCTTGAACTACGCATACGCAGTGAAAGAGTGCTTCATGTATGATCACTGAATATGAAATGTTCATCGATGTATGACAAGAGCTTGATATTTATTTATTACCAATTCACTCCACTACATTACGAGCAAATAAGCTAACACTAATATGGAGAAGGAGACAACCAAAAGCGCAAATGCGCCATACTAGGGATGCCCCCGACTATCTAAATATAAGAAAAATATGTACAAATAGAAATGTTAAAGTTCTAGTTATCCTTAATAAATCTTAAAACATTTTTTTTAAAAGTTGCAATACTGGTTGATTCTCTAATATGATTGGGGAAACCATTCCATTCATTTACAATCCGGTTAAAAAAACTATATTTAAAACCATCAGTTCTACTAAAATTTGGAACAAGGTCCTGTGTGTCATTTTTCCTCAACTTATAACCTGTATTTCTGTCCTTACAAAATATGAGCTTATTTGAAATGTCAATATCATAATGTCCATTAATTACATTAAAGAAAAATGTAACATCTCTAGTGAACCTCCTACTGGATAATGACAACAATCTTAGCTTAGATAGTCTAGTATCATAATCATCATCAGACCCAATGATCCATCTGGTAGCTCTTCGCTGAACAGCCTCCAATTTATCAATGTTACGTTTAGTATAAGGGTTCCAAGTTTCGCATGAATATTGTAATAAAGGTCTCACAAGACTACAATAAAGTGTGTTCATGGTATCAATATCCTTCAAGTCCCTACAAGTCCTCTTAACCAACCCTAAAACCCTATTAGCGTTGGCAGTTATTTTATCTACCTGTTGGTTCCATGAAAGATTACTAGCAGTAAATAATCCTAAATCTTTATACACGTTAACACTTTCCAAAGGTTGACCTTCAATATTGTACTCCCCAACCAAGGGTGACTTTTTCCTGGTTATTCGCATGATCTTACATTTCTTGGTATTAATTCTCATCTTATTCATCTTGCACTAATCTGAAATTTTATCTATGTCACTTTGAAAAGTAGACAGATCTTCTTGAGAACTAATAACTCTATACATTTTACTGTCATCAGCATACAAAGCAATTGAGCTGTCCTTACTAATTACCCCCGGTAAATCGTTGATGTAGACTATGAAGAATAATGGTCCCAACAAAGAACCTTGTGGGACACCAGAGGTTACGGTTAACCAGTCGGAAGCCTCTATCTCCTTTCACTACAATACGCTGTTGACGCTCTGTTAAATAATCTCTACACCAATTTAGCAAGCCTCCATGGACACCATATTTGTAAAGTTTTTTCAAAGGCCTTTGAAAAGTCTATAAATACTACATCAACTTGACCTCTCTTGTCCAAGACTTTGAACCAGTCATGATGTACTAAGAGTAGTTGAGTAGTGCAGGAACGACCAGTGAGGAACCCGTGATGAGAATCTGATGTGTGAATCTAATAACTTGATCATAAATAGCATTATACACAATTCTCTTCTGGCATTTCCCAGAGATAGTTAAGAGTGAAATGCCTCTGTAATTTTCTACTGGTTCTCGATCACCATCCTTGTGAATGGGTGTAATATTAGCTGATTTCCATAATTTGGGTAGGCGTCCCTGTTTGAACGATAAATTGAAGAGCATACTCAGACAAACTGCAGATATGTCAGCAGTCTCTTTAAGTAAACGAGCAGGTATTTTATCAACTCCACAAGACTTATTAGCATTAAGACAGCTAAGTAGCTTTTGGACTTCCTTGGTGTCACATGTCACGTGGTTGGTAACGTCCTCAAAACTTGGATCTTGTAAGTCAGTTTGTATTGGAGCCGGTACCCCAGTACTCTGTTTACAAAAAACTGAACGAAAGTGAATATTAAATAAGGTAGCTTGCTCATGAGGTTTTATCGCAGATCTTTTGCTGACCGTGAAATTAGGCATTTTCACGTCGTAGTCGCGCAGTGACGACAAAGAAATGTACAAAAAAGCCTGATGCACGTGCAAAATTGTTGTTTTGCTAATTAAACCTATTGCTTTTGTGTCGTTCCCGTTGCCGTCGCCGCCGTCGGATCTTAACTCCTCTTCTTCCGCATCGACAGGGCTTAACACGGCTGGACATGCGCATTAAAACTCTGGTGTTCTTCCCGCCATTCGATTTTCAAAATGGCGGACGACGAATGAAAATTCTACACGTCATTGTGACGGCTATTTGCGACATCTTGCTCGCTTAAGGCCTTCAAATTCTGCGTTACTGAAAACAATGAGGAGTGTTGCTTGGATTTGAGCCACGATGGCAGACATCGGAACGGTGTTGTGATTTTAATGAAGCGATCAACGCAACGTCCTTAAAAGCAATATTTCACCTTTTCAGAATTCAGTCAAGGTACAGTTTTGCCGTAATATAAGGTGGTCTCAGCTTGTTTAAGGTTTTAAAGTGCATTTTCTTGTAGTTTATTTATTAATGTACAAAATATCAAATATGACTTTTTTTTCGTTCTGATGAAAATTTTTTATCGCTTCTTGTTTGTGGACGTCGTTGACATTGCATATGGAAGAAAAGAAGGCGCACCTCGTGAGTAGAGAACATTATATTTTTCTGTTTGTTATGTCTTTAGCGTCTTCTCTCACGGCTGAATAGTAAGCGAAATAGAAATAGGAGTCCGCCGACAGTTGAAAGATTAGTTCATCTTTACTGTATATTCACAGTAGGCGTAAAAAGTCTTGTACACACGGCTGTAATTTTGCTTTGTAAGTGATGGCGTTCGGAAAACTTGAAATTAATAAACTTCATGCGAAGTGCAATGTGTACCATGTTTTAATTTTCTGTCACCGTGAGCTACACTCTGCGGCTAGCCGCGTGCGTCTCCCTCCACTGTTAAAGTTGTTATGACGTTATTTGAGTTTATAACCAGCCTGTCATCGGCCTATTTTTACTCTTTTTCGTGATGTTTTGTTTTCATGAGAAAAGGCTAGCTTCCGGCCTGTTGGGGACGTGTTTATATATAAGGGTATAGAGGGACGATCCTGTGGTTTTGTTTGGAAATTTATCTGTTTGCAAAAGTACCATTTGGAGAAAACTTAAGACGTCACTAAAGAAAACAAACGAAACTGCTGCTCATGAACGCCCACAGAGCAGAGCTCAAAGTATGAAGAACTGTGGCGGAGAAAGGGTTGGAATCCTGGAGAAGGAAAGGGACCTTGAAAGAGGAAGAAAAATAATTTAAATAACACTTGATAAAGGTGACCATTTTAGTTTTCGTACACTATAGCAAACAAAACACATGCATGTGCACTTTGTACCTAGAATGATCAATAATAAAATGTAAAATTTACACCATTACTGATGTATACAAAAAGGCATCCAATCACTGTATTGAGACTCTGTTATGTATAAGTTCACATGTAACAGGCATTTCTCAGCAAAACTGGTCAAATCCAGAGGAAAAATGAGGACCTTCTGGACAAAACTATAATATTCTAAAAGAGAAAATTGAAAGGTAAACACTTCTAAAAGTCCTTTTAACAGTTTCGAGCAAATATACCAATTGACTGGAAGTTTACCTCTGTAGTACATAGGGAACAGTCACAAGTAAAATGAAAATGCCAACAGTTAAATTATTACTTCTGTCTCATTGTAAAATTCTCTTCCACAAGAGGACACATTATTTAGCACACTGTTCCTACAATTCCACAAGGCTCTGATCAGACACTACAACAATGGAGGAGAAACTCTATGACCCATTTACGGTGGAACATTTTTGTGACAAGCATGTACCTGGAACTTAACAAGTCATTTCTGATGCAAGATTCACTGGTGAAAATCACACCCTTTCAGAGAAAAGAAGAAAGCCATAAAAATCAAGGGTTGCAGAAGTCTTGCATAGTTTCAGGTTCTTCCAAAACCAGGTAGTTTACTACAAGTAATGGCCAAATATTTCAACAGAGCCAAGAGGTTTTCTAAAATAGGGCTATATGTAAGAAATGCAAACTGTACATGAAATACAAAACTACAGCAATTATGTCTTTACTGAGTAGTCAGGGCTAAAAATAATGTTTTGACTGTTGTTGGTCATGCTGACTGGCCAAAGAAATTTCAGCTCAGTTAAGTCTATCGTTTGACAGGTCGTGTCCAAAATATTAAAAACAAACAATAATTTTTTAAACCAGGAGCATAATTTTAACATAGTAGCTTAACAAGCAAAAATATAAATAAATTCAAATGCAAATCCATTCAAATCCATTTACAGTGTACATGTACTGTCAAAATGACTGGCAAACCAAAAGTTAATCAAGACAAAATGGTCATTTTGGCCAGTGATTGTTTATTTACCGGAGGTTATTTTGAGCCCTGGTGGTAACCATTGAAAATAAACAAGACATTAAACAAGCAGTCATTGAAGCCAAGAGAGTGGTTGGCCAAGTACAAGTAATGGCTGGGCAGCTAGACCGCTTGGCCGACCAACTCTTAAGACAAGCCAGAAAATAAATTTTTTAATGCAAAAATAACAATAATTCAATTTATTGAGCAGTACTAATGATCTACCAAAAGACAGAAAAGGACCTTAGTAGTGTACATTTAGGTGAAAACTGCAAAACAAGGTATGTTTTGTATTTAAATAATACAGAATAATTTTTTTCTTTGGTCTTTTGGATCATTGCGTTCTTCTTCTCCTGTTTTGCCTCTCTTTTCGTTATCAACTGCTCCCCCTTATTATGCACTAAGGGACATCTCTTCTTCACTACTGTGTCTTTATTGAACTATGCACGAGAAAAATTCCCTATATCTGCTGCTCTTAAAGCCATGTACTCCTGGACTTTTCTTCTATCTTCTTCATAACTTACTGTCAAAGCACAATAAAATTGTTAATCAGCCATAATAATTTTTAAACAGCTATGCAAATAAAGACCAATGCCTCCATGCCCCATCCCCTCTCCACATCCTTCCCAAAAGAATTAAATAGATGATTTAAATTCATTGAATTATTGCCTGTAGCACTGGGCTGCTGTATGGTTTGTAAACTATTGTGATTATTGAACTGGTATACATGTGGTTATTGGACTGTTATTTTTCCAGGACTTATCAAGATAAATATCATATACAAGACTATAGATGGCCATTCACCTAGAATGGAATGTCATTAGCTTGTGTATGACTGAACTTGTGATGTTGTTACTGAACTACTTGTCTTCATTGAACTACAACAAAAGTAAGGAATGTTCCTGTATAGGCACTGCCCAACTGACATAAGAACAACAGTCCATGCACTCAGTGGTAGAACAATCGAGAATACATTTATTGAATGGTCCCTGATCAGTACACAAGTGCAAGAGGAAGGAAAAATTTGGCTACACTGGTATTTTTGGCAGCAGAATTTTTTACAAACATCTTCAGTGACATATGGACAAAGCAGATTGAAAACATAAAACATTCCCAAAGTAAGAAAAAAGTATCAGGTATTGAAAAGATAGACTATAATATTTATGCTGGTATTATTAAAAATCTACAGTCGCTGTATCTGTCCCTCAAGAAATTTCTTGTCACGTAAACAAAGAACTTAAGTCAAAATTGATTCTGTCTAAATAACCTGGCCAAGCCTTGCAGATAAATTTTTCATTTTCATTACTTTTTCAGCCCTAGGCTACCATTTTCCAGTTTTTCATGCCAGTTTAGACCAACACTGCCTTCCCCTTGGCTATGCTTTTCCTGGTCATGAGCCCAATCTTTGCTTGAAATGTGACATGCCAACCTGTGTGCACGACAGCAGCTTTGAAAACATAATTCGATTATGCATAACACAAACCAACAATCCACAGTCCACAGTTATTTCCGGACTGAGGAAGGAAAGTGCCGCACATGTTACCCTTTGTTGGTACAACGGATGAAAGAACTGGCTCAGTCATTAAAGAGGTAAAAAGAAATGTGTTATTGAATAGTGCTTCCCAACTATCTGATCTTGAGACTGATCGTTGTAACAATGAAAACAAAAAAATCGTTACACAAATTTTGTATAAACTTTCTATTCATGGACAATTTGAGCTTTTTAACTTGTAAAAGTGAAAGCAATAACTTGAACAACTTCAACCGGCGGGTGATCATTGGCACAAACATTTAATATAACCTAAGTTACCAAAAAAAATTATTTCCAGATACCTTGCATAACAATGACGATCATGGCGATGAAGATGATGACGAAGGGGATTTGTTCAACCAGAAAGCAGGCGATACAAAATGGCTCTTTTAGAAGCCAATCAATTCAAAAAAGGCAATGACCAAAAGTCGCAGACCACTTGTGTTGTACGTTGTTGACAGTTGATTCCCTTCAAGACGTCTGCTTGCATCAAAACATGTTGCTCTTTTATCTATTGATTAAGTAGCCCAAGCACTATGTTTTGGGTATCAAAAATTACAAACTGACAAATATCATTTAACAACACGTCCTGATATAATAAGAACTTTGAAAAATGCGCCGAAATACAGCTCCGAATCGGCCACCGATCGTCCGCCATATTGACAACAAGATCATTCATTCTTAACTTTCCGCATGCGCAGTAACTGCGAGATCTCTTATTTACGTCACAAAGTCTCGACCAATCAGCCGTTTTTAAGCCCTGTCATTCAGCGAACTTTGTACTTGCTTGAACAAAGAAACCTTCGCTCATTGGCCACTAAAAAGACGTCTGTCAAACAACGTCATGTAAACTGACTTGTTATCTATATATACCTTCATTCATAAGTTTTTTCTATCTTGCTTTACTAGCACGGTGAAGCGAGGTATTTCGACTCTAGCTCTTGATATCTTTTTCCACGTTATAACTTCTACTTAGCTTGAAATCCCTTTGGAGTCGCAAAACGAACAGCAACCAGCTTATCATGCAAGATGGAGAGTTTTCTGACGTCTTTTGCAAGTGTAAGCTCCTAGTATACCCCTTACATCTTCGTTCGGTTGGCTTTTACGTTTTGAAGAAGGAACGCGTCGGAAATAGTAAGTTAATTTTCAGCGTCTATTTCGTTTACAAATTACTCGTAGTGTCCTTCTCCTCCTTTTTAGTATAGTATTTCAGAAATGATGAAGCTTTGATCCTTCTCGCCTTTTCCGAGTATTGTTTCGAATCCCTGATCAGCTAATCGTCGAGCTTATAACCTATTTCACTTGCAGGCGGATAACGAATCGCAAATTAACCGACGAAGAAATCCTTATTTATCGTTTTATCTTAAGGTGAGTTAAGTTAATTTTTTAAAATTTGTTTTAGGCTAAATATGACCACACGTAATCTGTTACGAGTCGTAGCATTCTACAGATGATTTGTGCTGAGCAATCGTATATTGTCTATATTATCAAACAAGGTCTCTTACGAGGTATTTTAGTTCTTAAATCTGACAAAGGTTTGAAAGAACGATTAAATGATCTTACTGATTAATTTATTCTAAATTTCATTCCCTTAACCCTCAATTAAACTTATGTTGTAAACGATTTAAGCAATGGAATGCGCAACGTAGTTAAAAAAAGGTGTTGATGATGTTGATCTGTATAACCTCGTCTTTTCACCCCATGGTCTTCACTCTTCACAAGTATACGTACAAGATACACTTGACTTTAATAAGTGATAGTTTTAGCCAGAAATTTCTTTCTTTAAAGATTCTCCATTGACCTTTACCTGTAAGATTGTTCCGAATGTTCATTCATATTAAAGTTGCGTCATCTTCTGTTTGTTTTGATATGCAAATTATCTGATCGACCTGTATAGGTATTTATTTTGATTGGCATGTGTTCTATTTGATTTATGCGTAATCTATGATCATGCTCAGAGAAAGCGTGGCGAAAACAAAAGCTTTTTTCATTCATCCATACTCAATAATAGTCATAATGTTTTGTCTTGGAGACAGTCATCCAATGTAGAAGTAGCACTTTATTCTGGATTTTGGAATAGAAAAAGAAATCAGATCTCAAAATTCAGGTTTATTTTAATTCCTATTGATTTAACATGGGCTTTGTTTTTTGCAGGCATTGTTTGCATTACTTATTCTCTTGGATTTACATGTAGTTGTGCTTCATGTCAGTGTAAGTGTCTTGTTTGCTTCTTTTTTTTTCAGCAGAATTGAAACAACTAATATCAAGTTGACAGACTTTGCAGATAAAAATGCAACTTATGCAGTTCAAAAAGAAAGCCTGAAAAAAATTCAGGCAAAATTTGCAACTGTAACTGCATGTATTTCTCATTTATATTTCTCATTTTCACAGTTAGTAAAACAAGACAGCATACAGCTCACTGTTGGGGGTTAAATTAGACTTAATAAAGATTTTAATAATTTTCTTGCAGGCAACAAATCAATGTACTGAATTTCAGTTTAAGGTGCTTAATGATGCACAAGGAACAAGTTTATGTGTGGATTGTGAAAGCTGCCCACCTGGTCAAGGGCTTTCACATGAATGTGGTACAGAAATATTATCAAGTGAAATGGTTCATTGCATACCTTGCATTCAAGGCAGCTCATTCTCCAACAATTATGACACTTTGAGCTGTATTCAGTGCAGTGCATCCTGTTCAGAAGATCAGGTGGTAAATCAAACTTGCACAACGACATCAGATGTCAAATGTGCAAAACAGTGCAACAGCAAGGACAGGTAATGCTGCCACAAATGTAAAAATGGAGACTGAACTTTTAGGAATAAAAATTACTACGTCATATATTTGTAGTGTTATCATCGTTGTTGTACATAACTTGTTGTTTTGCTTCTTCTCTGTTTTTGTAAATGACAGCTTATAAGTGCACTAAAAACTAGCAGCTGAAAATGATTGTAATGTTTTTTTTCTTGTTCATGTTGTGTCCAAAATGGAAGTGCATGCAGATAGGGAGCTGGCGTAGAGGTTGATATATTTTTTTAAGGTTACAATAATTTTCTTGCTTTATGTTGTTTTAACTTTGTAGATATTATGATGAACTTACTGGTGACTGCCAAAAGTGTTCAAAATGCTGTGGGGATTCTCAAGATCTTATTGAAGATGAATGCAAAAGAAAAATGGGGGCTGCTTCGAAAATGATCTGCTCTATTCATAGCAGTGTCAATCGGTGTGACATAACCTTAACACCATCCAGACAAAAAACCTTAACATCGCAGAATGGCGCAAACACAAAGGCATCCCCACAGGAAACCATAGGATCCCAAAATGTATCAACAGCAGCATCTTTGGAAAACACAAGAGAATCTCAAAAAGATGTACCAAGAGAATCTTCAGAAGTAAGCACTACTTTCTGGAGCAACATTTCACATCAAAATACTGGCACTGTTGCATCATTTGGTGAAAGGAGTTTTGAGGGTTCATCCGAAGCATTGCAGGATGCAGACAACCAAGTGGGCGTAGTTGTTGTTAGTACTGTAGCAGTGGTATTGGGTCTACTACTCTTGGCTCTTGGTTACGTCCTGTATTACCGATCATCAAGGTCACGATCTTGTTCTATGCACGCCAGCAGTGATGCTGAAAAAGGAGAGTATCGTCCAGTAATTTGTACTGCAGCTTGTGTGACGGCTGACAAAGGTAATGTGTATTTAATGTGTACATTGTAATCTTTTGTGTGTGTGTGTATTTAGTTTTTATTTTCGATGACCAAAATGACGAATGTCCAGGTATATATTAAGCCTTAAGATTCAAAAATTCAGTTATGATAGTGTGACAGCCATTTCATTTTATAAACCTTTCATGTTATACTGCACAGTGTCTCTTTTTTCTGGCAACCAATATTTAATGTTTGACAACCATTTTTTGTCATTTTTAGCTCACCAAAAGGCGACTTTGAATAAATTTGATCTTGAAGCACTGTAACCATATAATTTTGGTGCAGTATGTCAAAGAGCTGCACAGTAAATTTAATTTTCTAGAACGATCCAATTACCGGATTATGCACTTTTATTATGAATGTGTCCACTAGTAATGTTGACAAATTAAACTAGGTTTGGGTAGTAATCCCATAACTGAGGAATAATAAACAAGGAGTGAGTCACTTTTTTTACTAAAATCTGTATGCCATTGTTTTTAACGTTTGTGTGTACTGGTGAATCCATGCCCCCAGTGAATCTATCAATTCATTAATTTTTTTTCCAGGGGACAATAGGGGAAGAAAGGATTTGAAGATAAAGTGGAAGAAGTCGAAATCAGAATCATGTGATCCACTGTTTGGGAAGGTAAATAAGCTAATCTTCTTGTACAATAATAGAAAATGCAACCATGAAATCTCCCAAGCATGTTATAAATATTGAGACTGAGAAAATGTGAAGTGAAAGTCCTTCCTTATCTACTAATCACCTGTAGCCCTACAAATGTGGTTGAGAAACCAATATCTGCTACTCTTTAGCAACTCTTAATTCACTGATTCTGCTCAAATATGACTGCAAGGGGTATTATTGGTGAATAAATTTGACGCTTTTTACCTTAAACTTGAATTTTACAGAATTCAGAAGAACTAAAGTGTGCATGTCAGATCGCCACACAAAAAGGTATGGCTACTTCATTTACAAATCCCTGTTAGGGCTCTTGAACAAAGTTTGATACAAATAGCTGGGTAATTTAATTGTAATTTGGAATTCTTCAGTTTATCCTCAAACCTGTTAATTAAGTAAAAACATTACCAAACTAATTGTAGGGGTGTGGAATTTATTGGGCTTTGCTGAAAATAGTAAAATGGATTTCTAGAAGGACTATTTACTGGGGCACCTAATGAAGGTTTCTTTCAAAATACACTGAAAACTCTTTTTAGGCTATTCAAAATATGGCAGGTCATAACTTGTTGCTATACAGTACATTCTACCATACCCTACCCTATATGTGATTATTGTTTTTAGAGTCTAAGCTGCTGAAAAGTCTACTTAGCCAGGAATCCACCCTTCAAACACTCTGTGAAATGCTGGACACTGATGTACCTTTGCTTGGTGACTATAAAGCAGTGGCTCAGTATTATGGGATTAACCATTATCAGATAAGCTCAGTACTTGGTCAAGCAACCTATCCGGGAGAACCAACACGAACCAGGGCACTGATTGTGTCGCTTTCATGTTCTCGTCCAGATGAAACGGTTGAGGAGTTTGCAACTGTGGTGGACAAGGAAGCCAAGAGAAGTGACGTCAGTCTTCTGTTGAGGGACTATGACATGGCAGAATAGGCTACTGAAGAACTGTAGAAGATTTTTTCGATAAGAAGTGCTGTCTAGGTGCATTCATTCTTTTTTGGTTCTGTAGATTAATTAGTAAACATGTAGGTATTTACATTATACAATTAACTTTAGTCTTCAATACTGTTTGATTGTATAGATTTATTAAGAACATCTTGTCGATTGTAGATAGAATACTAAAAAAGGGCTTGTATTATACTACTGATATCCTAATTTTCTTATGTGGTATACATGTGTTTTCTAACGTCGTAAATATATAATTACAAAATATTATGCTGTAGTGACGAGCATCGTCTTTATAGGCATGTAATTTCATATCCAAGACAAAACTTTTCGATAATTATTATCGTAGTACTTCTTTATGTTTTCAATACATATATGTTTGTTGTAGATCAACAATAAGCTTTACGTAATTAGTAAGTGACTAAGATCCTTAAACAAAAACGTCGTCCTTTTTGGAATGAGGAGAATTTTGAGAAACTCAAAGCAGCATTATATCAGTGTTTGTTTTGTAGAGTAATTTTTAGTATAATGATCTTATTTTGAATTTTTTCACATACTGTTTTGTTTTAGAATAAGACATAACTGTTTTGCTTTAGAATAGGACAAGGGCTTAATTATTCTTTTCCTCTAGTTAATGTTTCGATAATTAACTTTGAGCTAGTAGTGAAGTTTTATGCAGGTAAACATCCACAAAATACTTGTCTGTATCAAATGTACGGTAGGGCTGTTTTAATTAGACAAATGTTACCAAATTTGGTAAGTCTAAATGATGTTCCTGTGTAGGACAGTTTGTAAATTTCCACTTTTTTTTTGTTTATATAAGTAGTTGAGACACCGTGTCAATAAGATCTGACCCCATTCTTGCTCACAGACAAAATGTAGTCTTAAGGTGCGATGACATGAGGTAGCGTTTTCCTGTGCTACATGACTTCTTTTCACATCAAAATTGACACAGTGCAAGTGTATCTTTCTAGTGTAATCTCATTATCCAGCAATAAATATGTTCATACATGTAAATGCCTTGCCACATGACCTCGTTATATAAACGGGGATAGGGGAGGAGGTTACGACTTTTCTTTCCCTTACCAGACAAACACAACAGGTTTTTAAGTTAGTAATTCGTCTATTTCGTCTTTGCCTTGGGTGTTTGGATTGGAATCTTCCAGCCATTTTCCCATATGGCTGACTCTAGTCTTTAGTAGCCCCCTTGTTGGCAAGGGGAAGAAAGACAGGGCGCGGCTGGAATTCACCTACCCTTTTATATTTTTTCTTTCATTCTTCCTCTTCTTTCAAAATCAAAGACGGTGCTGAGATCACTAAGCACTCGCTCGTTCGCTCGCTTGAAAGCTAAACCTACAATGCCGGCTGTATCGGCCGCATACCAACAAACTCGTACCCAAATACCACTTGCTCTGCCAAGTTACATTTCCACGGGGAGATTGGGGAGGAGCTTAGTAGGCTGTTCTCTCTCACAGAGGTCTCCACCTCTTGCCTGGTGGCATTTTCTCGCTTTCACTTCGCCCACAAAGAGATTTCACAAGCTGAACCAATCAACTCAGCGGTATTAATCCTTCTCTTTATCGTTAGTTTATGTGGAATATACTAACTAAAGAAAGTCTCTCCAAATTTCGTGCTTTAAGTGACTTTCCCCGACCCCCAGCCAGCTCACCCATACACCTACCTGAACAAAAGGCTGGCATTGTGACGCGAGTAACGTTAAATAAGGCGGGGAATCCCCTTGTTTTTAATCAATTAACAACTAGTTTTCAACCAGTTACCTTGTTGCAAAGCGCAAGTAGATTTTAAGATACCAGTTTCGTTGCAACTTTCTACTATCTGCGCGGTACACGGCTTGATTGGTATTCAAATGAAGATGACTAAACAATACTAATGGTTACGTGTTTAATTGGCCTGAAGGTATGTCTTGAATATTGGTCTTTGCTGGACAATCGATTGGATGTGCTTTTAATCTAGCATGACTAATTACTTTCATTAAATAGAAAGCCTCCAATCTTGGAACAGGCAAGCCAAAACGAGGGCCTGAAAAGATACGAAGCACAACAAAACAAGCTGATTTCTTAACTTGTGTCGTGAGAATCATTTCAAGAGCATTGCTTCTAGTATCGTTGGTAAGTAAACAATTGTTGGCGGCCATCATCGGTAACCCTTTATTTGACTAGTTTTCGTTGTATGTATTTATCATAAAAGAGGGTAACGGAAAACCGTAAACTGACAAACCTGCGGCCCTCGTTATGAAACAGTTAACAATTACAAGGCCGAAAGTCAGATTTTTACACCTAAATGAAATACGCGAATGTAAAATGTCCTGACTCATGCATTTTTATGCATATGCATGACTCACCAAGATGGATTTCAAAAAATGTCTTGTGATCAAGCACAGGTTAAGAGTCACCGGATTATAACTTATGGATATTTGATCGAGTTACGGTAAAAAAAAAATCGAAACCAACAAAAAAAAACACACTGGCATTTCGTGTTATGTTTAAATTAATTAATTTATGAGAAGTGCGAAACGGTAATAAATTTTTGGACATGACGGGGAAATGACTCTTTCAAATGCTAAGAGCATGCGGCATAGTCTCCTTCGCAGCCGTTTTTAGGCTCGTCACGTCACGCAACCCTCCTCCCCACTGGGGAGGAGGGTTGCGTGACGTGACGAGCCTAAAAACGGCTGCGAAGGAGACTACATGCGGCAGGGCTCTCTTATAATTTATATACCATCCGGCTTCAAATCAAGAAACTAAGGTAATTGTTTGTTAGTGCTAATAATTCTAATTTTCATGAATGTCTCCATTTAGTGACTTCGAGAGCCTTGCAGAAAAGAAAAAAAAAGGATGAAAAAACTTAAGATTAAAAGTTACTAAAATTGCAAAACTCTCGAGTCGTAAGTCGTTTATTACTAAGGACCCTTGTCTAAATGGCTGTTAATTTTTTAATTTATTTTTTATTGTACTGATTCATCTTAGCTCCAGATACAGACGAGTGGTTGTTATGGTTGCGGTGGTGACCAAGTCACGTGGAGAAGGGACAATGCGGCACTTAATGACACATGTCTGTCCTGTATCGACTGCCCGGATGGAATGGAGCCCTCTATCCGGTGCGGAGGGGTTTCCAAATATGGGACAGACCTGCACTGTGTAGCTTGCATGGTGGGAATGTATTCTGATACCTATGGTAAAGATCAGTGTAGGCCATGTTCTTTGTGTTCAGAAGGGAGGTCAGTTAAACGTAACTGTTCAGCATCACAAAATAGATTGTGTGGCTCGTGCAACTATGGTTACTACATGAATTATGTTGTCTCCAGCTGCCTACCTTGTTCCATCTGCTGTTGGGATGGTAAAGACCAATTAGAGAGTCAGTGTATTGACCAGGGATTACCAAGCCGCCGGCACTGCAAACCGAGACACAAGGACGGCTGTGAGCTATGGACAACTGCAGCAACAAAAGAGAGCACATACAAGTACTAGGGGCAGGATTGTAATCACCACTCCAACTACAATGAAGAGAACAATTTACACAAGAAAAACGAGCAGGTTGAAAATTTCATCCATAGCACAACACAATAGCACCCAAATACAAGCCAATAAAGGTACTGTACCTTTTCGGTCCCTCTCATCTGCCACGAGACAGCCAGCAGTAGAAGTAACCAAGGGTAAGCCAACGCCCCAAACAGCGTTGAACCGACACCCGAGGAGAAAGAACCGTGGCAACACTGCATCTACCACGAGGGTAGTTTATTATGGTAAAGATGAAAGATCTGTGTCAGAGAGTAGCGAAAGCAAGAGGAGAATTATCATAGCCGTTTTTGCTAGTATGGTAACTCTAATCCTCTTTGCTGTCTTTCCCAAAAGGAAGACCGTTGCAAACTACGTGAGATGGATGAAGTGTCGTCCAGTTTGCAAATCTCGCGATTCCGAGCTCGGAGAAGGCACTGAGAGTACCAGTTTAGGGGAGATTAATGGAGTTCAGGGAGGTAAGTGCAGTTTTCCTTATGTTCTCTCTTTCATCTTATCTTTCTAAAGTATCGCTGGTTTGCACGTGACGTCACGGCAGCCATGTTGGATGACAAGAACCAAAGCATTTCTCTCCTCTGGAAATCTTCAAAAAAATTCTACTGTATAATCACCCAACATGGCGGCCTTGTCACGTGGTTGCAAACCAAGAATTAAAGCGTATGGATCACTTCACGCAAAAAATGCTTTTTCATTGCAGCTAGCCATTCACGTGGTACACTCACTTAATAAAAATGGCAATTTCCTTTGTTTGTCTTGTCCCAGTGTGTCTTTTGCGCTCCAGCATGGCGGTTTTGTACCACATGAGTAACAAAGGACCTTTTGAATTGGTTACGAAGTACAACGACTGAACAAAATATGATGCAAACACTCAGCTAAATACTGTATGTCGATAAGGCTGTATCTAAAGCCGCAGAAAAGAACTGTATCCAGATATTTGCAAAATAATGTAGTTAATGTTTGTTGACATTTTAACTGCAAAGGACAGCAAACGAATATGCCGCAAAACGTAGAATCTATAAAAGACCGGCCAGCACGTAGTACGATCAGCTTTGCAGAATTCAGTGTGTTAATGTTTTTTACCGAGTTAACGCTCCCTCGGAAACATTTGAAAGTTTTTGATGCAGATGGCCAAAACACGCGAGCACAAGAACTGAATCAGTTTCAGCATAAAAATTTGCGTGGTTTCGTTTTTAAGGATTTAATCATTATTTTTCTATATTTCTTATAGTTCTGTGTCCTTTGAATACACTAAAATCCCGTTCATTAGACGCTTACGAAAAGGTCTGGAAGCGACTGGACAAACAGCCTAGAGGAACAAAACAAGGCGACTTTAAAACTGTAGCTCAAGCGTTTGGGTTTGAACAGGAAAATATCTGGGAACTAGAAAAGGAGTTAAAGACGTCTGGATCGGGAAGTCCTTCAAGACAGCTGCTAGAAGCCCTGGAAACTAGACTACCCAATTTAACTGTATTCGAGTTTATTATAGTAATGAAGAAGCGAAACATTGATAGGGACGATATCGTTGACATCCTAAAAGATTACCTGTATAAATGAACATCGCTTTTTCTTATGGGAGTATCCAGCTGAGTGCCACTCCTATCGTAAAATGGTAAAGCCCAAAAAATTAAGGTGGGTCCCAGAGGTGCGACAGCTCACATAACCACAGGACACCCAATACGACGACGCACAGCGGAGTTTGTGATATTTTCCCAAATGTAATCTGGGAAAATTTGTCATGAATTGTCGTTTTTCTCTTCCTTAATGATATATTAGTTTTTAATTCAAAATGTTCATTTTGATAAATTCTGTAAACAATTTTTAATAGTATTTTATGTGTTGTATTGTATTTCCAATGAGTTGCTTGAACTATGCGAAGTGCTAGTCAATTCTACACTGTATATAATGAAGTATAAATAGACGAGTCACACGACGTTTGGATCAACTTAGAAAAGCAGCCAAGTTCTTCTTGTGCCGAGATTAGAGCATCGCCTTTCACAGCCTCTTTTTTAATCGACGGATAGAGGTATATTTCCATCTTAAGAATTTTAGGTTTTTTCCTTTACCAATAAACAAGTTACCTGACACAAGTTTGCATCAACTTAAAAAAAAGCAGTTGTTTCTTGTGCTGAAATTGGAGCATCGCCTGTCACAGCCTCTTTCTTAATCTACGGATCGAGGTATCTTTAGCTGTTTCAGTGTCCTGGCCTAACTAAGGCAAAACTAGCTGTTCCTTTTATCGAGTCGCGTCGTTGATTTACGTTTTTAGGATTGAGAGTACCCCTGAGAGGATCGCACGAATTCCTTCTATAAACATTTGCGTGACATTTCTTGTGACATTGATTTCCGGCGTTGATTTATATGTAATGTAATATTATACCGAAGTTAAATAAGTTTTCATTGATTGACATTAGTACGAAAATTCGGCTTTTAGATCGGCACATGTTTTAGAGTGTTTTAGCCTTCCAGTTTAGAAAGTTTCAAATGGACTTTGGAATCCCGTCACGAAGTAAGAAATTTGTTACTGTTGTATCTATTCCGTGTTGTAATAGTAGCAAGAGATCGTGATAGTAGTTCCAAAGGTACTGAAGGAGTTTTTTTTCGTGGGGGTCTGGTTGGGGTCACTTAAACTCGGGGTTCTATTCCATACTTTTACTTGACCACAATTGGTCTGAAAAAAAATGTCGTTCGTTATTTAACCCTTTATAACTCCAAACAGTGACCGACATCCATTTTCGCTACCAATATCAATACCATATTAAGAGAAAAGGCCTGTGAGAGAAATTTTAACATGCTCCAAATACGGCAAGTAGCTTGCAGAATTTGATGCAGAGCAAGAAATAGATATCAAACTCGCGGTCAGTAGTTCATGCATTACCACATGAAATGTCCTTAGACACCAGTGCCATGTTGTGTCTGTGGTACAGAAGTGTGACCCCATGTAGTAGTAGGTGTAGTAAGTGTAGCAGCTGTAGTAGCTGTATTAGGTGTAACTCGCGGTAGCAACTTCTGCTCCTTAGCACTGAGCTAGCCTGCGAAGTAGGCGCTTGGAAGTTATGGGCGCAAGAAAGAACGGGGCGCACGCCCATCACTTCTTCCAAACGCCTGCTAGACTGTCGAGATATAGGTCATATAGCGCGTCTTACCGTTAAAGGCGGCCATCTTGATTTTCAAATGTACCGAGGGGGCGGGCGTCGGGGATTATAGCTCCAGGAGGAGGGGGTGAGAAAAAATTTCCTCGCTTCCTCCCAAACCACCCCCGCTCCCTTAGTAGATTTGACACTCATCCAAGGTGGCCGCCCGCAACGCAAAGCGCTCGATCTCGAAGATCTTACGGGAAAATAGGGAACTGTGAACAGTCTAAACGTCTTCTTTTAACGCAGGCTACTAGGGAGCGCGAGTAGCAACATTGTAAGCACTCATTTTTTTCTGATTGCCATTTTATCTGTTTTTTCCCCTGCAGACTGGTTAATGTCACGACTGTACAGCGATGTCAATGCATTGTCAAAAATCATTAAAATTTTTTATTTCTTTCAATTGTAATTTTTATTATATGTTTAATCTTTTTTTACTCAGTAGACATGAACAGACGTCCTTTGTATTTTTATTTAGAATTAAATTTTTTAGGTTAAGTCTATATTCTAATCTATAACTCAGAAGGAGGTCGAATTTAAATTTTAAAGTTTTACAGATAAAAAGCAGAAAGGCCAAAGTTTTAACGAATTCAGGGAACATTAAGCCCAGTTTACAACATCTACTTCTTTCTTGACCGCTACAGTTAACACGTACAGCCGTAAATCTAATTTTATAGTGATGTATGGGAGTTTGCAAATAAAAAAGCTAGACATTGTCTGCGAGTTGGGGAGTCGCGAGAATTCACGCGAATGCCGCACGGAGACTCGAATGTACAGCCGCTCGCTCGCGCGTTCTCTCACGACTCACTTCGCTCGCCATCATAAGCCGTTTCCGAGTTCTCCGGGCCTCTGTACCAAAACGATGTCAAGTGCTCAGCCTTTGTTATGGAAATGATTATTCATTTTCATGCAAATAAAACACATTTTCACAAGAAAGGTTGTGCATTTGGCCTCATTTTGAAACTGGGGGTTTTTGGAGCTCGGAAGTGGCCTATTTGAGAGCTTGCTCGCAGGCTACATCATTGAAAGTGCTTTATCATTGCCACTCGCGTGACTAGACCGCACGAGCGGTCGTCCTTCAAATTCCCTCAAAGCCGCGCGGCGAGCGAAAAAATAAAATTATGCAAATTTTTGGTTATTAGGCTTCCACCCTACGTGTGAACCGAATGGAGAGCTTACCTGTTGCCTTTTTCGGCTTAATTGCAGAATACCCAATACATCCAGCCACTCTAACAACAGCCTTTGTAGCCGATAGCTCTACTCCTTGCATGGCAAAAGGAAGTTCGACTTGATTGCAAAATCAATATACGTAAGAAACAATGAGCTGTTAGTTTTGGCGGCAAAATCGAAAATGCAGTAGAACCGCTGAAGGGAAACGAAAAGCAGTTCCAGTTGGTGGGAAATTCGAGTTATGGGGGTAAATTTCAGGGAACGAAGGGGATGGGAGTTTTAGTCAGTCCAGCCGGCGGGGAATTCGACTCCGAGTTCGCATCGAGGTCCCACTGTATCACTTGGCTTTTTAAGGCCTTAATAGGGGAACAAATACCATTGAAATTGGTCATGATTTTTATGACATTTGGTGGCTCCTAAAGGAGCCGTTTTGTTTTAGCGGTAAACCCACAAAGTGAGTTTACTTGCTGCTGGTGTATTTGGTCACAGCCTTGGTTCCTTCACTGACAGCGTGTTTGGCCAGTTCACCGGGCAAAAGCAGCCTGATGGCCGTCTGGATCTCGCGAGAACTGATGGTTGATTTCTTGTTGTAGTGGGCAAGGCGGGAAGCTTCGGTGGCGATGCGCTCGAAGATATCGTTAACAAACGAGTTCATGATGCCCATGGCTTTGCTGGAGATACCAGTGTCAGGGTGAACTTGCTTCAACACCTTGTAGATGTAGATGGCATAGCTTTCCTTTCTCTTTCCTCTCCTCTTCTTCTTTCCATCAGACGGAGCCTTTGCCTTTCCAGCTCTCTTCTCGCCTTTCTTTCCTGCAACTTTGGGTGCCATGTCTGTCGATCAGAATGGAAGTGAATGCCTCACGTTAAAACAAATTGTATTTATAACAAAATCACCAGGGGAGCAATTAACACGCGGATCGAAATCCTTAACTTTTAATTGGTTACTCTATTTCAAGGTCAATATGCTTTCCGCCATACATCATCACATTTCATTAAACACTTAAAATTTTTAAAGCGTGATTGGTGCGTTTCGATCCTATTCAAAATTTGCCGCGCGTATAAACTGTAAGGTTTTTAGGTTAGGTTTATTCACTCGTGAACATTCGAGGTCAATTCTTCATTTGAAAACATGTCTGGTCGCGGTAAAGGAAAGGCAAAGGGCACCAAGTCCAAAAGCCGATCATCCCGAGCAGGACTTCAGTTCCCTGTTGGTCGTATCCATCGTCTTCTTCGCAAAGGCAACTATGCTGAGCGTGTTGGCGCTGGTGCACCAGTCTACTTGGCTGCGGTGCTTGAGTATTTGAGCGCTGAGATCCTGGAGTTGGCGGGCAACGCTGCCCGTGACAACAAGAAGACAAGAATCATTCCCCGTCACCTTCAGCTTGCTGTCCGCAACGACGAAGAGTTGAACAAACTGCTCGCTGGCGTCACCATCGCGCAAGGAGGTGTTCTTCCCAACATCCAGGCTGTTCTTCTGCCAAAGAAGACCGAGAAGAAGGCAAAAGCCTAAACACTTCTTTCCTAATTTCAAAAACAAACGGCTCTTTTAGGAGCCACCACATATTATAAAAGTCATGACCATAAAAAGAACTATGTATTAACTTAGTAAATACTCCCTTTGAATAAGTCGATGAAGCCAGCAAGAAACCCATAGATTTGCACCGATCTTTCATTCTTTACAATTACTTCTTGCGTTTAAAATGGCCATCACTGCTTTACAGTTTCGGCTTTGCATAAATTTTAAAAAAGGCGGGTCGAGGCCACATAAACGAGTAAAAATTGGGCGACTAGCGAACTATAAGATCACTGAAAGATGGCTAGACTAAAGTAAGTTCCAATACTGGTTGATGTTAATGTCGCTTTCTGATGTGTGATAAGGTTCAAGTTGCAGAACGTTTGTGTTCACTCTAATACTGAGTTTCGGTCAAGTCAACCGTTACGATCGTAACGAATGCAAATCAGTTCAGTTACCGACGCGCGCAATGTAAATTATAACGGCATGCATTGATTGCCTTTAGGCAAGAAGTAATGATCTTTAGAAGCTCGAGAGCCAAATTACACAAGAATAAAAGTGATTATTTCTGAAAGTTACTTTAGACATTCCAAAATTCAACTTACATCCATTTACTACTGTACCACTTTCTTCAGTGTCTAAACTAAAGAGAGGTTGATATTATGATAAGGAAAACACTTTATTGGTGATGACTTTAAGAGTTTTGGTGGCTCCTAAAAGAGCCGTTTGTTTGAATGTGTAGCGCAAAGATCTAACCGCCAAATCCGTACAGAGTACGTCCTTGGCGTTTAAGAGCGTACACCACATCCATGGCGGTCACAGTCTTGCGTTTGGCGTGCTCGGTGTAGGTCACAGCATCACGGATCACATTCTCAAGGAAAACTTTGAGAACACCACGAGTCTCTTCGTAGATCAGGCCAGAGATTCGCTTGACACCGCCACGGCGAGCAAGACGACGGATAGCTGGCTTGGTGATGCCTTGGATGTTGTCACGAAGAATCTTTCGGTGACGCTTAGCGCCTCCTTTTCCTAGACCTTTGCCTCCTTTGCCGCGACCAGACATGTTGAAACTCTTCCTCTGACAAGAAATAATAACTCAAGAAACGAGTTTCCGTCTTTTTATACCGGAAAGAATGACCTCACGGAAAACAAGCTAAAGAAGGATTAATTTCTTATTCCTGATTGGTTAGAATGGACAAGAGTCTCAAGGGGTCAAGCTAATTATTATCATACTATAGTCCAGTCACTGGGAGTCACTAGTCAAGTGGGAACATGTTAAAAAGAAGCAAAAAATCACCATTATCACTAAAACTATTGCGATGTAACTCTCAGACTGTTTTTTTGATGATAGTCTCTAACAGTTAACAACGACAACTTAGAAATAATTGTTTCCTTTTAATCAAAAGAACCTAACCTCATGTGACTTAGAGGATCGCAATGCAAGCACAGATCATGGCAATATTTTACGAGCAGTCTTGGTTATCCAATGAAATCGCATAGTTTATAACCAATCAGCAAAAAGCGCGCTAAGTATAAAGTATCGTGTAAGGAATATTGCATACATTATTCGTTGACTTTTGAGCTAGAAGGAATGGCACGTACAAAGCAAACTGCCCGTAAATCGACTGGTGGAAAAGCTCCACGAAAACAGCTCGCCACAAAGGCAGCTCGTAAGAGCGCGCCTGCCACTGGAGGAGTCAAGAAACCTCATCGTTACAGGCCTGGTACAGTGGCTCTTCGTGAAATCCGTCGTTACCAGAAATCCACTGAGCTGCTAATCCGCAAGCTGCCCTTCCAGCGTCTTGTGCGAGAAATCGCTCAAGACTTCAAAACCGACTTGCGTTTCCAGAGCTCAGCTGTGATGGCTCTTCAAGAAGCAAGCGAGGCTTACCTCGTTGGTCTGTTTGAAGACACCAACTTGTGCGCCATCCACGCCAAGCGTGTCACCATCATGCCCAAGGACATTCAGTTGGCCCGTCGAATCCGCGGAGAGCGTGCATAAGTGCAGCCAATATTTATAACACAAACGGCTCTTTTAGGAGCCACCATATCAATAAAAGCAATGACCATCAACCATGACTTACTGTCAACTGGCCCGATTTGTTTTCAACTGTTTATTCCATAGAGAGAAAAGCACCCTTTGTATTTAGAAGTCTAATTCGGAAACTTGGAACGACTCTGACAGTAAAAATTAATCTTACTGAGATTTACAAAAAGGCAAAAAATCTGCATTTGAAATCATTGCTAAACCAAACGTGATGGCTTCTATAGTAAGTGAATTCTCTCGATATGTTTTTATGTTTTCGCCCCCTAAAATTGTTGTTGTCTAACAACCTCGTTCGCAGGTTCTCTCTCCTACAAGTCCCTCGCTTCGAGGTATTTTCTGGAGCAAACACTAACGTTTGCAAAAGTGTAATACACGTTCAATGAATTTTCTAATTTATTTTTGTACTAGATTCCTACTTTTATTAAGTGTATCAGTAGAAAGGTTAATTTTTCTAGAACAACTATGAGTGTCTATCATCAGAAAAGACCGTAAAAACACATGCTAATATTTTTCAATTCTAAGAATACAAATGCAAGATGACCCAATTATATACGGACTATATATTCCTGTTAATGAGGTTTTCAAAAACACCAAATAGTTGCAAGGAAATCTAGTATTCCTTATCTACTAACCTAAGTTATTAACTCTGTTTCGCTATATCTAGCCGTAGAAGGCAATTACAGAAAAAAACAAATGCACACTTTACATAATAGTGATTTGAAATGGTTACAGGTCGTTTCGACACAGGTTTATTCCGTAGATGTGTAAATAGTTTCACGTTCACCCCAAATATTCTTCTTGATCACGCGCAAACTACACTTGAAGTGATCGAAGTTTTTGTGTAATTTCAGTGCTTGAGATCGTTTCGAAACGACTTTTAGGGGCACGACTTTGTATCGAAACGACAGGTCTCCTTTGAAAATCTTAATTCAAGTTTGGTATTGTTGCCCATTAAATCACCCAGCTAGTTAATCCAGCAAAAAGCTAAAATCGCTAGACCAAACGAAATTCACTGGTTTTTGATGAGAACGAAGACCTAGGCAGGAGTACTGAGTATGCAGAACGCCAAACGGCCGCCTCTGAGCGCCGAAAGACTATGAAGCTTTGTGCTGTATAAGGGTTAGGAAACTGAGTGAATCAAGTTTCAGGTTAGTTTGCCCAGTGTAATGATCCTAAATGGAACCTGATTCACTCAGTTTTCTAACCCTAATCACTAAACTTCTGAGTCATTCGGCGTCCGGCGACCATTCGAGGTACTGCAAAATAGAGTAACCGGCCAACCTTCTCGCTCTAACCGCATGGTGGCAAACTGACGTATTGTCCTTGTTGTGTTGACGAAAGAGGATTTTAACCAAGTTAAATGAGAGATACTGTAAAAACTACAGGCAGAGGTTTGAAGTGTAGAAGTTTTCCTGTCTTTCAAATGTTCCTACAAAAAAAGAAAATCGTAGACGCAACAGGAATACGACTTTAAAGATAAAATTGTTTCAAGATTCACCGGAGCGAAAGGATAAAAGATTAGATATCGTTTCCTACACTTACCTTAACTCCCACATGTTTGTGGTAATCGGTTATGTTCAAGGCTTACCTTTCAATCTTTTAATTCTAGAAGTAAATAATTTCTGTGTTACAACACTTTTTTTGACAAAATCCACAGAAAACTAGCACAGAAGAATCGTGCGCCATGTTCGATCGTTGTTTCCTCAGTGGTCCGCATACAAATCATTTACATCACTTCGCAATATTCGGGTGTCAATCTGTCCTTTCGTATCTGAAGGTATCGTTCAAACTCCATCATGTCTGAAGTTGCACAAACAAAGTCACCGGCTAAGAAGAAGCCATCTAAGCCTAAAAAGCCAGCTGATCATCCACCATACGGTGACATGATCAAGGCTGCGATCGTAGCTCTGAAAGAGCGAGGCGGATCTTCGCGCCAAGCGATCGAGAAGTACATCAAAGCCAACTACAAGGTTGGTGAGGTCGGCCCACACTTGAAGATGGCTCTCAGGAGAGGAGTTGCTAGCGGAAAGTTCGTACACACCAAAGGAGTTGGTGCTTCGGGCTCCTTCAAGGTGCCCAAGGAGGAAAAGAAGGCTCCGAAAAAACCGGCGAAGAAACCGGAGAACAAGCCAAAGAAGCCCGCCGCCAAGAAGGCAGCAAAGAAACCAGCGGCTAAAAAGCCGGCGGCAAAGAAACCAGCGGCTAAAAAGAAGCCAGCCAAGAAATCAGCGGCCAAAAAGCCCAGTAAGAAATCGACACCGAAAAAGACTGCGTCAAAGAAACCAGCCGCGCAGAAAGCTACAGGAAAAAAGACAAAGAAGCCTGCAGCCAGAAAGCCCGCCAAGAAAACTGGCGCCAAAAAAACCGCTAAGAAGTGAAGTGCCACACTTCTTTACAAACAAACGGCTCTTTTAGGAGCCACCACATAAGAGAAAGCAATAACCAAACAACATTTGATAAGCCTATCACTAAACCTTTCGCGTGCAAATTAAAAAAAATGCGCTCCACAGGTACCAAATATATTTCCTGTTCTAGAAACACCTTATTCGAGCTCAATACGTTTCTTGGACCGCTTTCACGTTTGATACTCAGAGACCCAGCTATGGTCACGAAATTTTAGACTACGAACAGTCTCTCTTTTTTCTTGGTCCACCGAGCAAAACGCGCGAGACACGCAAATGACCACGCGTGTGACTGAAGGCGCGAGACGGGAGAGGCACTTGTTTCTCGCGGCTGTGCCCCACGCGCTCCCGCGAGAGGGACTATTGTAGTTTAGACAGTCTCAACTAAACTAAAAAAAGTTATTCCAGGAAATGCTTACTACCCAGAGGGAAAAAAAACAAAACTACAAGATTATTATGTGGAATGAAGCAAAAACATTACATATTGTAAGCTGGTCCCTTGTCCCTGGTTCCTTGTGAAGAAGACAATGATCATAGTAAAACTTTTATAAGAAAACCCTAAGCATTGCTAATTCCTGGTAGGAGTTCTCTCGGATTCCAAGTGATGGGAATGTAATCTCATCCCCAGAGCTCCCACGTCCAATTGATGTTTTAGCATAAGACAGAGGGGAGATCTGAGAACAAGATTAACAGGAATAATTGAATGAAGGCAACCCTCTAATAATAATTATTATCTTTTGAGAGACAATGAAAAGTGTTAAATTTCAACCACGTTTTGTTGAACTTTGATTAGCAACAAATTATGTGGCATCTTAGACTATGAGTAGTCCCCCATTTTTCCTAAGGGATAGTAGAGCAAGCAAAGCACGAGCACGCATGAAAATCATTTTTCTCTCTCCCTGCTGTGTGTCGCCATTTCTTGCGTGGGTTGATTTTCACTCACACTTGTGTTTTGCTCGCTCTACTATCCATGAGGAAAAATGGGGGACTACTCGTAGTCTAGTGGCATCTTCCCTCTTTACATCAAACCACACACAAAAATAGTTATTAAATTTTCCAACACTCAAAAATTGGAAGGAAATACATGAAATCCAGTGGTGAAACCCTGGCCCATCCTTGTTTTTAGACCAGAGTGAGGCCCAAAAGGGCAAAAAAAAATTTCAGATCACTCCCCCCCCCCCCCCCCCCCGGCCCCTATCTCAGGGTCTGGATGACTGCCCCCCACAATTATCTCAAGGTCTGGATCCGCAACTGAAATCCCCCCAAAAATACAAAAAAATCCTTCAACCATGCACCCCTGTCATTTTGAATCTGGAGTACCCTGCTATCAATCCACAAATGATTCCCCCACTGGGGTACCTTTAAATGGGCACGATGAGCAACCCTGTCATTTTTATTAAGAGCATTTTGAATTCCCCACAGGAAGAGTACTTAAGAAAACTAGAAATAGATAGCTGGTGTTGAGGCAATAGGAAAATCTTTTGGCATTTATCAAGAATGCAGATACAAAATCTCTGAAAGTCAGCCCGTGAATAAATGAGTGAATTAGGTCATATTTAAATGTTATTTTTACACTTTGGAAATAACAAATTGTTATTACTGTTATTAAACTGTATAAGATGTAATAAAAGAATAATTCCATTTCAGAAAGCAGTCTTATCAGGAAGACTGGGATGCATGATTTGCATTTCAGAGGGTCATGTAGCAACTGCTCGGAAGCTAAGAGAAGTCACCAATGGTGCGTTTCCCTAACCCCAAACAATACTAAAACAATGGGAACAATGACATGTCATTGTTTCTAGTGACCAATTAGGAGATACCTTACGAGCAGCTCCTACACAACTGATTTCAGATTATGAGCCCTGGTTGCCTGAGGCTGATTTGAACTCAGACCTTTATGACTTAAAATCAATCTTTTTTGTTTTTGAAAACAATCAAAAAAGCGAATAGAAATCATATCATTACTGTCTATCATTCCTGAGCCAACAGTGCTGACACTTTTGGCTGGCATGACCGCATGAAATGTGTAACGAATAGTCGTTAATTTTTTTCTCTTTGGGAACTGGCTCTTTGTCGTTATAGCTGGGATTCAAAATGTCAGACATTGCTGGCAATTTATAATCACGTGAAGAATTCATCAATATTATAGGAATGAATGAAGAAAGATTTTGATCGCAATGACAGGATTGAAGAACTAATAATAAAAGCTCTTCACTCCGTAATATGAATGTGTTATTGGCTGGCTTACCGTTATCCCATGCAAAGATAAAGTGATTGAATATTTTCCTTTATGACTTGTATATACCAAAAGTCCTCCACGCTTGTTAATTTCTTCACTTTTGAAAACTGCAAGAAATTTACAGTACAGTAGTTAAAAATGACATTTCTGATTTAAAAGACTATTTCAGGGGTATAAGGCTATGTCATATAATAGTTACACAATTTATTAAGTTAAAACAGAGCTGAAACTATACAATTATACAATCTGAAGTTACCAGGAGTGTTCAGTTTGTTTGGAATGCCCCCCCCCCCAAAAATCCCTACTTAAATCAAGCCCCTGAAAAAAATACTTGCCAAATTTTCCTGTCCAAAAAAGTCCCTGAATCCAAAAACTCCTTTGATCATGCATCCCCGTCATTTGAAATCCAGAGTACCCACTCTGGGAAGGTAAAATCAGTCTCAATTATTGAATACCACCATCTTAAAATTAAGGCATTGAATTAAATTAAAAATTAAATTACAGGAATTCTCCAAATAATACTTGGGATATCTGTGATACAACAGGAAGCCCACAAAAGATACTGTTCCCTCTTGAAAATTAAACAGCAGCTTGTTTGTACAATGTTGTGTGATGGTGAACAGAAGTCTCTGTTGTGTGTAAAATAAAATAAAAAACGTAAGCTGTACTCACTCTGACAACTCCCATTTTGTCTGTCACAAAAAATGTACCCCCAACCTTGCTCACCCGCAAATCCATGCTCCAAGTTTCCACAGGTTAGGCACGGTATTATGGTTCCCTGTGGAAAGGTCAGTTATAGGTCTCATAGATGTGGGTATATGTTTTTCATACTTTTTTTACGTCAAAGATCTGCTAATTTCTTTTCAATAACTGGCTAACTCATGTGCTTTACTGAAACAATGAAAAAATAGTAATGCTTCTATAATTTTATACATCAAGATATAAATCAGTAAATTAGTACTGATCAGAATACTACTGATTAAAAGTATTGAAATAGTATTGGAATAGTGTTAGCAATTTGGAGCCCTCCAGAGAATTTCAGTTCTTCTCTTTTATAGATCAAAATATGCTTGCTAGATTATTGGTTGTTGTTTAAGGATGTGTAATAATAATTAATATCGGTTAAAACTGAATTCTGTACCAAGAAAACGTCCAGGAAGCTGTCTTAGCCAATGTGAGTAAACGTGGACATGAAGATAGCGCTCACCAACTCCCAAAATAATAATCTTATTCGATCGGCATCTATACATATAATATATTTTAGTTCTCATGAAAATCCTTGTCAGGTCAATCAAACAGCGAAACTGCAGTTTTCTCTACACGCTCCAGACAGTCAAACGATGTCAAAAACACCAAAAATGCAGGTGAATTTGCCGTTTGCAAGAAAATATCCAGAAAGTTCTTTGTCGCTGAAGTTTTTCTTCTCTGCTATTAAGAAACAAATACGTATACGTTATGAGGAGATATTTGTCAGGGATGGCCGCGCGGGAATGAGGATGCCAGACTGCACAGGTCTACCATCCTGTTTTATTCTGCTTTACACCGTCAGTCATGGAGCTTTGGCTTCGACGACGGCAACTGCGGCGAAAACGTCAGTTTTAAAATGAATTCCCGTTTTTTCAATCTTTGTCGAGTTTAAACCAATTTGCTGAAAATGGTAAGTGTAGGCGAATTTCCCTGGAGTTGATTTCTTGATGACCGCACTCAAGTTTAGGGAGAGAAAAAGAGATTCGTCGCACTCAAGTTTAGGGAGAGAAAAAGAGATTCGTCGTCGCTTGTTTACGTCCTCCACAAAACTTGCAATTGGGCATTTTCACGTCGTAGTCGTACAAGGACATTAAAGAAATGTACAAAAAAGTGTGATGCACGTGCAATTTGTTTTGCGTAATAAAACTATTGCTTTTCAGACGTCCTATTTGTCGACGCCGTCGTCGTTGCTAAAGCTCCCTACCGTCTTTAGGCAAAGCGAGTCTCTCTGCCAAAGATATTTTTTTTCATTTGTGCAAAACAAGTTAGTAACAATATCATGTGAAGTCAATTTTACCCCCACACACAAAAACACACACACAGAGACAAGCTAAACGGCGCATTCAAATTGCGTCTCTACTAGACTTGCTCATGCAGGTCAAGCAGACAGCTCTTGCACAGCCCGTTCGCAGACCCTCTGTTTTCTCTTCACAGTCCGTCGAGCGCGGGTGATAAAATATAAACAGCGGGGTGTAGTGGTGGGGGAAGAAGAAAACTTGCGGCCGCGCTCGTTCTCGCGCGCCTCTTGGCTCGCGAGCTCGCCGATGTTTTTGAAAAGAACGAAATGAAAAATAAAACAACGTCTGTGTACAGGCTAGCTTTTGCATGACTCAAAGCAGTTTCTTTCCAGACCAGCAGAAATATAAGCCGGAAAATGAACAATTACAAAGCACCGAGCGGGGGTTGGAGAAAGGGGTTTGTTCTCATGAAGCTGGCATCAGGGGGCTCACCAAATCAATGGAAAATTTTTAAAAAAGGAAAGAAAGATAACACGTCTGTGACCAGGGCAAAGGATGTTTTAAAACATGGTTAAGTGGAGGATGGAAACATCATATGAAGAAAACTTCTCGGATAATACGGTGGGTGACAGCGACTTTTTAAGAAATTTTGTTGTTTCTCTTTCGAGTTTCTTTTCCGACCTTATTTTTAAGGTAGAGACTGTAGACTCTACCGATTCTTTGCGTCTGTAAGCCTGTGTGGCCATGGTGGCGGGTGTTTGAAGGGGAAAGGAGAGTGGGAGTAATGAACGCAAGGGCAAGGCTGGCGCGCAAGAAATCGCGCGAGGGCTCACGCATCCCGTTCAAACGCTTCCTTCAGTAACGCCTTCCCTAACGCCTGACCGCCCGCCTATAATTACTTAGCGCGCCCAACCCAAACCGCCATGCTACGCAGGCTAGTATTTATCAAAAAGGACGTATACTCCTTGCAACTTTTAATTCGCGTTTTTCAGGAAACCAAAGGCTAGCGCGAAGCGAGCGAGGAGCGCGAGACACGCACGAAAGGGAAACGCGTAGAAAAGCTCTACGCTCTCTAAGTGATTCGTTCGACAGAAGAACGCAGGATAAAAAACGCCTGTTCTGCAACGCAGGCTAAGCTGACCTAGAGTTAGTTAAAAAGGCATCTACAAAACAACGACGAAATTCTAAAACTGACAAGACGATCTCGCGTCTCCTTTCATTGCCACATGCGTGTAACCACGAATGGAAAGCTTACTCGGAGGTTATACCAAGCAATTCAAACTATCATCTTCACCGGTGGCTAAACCATCCTTTCGCGTTAAATGGCATAAACTGCAAGTTCGGTTTTCACATGACGTCACCAAAATTCAAACTAAAAAACTATCGATCCTACCGAGATTTTACTTTCACGATGTATCAGAGCCGCTGAAAACTAATTTTCATACAAATTTTCGCTTCAAAAGAGTTCTTGGTTTTGTGTTAGAGTACGCTTGAATTTCTAAGCTTTTGCGTGACGCGGCATTTACATGACGAGTTTGCCTAATGGTCGTGGGTCGTGGGTCGTGGGTACAAGTCGTGGGTCGTGGGTGTGGGTGTGGGTAAAAGTCGTGGGTGTGGGTAATGTTTAAAAACTAATTTTTAATCATAATTGATAATTAACTACTCGGATAACTAATAACATAACGAAACGAACATAACACAATGTATGAAAATGGGTGGGGATGGGTAAAGGCAGGAATCCATTGGAGCTATTTTCAGGACTGGTTTAATCTCTTAATAATATTTTGAGAAAATTTGTTTTGGTCAAACGCTTGAACAACACGCACACAAGTTAACTTAGAGTAAGTGTTGACAGGCCAAACATGACTCATAAGCTCGCGACAATGTGAAACGTGACCTTGAGAGTTAGCTTGAACGGGAGTTTTTTTCCCTTTTTCCTCTCTCGCACGAAGGTTACTTGCACTTCACAGTGCATGTACCATTCTAAACTTCAGTTGACTGCTGAGTAAATCTTGTTTTTGCCGCACCATCATGAAGCTGGTTTGTTACATGCAAACTGAGTAATCATTTCCCGTAGTTTATGCTTCTGTAGGTGTCCCTGATAGGATTTGATCTCAGATGCATTTGCAAAGTTTTTTAATTTTCTTTGACCTCTGTTTCATACGGCTACACAAAGATTTTAGTTTCTTTGATTTCCTCCGTAATGTCTGGATCTCAATAACTATATGCATGCATGTGAGTTTATTTGTCCGTGAATGTGGTTATTTCCTGCTATGTCAGTATGACGCAGGGCCCAGCTGTTAGGTGTTGTTTCCGGCACGATGTCGAATTTTCACGGATAGTAAGATCGTCAGATTTGAGTTATACACTGTAGCTTGAACTAAAGCTGCATCATGTATGGAGAATTATGTTGTGCATCAGTCAAGATCATTCTCTAAGCGCTGATGTAGTCCATTTCGTTTTTTCTTGAGATAACACAGGTAGCCCAAGCTCGAAATATGAGCATCGGCGAGCATCAGCATTGTTGCGTAACATTCAAAATATAAGGATTTGTATGGGAAAAAAAACCTACAGTTTCTGTAACCTACGAAAATGAAAGGATTTCAATAAAAAACAGCTTACCTTACTTAAAATGTGTGTTACCGTCTCTCCTGTGTGGTCCACGGGCCGAATTATGGCCGTTTTATGGGTTTTTATGGTAAACCTTTATATAGAGAGAAAACCGTTTACATAATCCAGACATCCAGACATTACGGAGGAAATCAAAGAAACTAAAATCTTTGTGTAGCCGTATGAAACAGAGGTCAAAGAAAATTAAAAAATTTTGCAAATGCATCTGAGATCAAATCCTATCAGGGACACCTACAGAAGCATAAACTACGGGAAATAATTACTCAGTTTGCATGTAACAAACCAGCTTCATGACCTGTTAATTAATGTAAGCGGAAAGCCTGTGTGGTGCGGCAAAAACAAGATTTACTCAGCAGTCAACTGAAGTTTAGAATGGTACATGCACTGTGAAGTGCAAGTAACCTTCGCGCGAGAGAGGAAAAAGGGAAAAAAACTCCCGTTCAATCTAACTCTCAAGGTCACGTTTCACATTGTCGCGAGCTTATGAGTCGTGTTTGGCCTGTCAACACTTACTCTAAGTTAACTTGTGTGCGTGTTGTTCAAGCGTTTGACCAAAACAAATTTTCTCAAAATATTATTAAGAGATTAAACCAGTCCTGAAAATAGCTCCAATGGATTCCTGCCTTTACCCATCCCCACCCATTTTCATACATTGTGTTATGTTCGTTTCGTTATGTTATTAGTTATCCGAGTAGTTAATTATCAATTATGATTAAAAATTAGTTTTTAAACATTATCCACACCCACGACTTTTACCCACACCCACACCCACGACCCACGACTTGTACCCACGACCCACGACCATTAGGCAAACTCTTACATGACGGCCAAGAGGGCTGTCATGTAGGTTAAAAAAATGACTTATTTCAGCAAATTTTGCTATCTAAACAGTTCTTGTATTAGAAAAAGTATTACTTTAATGTTTAGGAGTTTCTCGAAGAATAAATTCACGCTTTTAAAACAAATTTCGGTAACAGATGTTTTTGTTGGGGTCCGTCCGCCATGTTGGAGCTCATCCAGGTGAACACCAGCATGGCGTCTCCATACAAATCTCTATAAGTTTGGGTAAAACATTTCTTCGGATATCTCGTATACGAAATATTCCTCTGACCTGAATCTTGGGGAGGGTCTTTGTATATGTACCTCCTCTCATTTCGCAGATTCTGGACATTATCTATTGAACGGTTTTCATTTTCATTTTGATCTATTTTGAGTGGCGCGACACTGAAAACCAGCAATAAGCAAATCACTACACGTTACAAACGATAAGCCGCCGCTTTTGGCGGCAAAATATTAATCATATCGTTGGGTCTATTAAAGGAGTTTGAAAATAGAGGACGAAACACCATTGAAAATGGTCATGATTTTTATAACATTTGGTGGCTCCTAAAAGAGCCGTTTGTTTTGGCGGCAAACCCACAAAGTGAGTTTACTTGCTGCTGGTGTATTTGGTCACAGCCTTGGTTCCTTCACTGACAGCGTGTTTGGCCAGTTCACCGGGCAAAAGCAGCCTGATGGCCGTCTGGATCTCGCGAGAACTGATGGTTGATTTCTTGTTGTAGTGGGCAAGGCGGGAAGCTTCGGTGGCGATGCGCTCGAAGATATCGTTAACAAACGAGTTCATGATGCCCATGGCTTTGCTGGAGATACCAGTGTCAGGGTGAACTTGCTTCAACACCTTGTAGATGTAGATGGCATAGCTTTCCTTTCTCTTTCCCCTCCTCTTCTTCTTTCCATCAGATGGAGCCTTTGCCTTTCCAGCTCTCTTCTCGCCTTTCTTTCCTGCAACTTTGGGTGCCATGTCTGTCGATCAGAATGGAAGTGAATGCCTCACGTTAACACAAATTGTATTTATAACAAAAACAACTAGGGGATCAATTAACATGCGGATCGAAATCCTTAAGTTTTAATTGGTTACTCTATTTCAAGGTCAATATGCTTTCCGCATACATCATCACATTTTATTTAACAGTTAAAATTTTTCAAGTCTGATTGGTGCGTTTCGATCCTATTCAAAATTTGCCGCGCGTATAAACTCTAAAGTTTCTACATTAGGTTTATTCACTCGTCCACATTCGAGCTCAACTCTTGATTTGAAAAAACATGTCTGGTCGCGGTAAAGGAAAGGCAAAGGGCACCAAGTCCAAAAGCCGATCATCCCGAGCAGGACTTCAGTTCCCTGTTGGTCGTATCCACCGTCTTCTTCGCAAAGGCAACTATGCTGAGCGTGTTGGCGCTGGTGCACCAGTCTACTTGGCTGCAGTGCTCGAGTATTTGAGCGCTGAGATCCTTGAGTTGGCGGGTAATGCTGCCCGTGACAACAAGAAGACAAGAATCATTCCCCGTCACCTTCAGCTTGCTGTCCGCAACGACGAAGAGTTGAACAAACTGCTCGCCGGCGTCACCATCGCGCAAGGAGGTGTTCTTCCCAACATCCAGGCTGTTCTTCTGCCCAAGAAGACTGAGAAGAAGGCGAAAGCTTAAACACTTCTTTCCTGATTTCAAAAACAAACGGCTCTTTTAGGAGCCACCACATATTATAAAAGTCATGACCATAAAAAGAACTATATATGAACTTAGTAAATACTCCCTTCTTCGAATAAGTCGATGAAGCCAGCAAGAGACCCATAGATTTGCACCGATCTTTCATTCTTTCGGCTATGCATAAATTTCAAAAAAAGGCGCGTCGAGGCCACATATTAAAAGCAAGTAGAAATTGGGCAAAGTATAAGATCAGCAAGAAACCCCTTATAAATGGACCGATCTTTCATTCTTTACGGTAAATTCTTACCTTTAGAATGGCCAGTTACGGGTCTGCATAAACTTTAAAAATGGCGGGTCAAGGCCGCATAAACGAGTAGAAATTGGGCGACTACCGAACTATAAGATCAGTGAAAGATGGCTAGACTAAAATTAGTTCGAATGCAGGTTGATGATAATGCACTCAGTTTTCGCTCCAATAGTTTCAACAGTTACGATCGTATTTAATGCAAATCAGTTCAGTGACCAACGCGCGCAATTTATGTTGAATTGTAACGGCGTGCAGTTTATTGCTTTTAGGCAAGAAGTAATGATCCTTACAAACTCGACAGCTAAATTGCAAAAGAAGAAAAGCGATTATTTCTGAAAGTTACTTATATTAAAAAAATTAACGTAAATTCTTTTATTACTGTAACTCTTTCTTCAGTGCCCGAACTAACGCCGGAGAGGTTTATATTATGATAACAAAACACTTTATTGGTGATGACTTTCAGAGTTTTGGTGGCTCCTAAAAGAGCCGTTGGTTTGAGTGTGTAGCGCAAAGATCTAACCGCCAAATCCGTACAGAGTACGTCCTTGGCGTTTAAGAGCGTACACCACATCCATGGCGGTCACAGTCTTGCGTTTGGCGTGCTCGGTGTAGGTCACAGCATCACGGATCACATTCTCAAGGAAAACTTTGAGAACACCACGAGTCTCTTCGTAGATCAGGCCAGAGATTCGCTTGACACCGCCACGGCGAGCAAGACGACGGATAGCTGGCTTGGTGATGCCTTGGATGTTGTCACGAAGAATCTTTCGGTGACGCTTAGCGCCTCCTTTTCCTAGACCTTTGCCTCCTTTGCCGCGACCAGACATGTTGAAACTCTTTCTCGGACAAGAAATAATACCTCAAGAAACGAGTTTTCGTCTTTTTATACCGGAAAGAATGACCTCACGGAAAACACGCTAAAGAAGAAATAATTTATTGTTCTTGATTGGTTAGAATAGACAAAAGAGTCAAGGGGTCAAGCTAATTATTACCATACTATTGCCTCACTAGACGAGCGAGAACATGTTAAAGCAGCCAAAAATCACCATTACCACTAAAACTCTTGCGATATAACTGTCAGACTGATTTTATGATGATAGTTTCTAACAATTAACAACGACAACTTCGAGGTAATTGTCTTCTATAAATCAAAAGAACCTTATGTGACTTACAGGATCGCAATGCAAGCACAGATCATAGCAATATTTTACGAGCAGTCTTGGTTATCCAATGAAACCGCATAGTTTATAACCAATCAGCAAAAAGCGCGCTAAGTATAAAGTATCGTGTAAGGAATATTGCATACATTATTCGTTGAATTTTGAGTTTGTAGGAATGGCACGTACAAAGCAAACTGCCCGTAAATCGACTGGTGGAAAAGCTCCACGAAAACAGCTCGCCACAAAGGCAGCTCGTAAGAGCGCGCCTGCCACTGGAGGAGTCAAGAAACCTCATCGTTACAGGCCTGGTACAGTGGCTCTTCGAGAAATCCGTCGTTACCAAAAATCCACTGAACTTCTAATCCGTAAGCTGCCCTTCCAGCGTCTTGTGCGAGAAATCGCTCAAGATTTCAAGACCGACCTGCGTTTCCAGAGCTCAGCTGTGATGGCTCTTCAAGAAGCAAGCGAGGCTTACCTTGTTGGTCTGTTTGAAGATACCAACTTGTGCGCCATCCACGCTAAGCGTGTCACCATCATGCCCAAGGACATTCAGTTGGCCCGCCGAATCCGCGGAGAGCGTGCATAAGTGCATTACTTCCAGTTCAAAACTAACGGCTCTTTTAGGAGCCACCAAATCAATAAAAGTAATAACCAACCAAAATTCACTTACACATCTCGAAAAAAAGGAAACTCCTTCTTTATAATTTCATTAGAACCCTGAAGCCTGGTGTGTTGAGAGGTACGGATTAATAGAAATTAGGTTTTGTTCCTAAAGTTCATTATCCGGTGTTGGGTTTCTTTAGTATTTTGATTCGACTATGCATGGAGCGATGAAAATTGAAAGAGAAATTACATTCTCTGCCTCCCCAATTAAAAAATTTTTCGTCGTATTTTTCCTGCACAGTTTAACATACCCAAACCACATACAAAGTTTTTTTTCTATTGTTCCCAGTGATTTTGGTGACTGAGTACCCCTTGCTGGGGGCTAGTAACTCCTTTGCGGTTTTTTGTTTTTATTTGCGTTCGAATCGACGAGCTGATTGTCTATGAGGGTTCGTGAACTGGCTTCTTGAAAACTCTTGAATTTCAGAATTGTTTTCAAGGCCTTCAAAGTTCACGAAATTCTCCTTCATTCCTTTTGGTCCTTGAAAGTCCTTGACTTTTGATGGAGGAACATTTTCAAACGTCCAAAAAACTTTGGCAAATACCCGCGAGTTTGAAGTCACCTTTGAGGAAATAAGGGGTGTGCCAGGACTGACAAACGAATTTTCATAAAAATCGCTGCCTTGAAGAACAAAAGCCCAGTATTATCGATTATATGTCATAGTTTATCTGGAAGGGGTGTGTGAATTATATTAGGTCCTTGAATTTTTAAACCGGTGATGTGAAAAGTCCTTGATTTTTATGGGAAGAACCCTGTCCTTCATTTTTGAGCCTTTATTTCTCCACAACTTGACCCCATGGCTTGTTACCGAAAATGACAGAGATTGCTTTACCGTAGACTTTCTCAAAGTCCTTCGCTTCTCATTTCCGGTTCCGGAGCTCTTGCTCTCTCTCTCGCTTTTGCCGCAGAAAACATAAAAAATCCATCGCTCGCGCTTCGCGCTAGTGAAAAATTTGAGCG
>JBBMOI010000008.1:23350000-23582500 GCA_038088405.1 Porites divaricata | reverse complement strand
TATTGCTTTTACTTGAACCAGAACATAGGTGAGACTTAAGTCAAAGGCAACCATGTGCAGCCCAGGGTGGGGAAATGTTTGTGCATGTGACTGCAATGATTTGTCCTTAGGCAGGGAATTTGACAGAAAATTTTTGAAAAAATGTCAAACCTCCACCCCATGTACTGCCTTCCCCACCGGCTTTACATTGATAGGTGCATAATTACAAGACAACTGTAATTTTTGAGTTACCATGGCTGGGTCTCTGCAAGGTCCAAGAAACATGTTTTGACCTCCAGTAATGTGTTCCCAGAACAACAACAACAACAAAAAAAGGGTTTACAAAGTCACCCGTAAATAATGGGTTAAAGATAATTCTATTTTGAAAAACCCCAACCTGGTCTGGCCCTAAGTTAGTGTATGGGTGAGTACGTGCGATGTGTGCCCCTTGTGTGTGTCATTTTTATTGGGGGGCCTGTGGAGCACTTTTGTCTCATGTTTGTTTCCTTTCAAAACTCTGAATACAGTCACACACTGCATGCTGCAGTAGCTAGTATAAATACTTGCATTGGGTATTGCTTTTTCTTATGTGGTGGCTCCTAAAAGAGCCGTTTGTTTCTAAAGAAGTGTGGCACTTCACTTCTTGGCGGGTTTTTTGGCGGTAGTTTTCTTGGCGGGCTTTTTGGCTGCAGGCTTCTTCTTTCCTGTAGCTTTCTGCGCGGCTGGTTTCTTTGACACAGTCTTTTTCGGTGTCGACTTCTTACTTGGCTTTTTAGCCGCTGGTTTCTTCGCCGCTGGCTTTTTAGCCGCTGGTTTCTTCGCCACTGGCTTTTTAGCCGCTGGTTTCTTTGCTGCCTTTTTGGCGGCGGGCTTCTTTGGTTTCTTCGCCGGTTTCTTCGCGAGTTTCTTCGCCGGTTTCTTCTTTTCCTCCTTGGGCACCTTGAAGGAGCCCGAAGCACCAACTCCTTTGGTGTGTACGAACTTTCCACTAGCAACTCCTCTCCTGAGAGCCATCTTCAAGTGTGGGCCGACCTCACCAACCTTGTAGTTGGCTTTGATGTACTTCTCGATCGCTTGGCGCGAAGATCCGCCTCGCTCTTTCAGAGCTACGATCGCAGCCTTGATCATGTCACCGTATGGTGGATGATCAGCTGGCTTTTTAGGTTTAGATGGCTTCTTCTTAGCCGGAGACTTTGTTTGAGCAAGTTCGGACATCATGGAGTTTGAACGATACCTTCGGATAGGAAAGGACTAGCTGATTGAACACCCGAATACTGCGAAGTGATGTAAATGAGTTGTATGCGGACCACTGAGGAGACAAGATCGAATATGGCGCCCGATTTTTCTGTGCTAGTTTTCGGTGGATTTTGTGAAATAAAGTGTTGTAACACAGAAATTAATTACTTTTAGAATTAAGGGATTGAAAGGTAAAACTTGAACATAAGCGGTTACCACAAATATGTGCGAGTTAAGGTGCGTGTAGGTAACGATATCTAACCGTTTATCCTTTCGCTCCGGTGAATCTTGAAACAATTTTATGTTTAAAGTTGTATAATTGTTGCGGCTGCGACTTCTTTTTCGTGTAGAAACATTTGGAAGATAGTGAAACTTCTACACTTCAAGTTTCTGCCTGTAGTTTGTACAGTTTCTGTCATTTAACTTGGTTAAAATTCTCTCTCGTTAACGCAACAAAGACAAAGTCATGTGCCGCCATGCACTGAGAGCCGAAAAGTGCTGGTGCGGTCATTTTATTTGTGCAATGAATGGCCGTCGAAAGCCGAATGAATCAGAAGTTTAGTGATTAGGGTTAGGAAAATGAGTGAATCGGGTTCCATATAGGGTCATTATCCTGGGAAAACTAACCTGAAACTTGACCAAAGTTGATTCACTAGTCCTAATTATTCTGATTATTCACTAATCCAAATTATCACGGTCGCTCGGCGGCGGTTCTGTAAAATACATTACTCCTACCTGGGTCTTCTCTCTCATCGAAAACTAGTGAATTTTGTTTGAGTCGTGAGATTTTTTATTTTTCGCTAGATATTAGGTGGCTGATTTAATAGACATTCGATGAACATGACCGAATTTGAGAGCGGAAGGGGCACCCAACGAATTTCTATGTGACCGTTCCATTCAAGTAAAATTCTCGAAACCTATCTTATAAATTCCCTACGATTTTCTCAAGTTTAATTTTTCACATTTTTATGCTCCCCAGAGCAGACGCAGCGAGAAAGTCGAATATGGTAACCAATATAATTTTCATTTCGCAGACCACAGATCTTTATTTCGTTTTGTTCCATTTCGTTTCGCTCGATTTCGTTTCGCAAAGCACAGTAAGCCGAAAAAGGAAACTTAAAAATTTCCTTTTTACAAATGTGACGGAGAGAGGAATCAGGAAAATTCTCACTTTCTTAAAACGTTAAATTGCATCTAGAATTTTCAGGAAAATAATTCTACTAAGCCCTTGTAATTTCGAAAATTAGAGACTCAAGTTTCCCTAGGATGACTACCCTGGGAGAGCAGTTTGAGGTTTCTCTCTTGCATGCCTTTTAGTGTTTACCAAGTTGTTCGCGTGGGTTGTCTGTCGCGTGGTTCGATTTAACCTCAAGCACTGAATTAACGCAAAAATTTCGATCACTTCAAGTATACAGTAGTTTGCGTGTGAACAAAGAGAACTTGATTGGGTGAATATTCTTCTTTCTTTAAGCCAAGTACTTTAAACTATTTACAACTCGACTGAATAAACTTGTATCGAAACGATCGGCAAATTCAAATCGATGTCAGTGCTCGCGCGTTAACGAAGTGCTGTGCTGCCTAAACTTTATCACGCTTTTGCTCAGGTTGGCGTTTGCTCATGATAACAATCACACAACTTTGAATTGTTCTTACTGATTTGATTCACAAATGAAAATGCGCGTAAAATACATCCTTTTCAGTTTTTTAACGCAAAATTCGGGGTGCTTTCCCTTCTTGACTTTGAAAAACACAACGATTGAAAAGAAATCTAGCTAGTAATATACTCCGCGATAGCCTTTTAGTTTATAGAGGAATTAAAAAATTGGGCGTACACAATTTATATGGCTTTTGGTTATTGCTTTTATTGATGTGGTGGCTCCTAAAAGAGCCGTTTGTTTTGCAGTAGAGGCAATGCACTTATGCACGCTCTCCGCGGATTCGGCGGGCCAACTGAATGTCCTTGGGCATGATGGTGACGCGCTTAGCGTGGATGGCGCACAAGTTGGTGTCTTCAAACAGACCAACGAGGTAAGCCTCGCTTGCTTCTTGAAGAGCCATCACAGCTGAGCTCTGGAAACGCAGGTCGGTCTTGAAGTCTTGAGCGATTTCTCGCACAAGACGCTGGAAGGGCAGCTTACGGATTAGAAGCTCAGTGGATTTCTGGTAACGACGGATTTCACGAAGAGCCACTGTACCAGGCCTGTAACGATGAGGTTTCTTGACTCCTCCAGTGGCAGGCGCGCTCTTACGAGCTGCCTTTGTAGCGAGCTGTTTTCGTGGAGCTTTTCCACCAGTCGATTTACGGGCAGTTTGCTTTGTACGTGCCATTCCTGCTAACACAAAAGTCAACGAATAATGTATGCAATATTCCTTACACGATACTTTATACTTAGCGCGCTTTTTGCTGATTGGTTATAAACTATGCGATTTCATTGGATAACCAAGACTGCTCGTAAAATATTGCTATGAACTGTGCTTGCATTGCGATCCTGTAAGTCACATAAGGTTCGTTTGATTCATAGAAGACAATTATCTCGAAGTTATCGTTGTTAATTGTTAGAACTATCATCATAAAATTAGTCTGACATTTATATCGCAAGAGTTTTAGTGATAATGGTGATTTTTGGCTCCTTTAACATGTTTGCACTTGACTAGTGAGGCTATAGTATGGTAATAATTAGCTTGACCCCTTGACTCTTTTTGTCTGGTCTAACCAATCAAGAACAATAAGTTATTTCTTCTTTAGCGTGTTTTCCGTGAGGTCATTCTTTCCGGTATAAAAAGACGAAAACTCGTTTCTTGAGTTATTATTTCTTGTCAGAGGAAGAGTTTCAACATGTCTGGTCGCGGCAAAGGAGGCAAAGGTCTAGGAAAAGGAGGCGCTAAGCGTCACCGAAAGATTCTTCGTGACAACATCCAAGGCATCACCAAGCCAGCTATCCGTCGTCTTGCTCGCCGTGGCGGTGTCAAGCGAATCTCTGGCCTGATCTACGAAGAGACTCGTGGTGTTCTCAAAGTTTTCCTTGAGAATGTGATCCGTGATGCTGTGACCTACACCGAGCACGCCAAACGCAAGACTGTGACCGCCATGGATGTGGTGTACGCTCTTAAACGCCAAGGACGTACTCTGTACGGTTTTGGCGGTTAGATCTTTGCGCTACACACTCAAACAAACGGCTCTTTTAGGAGCCACCAAAACTCTAAAAGTCATCACCAATAAAGTGTTTTGTTATCATAATATAAACCTCTCCGGCGCTAGTTTGGGCACTGAAGAAAGAGTTACAGTAATAAAAGAATTTACGTTAAATTTTTGAATATAGGTAACTTTCTGAAATAATCGCTTTGATTCTTTTGCAATTTAGCTGTCGAGTTTGTAAGGGTGATTAATTCTTGCCTAAAGGCAATCAACTGCACGCCGTTTCAATTCAACATAAATTGCGCGCGTTGGTCACTGAACTGATTTGCATTCGTTACGATCGAAACGGTAGACTTCACCGAAACTATTGGAGCGAAAACAAGTGTTCTGCAACTTTAACCTTATCACACATCAGAAACCAACATTATCATCAACCAGTATTCGAACTAGTTTTAGTCTAGCCATCTTTCACTGACCTTATAGTTCGCCCAACTTTTACTCGATTATGCGGCCTGGACCCACCTTTTTTAAAATTTATGCATACCGTAACTGCAAGGAAGTGATGCCTTTTTTTGAACGTAAGAATTAACTGTAAAGAATGAAAGATCGGTGCATTTATAAGGGGTTTCTTGCTGGCTTACTGGATTTATTAGAAGAAAGGACCATCTACTAAGTTCATATATAGTTCTCTGATTCTTTATGGTCATGACTTTTATAATATGTTGTGAAACCTTTTCTTTTACTTTTGTTAAAAAGAAGAACCAAATGAGACTGGTACTAGAGAAGTAAGTACCTGGGGTACTCTTGGATCGACCGAAAAGGCGACACGCGGCGGGGAGAGACCGCTCAATTTTCTCTCTCCCCACCACGTGTCGCCTTTTCTCGCGTGGGATGATTTTCACGCGCGCTCGCGTTTCGCTCGCTCTACTATCCCAGAGGAAAAATGGGGGACTACTCGTAGTCTAGGTACTCCCAAGTTTGAGTAATAAACTACGTTGAAAAAGATTTGGTAAAATTACCATTACAGCTGTATTAGATAAAAATGAAAATTTGTTATGATCAGGGGGTTACAATGACATCGGAGTTGACAGTATGTATCGGGGCGAATGGCTTTGTAAACAGTTTGATCTACTTTAACAAATAAGCGAATAATATTTTCGTGGTTTCAAGATTATTCGTTTATTTGTTAAAGTTGACCAAAATGTTTACAAAACCGCTAACAAGAGTGCCTTATACATACTATAAATCAAATCCTCCTTTCTAGCAATCAGCTAGAGCTATCTCCATAATCTTTCACACTCGGTTTTAAACAGATTGAAACCACTATGAGGCGAAATTGCATTTCAAAAACGCTTCATTTTCTATTGACAACGGCCGAACATCAAGATTGTTTAGTTCTCGGTAGTCCCGAGTTCAAATCCTTGGCCACACTTGCAAAAATAGCCAACTGATTCGCCTCCTACCAGTTGGGATTTTAACCATGTTATGTTCCATTTAAAGAGCCCCATAAGGGGAGAGGATAATTAAAGTATTATTATTATTATTAAAGGGGGACAGGCTAAGGAAACCTAGCCTGCGCCAGAGACGGAACTAAACTCTCGTTAAGTCTGTCTGCGAATCAGCACCTAAATCCTTGTTCTAAGCCTCCGCCTGTGTACCAAGATTTGAGTACAAGCCATGACTGGCCTAGCCTGAAATTCATCCGATTGCCTCGAGTCGTTTTCTCCTCTCAACAACGACGTTACTGAGGGAGTAATCACGACTCGAAGTAATCGGATGAAATTCAGGCTATGACTGGCCTGTATAAATGTCAATTACGCACTTCTGGTACTTTGTGGAGTCCATTGGAGCCCAGAACAAACATGCATCTTGACGCTGCGTCACAGATGTTACTAACCGAGGTTAAATTAAGTCTGTGACACAGCCTAGGGAACCCTACCATTCATGAACTCTGTATGACTTCTACACTGTACACCAAAACAGATTTACCATACAAATTTTAATACCGCAGTCCTGTTTTACGTTATTCTAACAAATTAGTAATCATGTCATTTGGGGCTTACTTCAACTAGGCAGTCCTACTTTTATTATGAATATGCAATAAATCTATGAGCATGTCTAACAGTTTTGAAAACAGTATCTCCCTTAAACTCTGTCTGCCTATTCAGTTCCTGCTCGCAAGCTTCTTTAATCTTGCGTTTCGTTTCAGCTAAGCTCCTATCTACAAAAAAAAATGTAACGCAAATTGCCGGAGTGTCAGTTTATATTTTTGTCTTGTCCGCCTTGTCCCCTGTAATTATCCAAACACCATGCTCTCTGAACTTGAGCATATACTTCCTTGACTGTGAGCTGGATCTGTTTGAACAGAAAATAATCAAACAGATTAGGGTACAATGTAGGAGGCCTTAGCTTGCTTTTGGAATTGTAGTATATATACACAGTTACTATATAAACAGTTATATTTGCATTTCTCTTTAGCATCCTTATAACTTGTTAAGCAGATTTTTAGGGAAGCCTCTATTAACGTTTTTCTTGTTATAGCTTTTTTTGTTTTATTATTATTTTTTCTTTTTTAACTTAATGCAGAGGAGTAAACTGACAAGCTGAGTAGTTTTCTCCTTGTAGAATGCTATCAAGTATCAGCTGTCCCGCAAAATTCGTGAACAGAGTGTAAAATTCAAAATTAAGACCCCATCTTAATCGTCACCTTCTCGAATGCACTCCCCTAGTTTGCAATTACGGTATTAGTAGTTAAGTTCTTCTTAGAAATGTGGTAGACTTTGGTCACCGCATTGGGTGAATCGACAGGCAAAACGAACTGATACCATTGCATCCTCAGTTAAAAGTTTAAGTATATTAATATTTTCATATATTAAAATAGTGATCAGAAACTAAATATTAATAAGTTCCTCCAAGAGCTTACTCTGTGATCCAGCCATCCCGTCAACAACGATCAACTTAGTTTGATACTCAAGGAACCAAAAATATTCTTCATCCTCTATTTCGGTCCCATCTTCCAAAAACACTCGACAGGTAGTAAGGGCAAACTTGGCCATTGCTTTACTTTTAAGTTCGCTGAGGCTTCCAGCGACTATGCCTATCGTCCATTCAGCCTGGAGTTACAAACTTTAAAAGGGCGACGTACTATTTCTGCCATGACCGACAAAGTTGGACCTTCAAATAATAAAAAGATTTTCTCAAATTATCAACCAATTTTGGCACTTTTTAAATTACAAGGTCAGAGATCAGGGAACTCACCATGTACTTCACAGATTTCTCCGGCTAGCTTCGGTAGCCTATGACTATTTTATATTCAGACATGGAACCTCTTTCACATTATTGTACTGTGACTCCTGCGACGAGAATTCTTAATGAAAACCTTGAATTAAATACCGTTCTTTATGTTGCTTTTCACTCATTTTTCGCTGAAATGTTATTTGCAATAGCAGTGTCTGAATCTAGGGAGCGTTTACTTCTGCAACATCGGAAACTCCAGGGGGACATGCAATAATGCTCATATTATTCAGGTGTCCATATACCGACACAAAGCTTAAACCTTGCTCAGAAATATGTAAGCTTATTAAATATTTTGTAATATTTCCCAGAAAGGAAAGCCATTTTATTTATTTCTTAACTAAGATGATTTATTGGGCAAAGCTTGAGGAGAAACTATTTCTCGAATCCAAATGCACCGGACTGGGTTTTGCAGAGAATAAATCGGTCATTTACTTTATTAGAAGGCAACATCAAAATTCCGTTTTCATCAAGATCTACTTGCATGATAGCAAACATTTCATAATTGTACAAATAGCGCTGGATTGTCGTTAGCTACAACTGGCTCATTACCGGTTAGCTTTTCGAGCTCGTCAACTCATTTATTCAAATCGTGGATGATCGCTTTTCGCAAGTCGAACTCCTTGCGACATATGGAAGAGAAGGAATTCTAAACATCCAAATTTCCTTCACACCTTCCCGAGTTACAAACACTTGATCTTCTCTTAAAACATCGTAAAGAAGCGTCGTACTAGCGTTTTCACTAAGAACTAGCGTTTTCATTAAGAAAACGCTAGAACGCGACGCTAATCAGAGCCGGTGTCGATCACTGTCGATGTCACATGTGACTACCGCCTTCAGCGCCATTAACATGTCTGTCGTTTTTCGAAGTTAGGTTGAATTAAAAAAAAATAGCAACGGGTGTGTGATTCAAACATTGCAAAGGTTTTAGTTATAAAGATGTTTAAGGTAATAAGTCTCCCTGTCCGGGATTCAGAGGGCGGTCGGACAGAAGTTTCAAAATAGTCTATGTCTGAGAGTTTGATATTTTCTTGGTTTTCGGGTAGACTATGCTAAGGTTAGGCGACAAGTACAATGTACATAGACGTCTTATTTGCAGTAAGTAAGCTTAATCACCGATATATTAAAAGCAAAACAAGAGAAAATTGAAATAAACTCACCTTTTCTTGAAAAATATTTGATGACCCAGTAGCCAGTCTTTAGGTTTTTTCTTCGAACATTTCATTTTGGAGCTTCGATTAGTAGCGACCAGCACCTCAAGAAAAACGAAGTTTTTTTCTAGCGAACCGTCCAAGAGTTTTCGAGTGAGTTTGCGCACTAGGATAGCTGAGCATCATGGGCCTTATCCATATTTTTTGCGAGATCGCGTGATGACCGCGTGGTGTGCACATCTTGTACATTGCGTAAGGTTTCACGTGTAGTTTCACATGACTTGATGATCAATTTGTTGCAAACGAACGCCAAAAGTTCGGAATTCCCGCCATTTCCTTCGAGTAAATTACCGTTTTGGCGCGCTGATGTGTCATAAATTAGTTAAAGTGTAATGATGTGGCAAAATACAGTATTTAAAAATAATAATCTTTAATCATTATTTATACACGGTAGAAAGTGTCATCATAAATCAGTCGGACAGTTATATCGCAAGAGTTTTAGCGATAAAGGTGATTTTTGGCTCCTTTATCATGTTAGCACTTGCCAAGTGAGACTATAGTATGGTAATGATTAGCTTGACCCCTTAACTCTTTTGTCTATTCTAACCAATCAATAACAAGAAATTATTTCTACTATAGCGTGTTTTCCGTGAGGTCATTGTTTCCGGTATAAAAAGATGGAAACTCGTTTCTTGAGTTATTATTTCTTGTTAGAGGAAGAGTTTCAACATGTCTGGTCGCGGCAAAGGAGGCAAAGGTCTAGGAAAAGGAGGCGCCAAGCGTCACCGAAAGATTCTTCGTGACAACATCCAAGGCATCACCAAGCCAGCTATCCGTCGTCTTGCTCGCCGTGGCGGTGTCAAGCGAATCTCTGGCCTGATCTACGAAGAGACTCGTGGTGTTCTCAAAGTTTTCCTTGAGAATGTGATCCGTGATGCTGTGACCTACACCGAGCACGCTAAACGCAAGACTGTGACCGCAATGGATTGTACGCTCTTAAACGCCAAGGACGTACTCAGGAGCCACCAAATCTCTAAAAAGTCATCACCATAATAAAGTGTTTTCTTTATTATTATATCAACCTCTCGTTAATTTGGGGACTTAAGAAAGATTACAGTAGTACAAGAATGTACGTTAAATTTTGCATTTATTTAATAAGTAAATTTATTCTTTTGCAATCTCGTTGTCGAGTTTCTAAGGATCATTACTTCTTGCCTAAAAGCAATCAACTGCACGCCGTTGTAATTACCGGGGCCGGCCGAAGGCGGGCACCGGTCTTAAAATGCAGACGATTTCTGTCGTTTTTTCAACGTTACATTGTTAGGGATATATCGCTGACTGAAATATATCGCTGGCTCGTTACTTTGGCTCGCTCATTGAAATCTTATCCGCCATTTTAAAAAGCACTGGAGGGCAGGCATTGAGGACATTCAAGAGAAAGATTGTAGCTTTTTGTTCCCCAACCTTTACTATGGACTAGTTTATGAGCGAAAATTTAAGAGTGAATATTTGGAGAGACAAATTTACGAGCGATCACTTAAGAGTGAACCTTCCATCGTGAAACTTATCGAGAATAAGAGCGACTTATCAAAGCTATCTACATTGAGTGAACCTTCCATCGTGAAATTTATCGAGAATCAAAGCGAACACTTATCAAAGCTAACTTTATATCATCTTAAAAAACGTGCTACAAGGCGATCTAGACGTGCTCGTGAACCGAGCAGAATTCCAGAAGAGGTCCCAACAAGAAGAATAGCATTTTGAAGAAATTTGTCTTCAAAAAGATTTCAACGATTGAGATACCGAAGTCTTCAAAGCTCTATCGCTATGTTAATAAGGTGAGAAAACTTTCAGTCATGCACGATATAAATGTAATAACAAACGCGATCCAAAGATAATTAACTTTAAACTTAAATAAAATGGCTATACCCAAGAAAGCTTATTTGTTGTCTTTCTTTAGCAGGCATGCATTATCACATGATGATGAAACTAAAAGTAAAGCACATCGATATTTATCATTGTTTTCTTGCAATTGTGTGAGTCATATGTGAATTTCAAACTAAGTAAAGATGTTGAGAAGAATCCAGGACCTACTCAATACAACACTGATCATCATGAAGCAATAATTAGACCTTTTATGCAAAATCACAGCTCAACAATGCAGTTGACCTCTCCTATTTCCTCTGAGAATTTGATACAGTCAAGATTAGGTGAACTTGGTTTACAATCAATAGATGTTGGCGGTGCGGGTGATTGTTTCTTTAGATCTGTATCAAAGAATTGGCATAAAATCTAAATGAAAAGGCTGCTTCTTACAACGATATCCAAAAGAAGTAAATTTAATTTGGTCATGGTAACAATTTTTAAACACGCGGGTACCCTGTGCTATTGACAGAATTTGAAGTAGGGAGCAACAACTGTAACCATATAAATATTAATTCGATTAGTTTGCACACGGAATGGTTTAATGCGACTATATTTACCACTTATCAATAAATGAGATCCCTGTGTATTGCAAAATATAGTTACAGAATTCATCCTAGCGAGTTTTCATCAGTCTAAAGAATATTTGCAGTAAAAAAGATTTTCATGTTGCCCGACAAACTTGTTGATGGAAACTACCCTTCCACGTGGCCCCGGTAAAATTCACGAAGTGATTCTTGTTCAACATAAATTGTGCGCGTCGGTAACTGAACTGATTTGCATTCGACAAGTGTTCTGCAATATTGTTCACCTTATCACACATCAGAAACAAACATTTTGATCAACTATACCCTGCTAGCAGAGGCTTTTTCCTTGTGTTTCTCAGCGTTGTACTGCCATTCTCTTCGCGGTTTTGGCCGCTCGCGTTTTGTTTTGGTTGTTTCTGTGCCGAGGAAACAAGGGAAAAGCCTCTGCTAGCAGGGTAGATCAACTAGTATTCGACCTTTGTTTTAGTCTAACCATCTTTCACTGATCTTATAGTTCGCCCAATTTTTACTCGTTTATGTGGCCTTGACCCGCCTTTTCTAAAATTTATGCAGACCTGCAAGGAATGAAAGATGAGTGCATATCTATGGGTTTCTTGCTGGTTTCATCGACTTATTCGAAGAAGGGCGTATTTACTAAATTCATATATAGATCTCTTTATGGTCATGACTTTTATAGTATGTGGTGGCTCCTAAAAGAGCCGTTTGTTTTTGAAATTAGGAAAGAAGTGTTTAGGCTTTTGCCTTCTTCTCGGTCTTCTTGGGCAGAAGAACAGCCTGGATGTTGGGAAGAACACCACCTTGCGCGATAGTGACGCCGGCGAGCAGTTTGTTCAACTCTTCGTCGTTGCGGACAGCAAGCTGAAGGTGACGGGGAATGATTCTTGTCTTCTTGTTGTCACGGGCAGCGTTGCCCGCCAACTCAAGGATCTCAGCGCTCAAATACTCGAGCACTGCAGCCAAGTAGACTGGGGCACCAGCGCCAACACGCTCAGCATAGTTGCCTTTGCGTAGAAGACGGTGGATACGACCAACAGGAAACTGAAGTCCTGCTCGGGATGATCGGCTTTTGGACTTGGTGCCCTTAGCCTTTCCTTTACCGCGACCGGACATGTTTTCAAATGAAGAGTTGAGCTCGAATGTTCACGAGTGAATAAACCTAACCTAAAACCTTAGAGTTTATACGCGCGGCAAATTTTGAATAGGATCGAAATGCACCAATCAGACTTAAAAGATTTTAAGTGTTTATTAATGAAATGTGATGATGTATGCAGAAGCATATTGACCTTGAAATAGAGTAACCAATTAAAACTTAAGGATTTCGATCCGCATGTTAATTGATCCCCTAGTGGTTTTGTTATAAATACAATTTGTGTTAACGTGGGGCATTCACTTCCATTCTGATCGACAGACATGGCACCCAAAGTTGCAGGAAAGAAAGGCGAGAAGAGAGCTGGAAAGGCAAAGGCTCCATCTGATGGAAAGAAGAAGAGGAGGGGAAAGAGAAAGGAAAGCTATGCCATCTACATCTACAAGGTGTTGAAGCAAGTTCACCCTGACACTGGTATCTCCAGCAAAGCCATGGGTATCATGAACTCGTTTGTTAACGACATCTTCGAGCGCATCGCCACCGAAGCTTCCCGCCTTGCCCACTACAACAAGAAATCAACCATCAGTTCTCGCGAGATCCAGACCGCCATCAGGCTGCTTCTGCCCGGTGAACTGGCCAAACACGCTGTCAGTGAAGGAACCAAGGCTGTGACCAAATACACCAGCAGCAAGTAAACTCACTTTGTGGGTTTACCGCCAAAACAAACGGCTCTTTTAGGAGCCACCAAATGTCATAAAAATCATGACCATTTTCAATGGTATTTCTTCATGTTTCTTCCCTATTTTGAAACTCCTTCAATAGTCTCAACTATATAATTATTATTTTGCCGCCAAAAGCAACGGCTCATCGGTTGTAACGTGCAGAAACAAAGTTCCAGTTTATGCCACTTGACGCGAAAGGACGGTTTAGCCGGTGAAGAAGATGTTAGTTTGAATGGCTTGGTGTAACCTCCGAGTAAGCTTGCCATTTGGGGTTACACGCAAGTGGCAATGAAAGGAGACGCGAGATCGTCGTGTCAGTTTTAGAATTTCGTTGTTGTTTTGTAGATGCCTTTTTAACTAACTCTAGGTCAGCCTGCGTTGCAGAACAGGCGTTTTTTTTCCTGCGTTCTTCTGTCGAACGAATAACTTAGAGAGCGTAGAGCTTTTCTGCGCGTTTCCCTTTCGTACGTGTCTCGCGCTCCTCGCTCGCTTCGCGCTAGCCTTTGGTTTCCTGAAAAACGCGAATTAAAAGTTGCAAGGAGTGTACGTCCTTCTTGATAAATACTAGCCTGCGTAGCATGGCGGTTTTGGTTGGGCGCGCTAGGTAATATAGGCGGGCGGTCAGGCGTTAAGGAAGGCGTTACTGAAGGAAGCGTTGAACGCGATGCGTGAGCCCTCGCGCGATCCTTGCGCGCCCACCTTGCCCTTGCGTTCCATTACTCCCGCTCTCCTTTCCCCTTCAAACACCCGCCACCATGGCCACACAGGCTTACAGAGGCAAAGAATTGGTAGAGTCTACAGTCTATACCTTAAAAATAAGGTCGGACAAGAAACTCGAAAGAGAAACAACAAAATATCTTAAAAAGTCGCTGTCACCCACCGTATTATCCGAGAAGTTTTCTTCATGTGATGTTTCCATCCTCCACTTAACCATGTTTTAAAACATCCTTTGCCCTGATCAAAGACGTGCTATCTTTCTTTCCTTTTTTAAAAAAATTTCCATTGATTTGGTGAGCCCCCTGATGCCAGCTTAATGAGAACAAATCCCCTTCCCTAACCCCCGCTCCGTGCTTTGTAATTGTTCATTTTCCAGCTTATATTACTCCACAACGTAAGCTGCTGGTCTGGAAAGAAACTGCTTTGAGTCATACAAAAGCTAGCCTGTACACAGACGTTGTTTTATTTTTCATTTCGTTCTTTTCAAAAACATCGGCGAGCTCGTGAGCGAAGAGGCGCGCGAGAACGAACGAGGTTATTTTCTTCTTCCCCCACCACTACACCCCGCTGTTTATATTTTATCACCCGCGCTCGACGGACTGTGAAGAGAACACAGAGGGTCTGTGAACAGGCTGTGCAAGGGCTGTCTGCTTGACCTGCATGAGCAAGTCTAGTAGAGACGCAATTTGAATGCGCCGTTTAGCTTGAAAATATAAAGGGCTCAGAAGGTGGAGGGGTGTGTGTGTATGTGTGTGTGTGTGTGTGGGGGGGGGGGGGAGGGGGGGGGCGTGTTGCCTAGCGTTAAAATTGACTAAAAAATAGCTTAATTGACTTCACATGATATTGTCACTAACTTGTATTGCAAAAATGAAAAAAAATATCTTTGGCAGAGAAACTCGCTTTGCCTAAAGACAGTAGGGAGCTTTAGCAACGACGACGGCGACGGCAAATAGGACGTCAGGAAAGCAATAGCTTCATTACGCAAAACAACAACTTTGCACGTATCACGCTTTTTTGTACATTTCTTTAACGTCCTTGCACGACTACGACGTGAAAATGCCCAATTGCAAGTTTTATGGCGGACGTAAACAAGCGACGACGAATCTTAGAGGGTCTCCAATAAGTTTGTCGGGATGCGGGAATTTAAAGCGAAAACGGGGCGAGATTCGGGATTAAAAGTATGCGCGGGAGGTGGGATGCCAAAAATAACCCTCGGGATTACGGGATTGCCAGAAACTCTGGGTAGGGATTACGGGATTGAAAAACCCTATTCAGCCCCTCGATCTCTTTTTCTCTCCCTAAACTTGAGTGCGGTCCTCAAGAAATCAACTCCAGGGAAATTCGCCTACACTTGTCATTTTCAGCAAATTGGAATAAACGCGACAAAGATTGAAAAAACGGGAATTCATTTTAAAACTGACTTTTTCGCCGCAGTTGCCGTCGTCGATGCCAAAGCTCCATAGTTATTGAGGGTGTCATTGAGGGTGTAAAGCAGAATAAAACAGGATGGTAAACCTGTGCAGTCAGGCATCCTCATTCCCGCGCGGTCATCCCTGACAAATATCTCCTCAAAACGTATACTGTATTTATTTCTTAATAGCAGAGAAGAAAAACATCAGCGACAAAGAACTTTCTGGACATTTTCTCGCAAACGGCAAATTCACTTGCATTTTTGGTGTTTTTGACATCGTTTCACTGTCTGGAGCGTGCAGAGAAAACTGGATTGCCATTTGATTGACCTGACAAGGATTTTCATGAGAACTAAAATATATTATATGTATAGATGCCGATCGAATAAGATTATTATTTTTGGAGTTGGTGAGCGCTATTTTCATGTCCACGTTTACTCACATTGGCTAAGACAGCTTCCTGGACGTTTTCTTGGTACAGAATTCAATTTTAACCGATATTAATTATTAATTACACACCTTAAACAACAACCAATAATCTAGCAAGGATATTTTGATCTATAAAAGAGAAGAACTGAAATTCTCTGGAGGGCTCCAAATTCCTAACACTATTCAAATATTATTTCAATACTTTTAATCAGTAGTATTCTGATCAGTACTAATTTACTGATTTATATCTTGATGTATAAAATTATAGAAGCATTACTATTTTTTCAATGTTTCAGTAAAGCACATGTAGTCTAATGAGTTAGCCAGTTATTGAAAAGAAGTTAGCAGATCTTTGACGTAAAAAAAGCATGAAAAACATACCCACATCTATGAGACCTATATAACTGACCTTTCCACAGGGAACCATAATACCGTGCCTAACCTGTGGAAACTTGGAGCATGGATTTGCGGGTGAGCAAGGCTGGGGGTACATTTTTTGTGGCAGACAAAATGGGAGTTGTCAGAGTGAGTACAGCTTATGTTTTTATTTTATTTTACACACAACAGAGACTTCTGTTCACCATCACACAACATTGTACAAACAAGCTGCTGTTTAATTTTCAAGAGGGAACAGTATCTTTTGTGGGCTTCCTGTTGTATCACAGATATCCCAAGTATTATTTGGAGAATTCCTGTAATTTAATTTTTAATTTAATTCAATGCCTTAATTTTAAGATGGTGGTGTTCAATAATTGAGACTGATTTTACCTTCCCAGAGTGGGTACTCTGGATTTGAAATGACGGGATGCATGATCAAAGGAGTCTTTGGATTCAGGGACTTTTTTGGACAGGAAAATTTGGCAAGTATTTTTTTCAGGGGCTTGATTTCAGAAGGGATTCTTTTTTGTGGGGGGGGCATTCCAAACAAACTGAACACTCCTGGTAACTTCAGGCCCCAGTTGTTCGAAAGGTGGATAGCGCTATCCACTGGATAAATTACTATCCACTGGATAGCGCAATAGGATGTCGTAATACTCATCCTTTGGATAGCTATTTATCCGGTGGATAGCGCTATCCAGCCTTCGAACAACCGGGGCCAGATTGTATAATTGTATAGTTTCAGCTCTGTTTTAACTTAATGAATTGTGTAACTATTATATGACATAGCCTTATACCCCTGAAATAGTCCTTTAAATCAGAAATGTCATTTTTAACTACTGTACTGTAAATTTCTTGCAGTTTTCAAAAGTGAAAAAATTAACAAGTGTGGAGGACTTTTGGTATATACAAGTCATAAAGGAAAATATTCAATCACTTTATCTTTGCATGGGATAATGGTAAGCCAGCCAATAACACATTTATATTATGGAGTGAAGAGCTTTTATTATTAGTTCTTCAATCCTGTCATTGCGATCAAAATCTTTCTTCATTCATTCCTATAATATTGATGAATTTTTCGCGTGATATTGCCAGCAATGTCTGACATTTTGAATCCCAACTATAACGACAAAGAGCCAGTTCCCAAAGAGAAAAAAATTAACAACTATTCGTTACACATTTCATGCGGTCATGCCAGCCAAAAGTGTCTGCACTGTTTGCTCAGGAATGATAGACAGTAATGATATGATTTCTATTCACCTTTTTGATTGTTTTCAAAAACAAAAAAGATTGATTTTAAGTCATAAAGGTCTGAGTTCAAATCAGCCTCAGGCAACCAGGGCTCATAATCTGAAATGCAAATCATGCATCCCAGTCTTCCTGATAAGACTGCTTTCTGAACTGGAATTATTCTTTTATTACATCTTATACAGTTTAATAACAATAATAACAGTAATAACAATTTGTTATTTCCAAAGTGCAAAAATAACATTTAAGTATGACCTAATTCACTCGTTTATTCACGGTCTGACTTTCAGAGATTTTGTATCTGCATTCTTGATAAATGCCAAAAGATTTTCCTATTGCCTCAACACCAACTATCTATTTCTTGTTTTCTTAAGTACTCTTCCTGTGGGGAATTCAAAATGCTCTTAATAAAAATGACAGGGTTGCTCATCGTGCCCATTTAAAGGTACACCAGTGGGGGAATCATTTGTGGATTGATAGCAGGGTACTCCAGATTTAAAATGACAGGGGTGGTTGAAGGATTTTTTGAAGGATTGAAGGTGGTTGAGATAATTGTGGGGGGCGGTCATCCAGACGCTGAGATAGGGGCCGGGGGGGGGGGGGGGAGTGATCTGAAATTTTTTTTTGCCCTTTTGGGCCTCACTCTGGTCTAAAAACAAGGATGGGCCAGGGTTTCACCACTGGATTTCATGTATTTCCTTCCAATTTTTGAGTGTTGGAAAATTTAATAACTATTTTTGTGTGTGGTTTGATGTAAAGAGGGAAGATGCCACTAGACTACGAGTAGTCCCCCATTTTTCCTCATGGATAGTGGAGTGAGCAAAACGCGAGTGCGAGTGAAAATCACCCCACGCAAGAAATGGCAACACGCAGCGGGGAGAGAGAAAAATGATTTTCACGCGTGCTCGCACTTTGCTTGCTCTACTATCCCTTAGAAAAATGGGGGACTACTCGTAGTCTAAGATGCCACATAATTTGTTGCTAATCGAAGTTCAACAAAACGTGGTTGAAATTTAACACTTTTCATTGTCTCTCAAAAGATAATAATTATTATTAGAGGGTTGCCTTCATTCAATTATTCCTGTTAATCTTGTTCTCAGATCTCCCCTCTGTCTTATGCTAAAACGTCAATTGGACATGGGAGCTCTGGGGATGAGATTACATTCCCGTCACTTGGAATCCGAGAGAACTCCTACCAGGAATTAGCAATGCTTAGGGTTTTCTTATAAAAGTTTTACTATGATCATTGTCTTCTTCACAAGGAACCAGGGACAAGGGACCAGCTTACAATATGTAATGTTTTTGCTTCATTCCACTTAATAATCTTGTAGTTTTGGTTTTTTTTTTTCCCTCTGGGTAGTAAGCATTTCCTGGAATAACTTTTTTTACTTTAGTTGAGACTGTTTAAACTACAATAGTCCCTCTCGCGGGAGCGCGAGGGGCACAGCCGCGAGAAACAAGTGCCTCTCTCGTCTCGCGCCTTCAGTCACACGCGTGGTCATTTGCGTGTCTCGCGCGTTTTGCTCGGTGGACCAAGAAAAGAAAAAAGAGTCGTCTAAAATTTCGTGACCATAGCTGGGTCTCTGAGTATCAAACGTGAAAGCGGTCCAAGAAACGTATTGAGCTCGAATAAGGTGTTTCTAGAACAGGAAATATATTTGGTACCTGTGGAGCGCATTTTTTTTAATTTGCACGCGAAAGGTTTAGTGATAGGCTTATCAAATGTTGTTTGGTTATTGCTTTCTCTTATGTGGTGGCTCCTAAAAGAGCCGTTTGTTTGTAAAGAAGTGTGGCACTTCACTTCTTAGCGGGTTTTTTGGCGCCAGTTTTCTTGGCGGGCTTTCTGGCTGCAGGCTTCTTTGTCTTTTTTCCTGTAGCTTTCTGCGCGGCTGGTTTCTTTGACGCAGTCTTTTTCGGTGTCGATTTCTTACTGGGCTTTTTGGCCGCTGATTTCTTGGGTGGCTTCTTTTTAGCCGCTGGTTTCTTTGCCGCCGGCTTTTTAGCCGCTGGTTTCTTTGCTGCCTTCTTGGCGGCGGGCTTCTTTGGCTTCTTCTCCGGTTTCTTCGCCGGTTTCTTCGGAGCCTTCTTTTCCTCCTTGGGCACCTTGAAGGAGCCCGAAGCCCCAACTCCTTTGGTGTGTACGAACTTTCCACTAGCAACTCCTCTCCTGAGAGCCATCTTCAAGTGTGGGCCGACCTCACCAACCTTGTAGTTAGCTTTGATGTACTTCTCGATCGCTTGGCGCGAAGATCCGCCTCGCTCTTTCAGAGCTACGATCGCAGCCTTGATCATGTCACCGTATGGTGGATGATCAGCTGGCTTTTTAGGCTTAGATGGCTTCTTCTTAGCCGGTGACTTTGTTTGTGCAACTTCAGACATGATGGAGTTTGAACGATACCTTCAGATACGAAAGGACAGATTGGCACCCGAATATTGCGAAGTGATGTAAATGAGTTGTATGCGGACCACTGAGGAAACAACGATCGAACATGGCGCACGATTCTTCTGTGCTAGTTTTCTGTGGATTTTGTCAAAAAAAGTGTTGTAACACAGAAATTAGTTACTTCTAGAATTAAAAGATTGAAAGGTAAGCCTTGAACATAACCGATTACCACAAACGTGGGAGTTAAGGTACGTGTAGGAAACGATATCTAACCTTTTATCCTTTCGCTCCGGTGAATCTTGAAACAATTTTATCTTTAAAGTCGTATTCCTGTTGCGTCTACGATTTTCTTTTTTTGTAGAAACATTTGAAAGACAGGAAAACTTCTGCACTTCAAACCTCTGCCTGTAGTTTTTACAGTATCTCTCGTTTAACTTGGTTAAAATCCTCTTTCGTCAACACAACAAGGACAATACGTCAGTTTGCCACCTTGCGGTGAGAGCGGGAAGGTTGGCCGGTTACTCTATTTTGCAGTGCCTCGAATGGTCGCCGGACGCCGAATGACTCAGAAGTTTAGTGATTAGGGTTAGCAAACTGAGTGAATCAGGTTCCATTTAGGATCATTACACTGGGAAAACTAACCTGAAACTTGATTCACTCAGTTCCCTAACCCTTATACAGCACAAAACTTCATAGTCTTTCGGCGCTCAGAGGCGACCGTTTGGCGTTCTGCATACTCAGTACTCCTGCCTGGGTCTTCGTTCTCATCAAAAACCAGTGAATTTCGTTTGGGTCTAGCGATTTTAGCTTTTTGCTGGATTAACTAGCTGGGTGATTTAATGGACAACAATACCAAACTTGAATTAAGATTTTCAAAGGAGACCTGTCGTTTCGATACAAAGTCGCCGGTGTCCCTAAAAGTCGTTTCGAAACGATCTCAAGCACTGAAATTACACAAAAACTTCGATCACTTCAAGTGTAGTTTGCGCGTGATCAAGAAGAATATTTGGGGTGAACGTGAAACTATTTACACATCTACGGAACAAACCTGTGTCGAAATCACTATTATGTAAAGTGTGCATTTGTTTTTTCCTGTAATTGCCTTCTACGGCTAGATATAGCGAAACAGAGTTAATAACTTAGGGTTAGTAGATAAGGAATACTAGATTTCCTTGCAACTATTTGGTGTTTTTGAAAACCTCATTAACAGGAATATATAGTCCGTATATCATTGGGTCATCTTGCATTTGTATTCTTAGAATTGAAAAATATTAGCATATGTTTTTACGGTCTTTTCTGATGATAGATACTCTTAGTTGTTCTAGAAAAATTAACCTTTCTACTGATACACTTAATAAAAGTAGGAATCTAGTACAAAAATAAATTAGAAAATTCATTGAACGTGTATTACACTTTTGCAAACGTTAGTGTTTGCTCCAGAAAATACCTCGAAGCGAGGGACTTGTAGGAGAGAGAACCTGCGAACGAGGTTGTTAGACAACAACAATTTTAGGGGGCGAAAACATAAAAACATATCGAGAGAATTCACTTACTATAGAAGCCATCACGTTTGGTTTAGCAATGATTTCAAATGCAGATTTTTTCCCTTTTTGTGAATCTCAGTAAGATTAATTTTTACTGTCAGAGTCGTTCCAAGTTTCCGAATTAGACTTCTAAATACAAAGGGTGCTTTTCTCTCTATGGAATAAACAGTTGAAAACAAATCGGGCCAGTTGACAGTAAGTCATGGTTGATGGTCATTGCTTTTAATGATATGGTGGCTCCTAAAAGAGCCGTTTGTGTTATAAATATTGGCAGCACTGCACTTATGCACGCTCTCCGCGGATTCGGCGGGCCAACTGAATGTCCTTGGGCATGATGGTGACACGCTTGGCGTGGATGGCGCACAAGTTGGTGTCTTCAAACAGACCAACGAGGTAAGCCTCGCTTGCTTCTTGAAGAGCCATCACAGCTGAGCTCTGGAAACGCAAGTCGGTTTTGAAGTCTTGAGCGATTTCTCGCACAAGACGCTGGAAGGGCAGCTTGCGGATTAGCAGCTCAGTGGATTTTTGGTAACGACGGATTTCACGAAGAGCCACTGTACCAGGCCTGTAACGATGAGGTTTCTTGACTCCTCCAGTGGCAGGCGCGCTCTTACGAGCTGCCTTTGTGGCGAGCTGTTTTCGTGGAGCTTTTCCACCAGTCGATTTACGGGCAGTTTGTTTTGTACGTGCCATTCCTGCTAACTCAAAAGTCAACGAATAATGTATGCAATATTCCTTACACGATACTTTATACTAAGCGCGCTTTTTGCCGATTGGTTATAAACTATGCGATTTCATTGGATAACCAAGACTGCTCGTAAAATATTGCTATGAACTGTGCTTGCATTGCGATCCCGTAAGTCACATAAGGTTCTTTTGATTTATAGAAGACAATTATCTCGAAGTTGCCGTTGTTAATTGTTAGAAACTATCATCATAAAATCAGTCTGACAGTTATATCGCAAGAGTTTTAGTGGTAATGGTGTTTTTTGGCTGCTTTAACATGTTCTCGCTCGTCTAGTGAGGCAATAGTATGGTAATAATTAGCTTGACCCCTTGACTCTTTTTGTCTGTTTTAACCAATCAAGAACAAGAAATTTTTTTTTCTTTAGCGTGTTTTCCGTGAGGTCATTCTTTCCTGTATAAAAAGACGTAAACTTGTTTCTTGAGGTATTATTTCTTGTCCGAGAAAGAGTTTCAACATGTCTGGTCGCGGCAAAGGAGGCAAAGGTCTAGGAAAAGGAGGCGCTAAGCGTCACCGAAAGATTCTTCGTGACAACATCCAAGGTATCACCAAGCCAGCTATCCGTCGTCTTGCTCGCCGTGGCGGTGTCAAGCGAATCTCTGGCCTGATCTACGAAGAGACTCGTGGTGTTCTCAAAGTTTTCCTTGAGAATGTGATCCGTGATGCTGTGACCTACACCGAGCACGCCAAACGCAAGACTGTGACCGCCATGGATGTGGTGTACGCTCTTAAACGCCAAGGACGTACTCTGTACGGATTTGGCGGTTAGATCTTTGCGCTACACACTCAAACCAACGGCTCTTTTAGGAGCCACCAAAACTCTGAAAGTCATCACCAATAAAGTGTTTTGTTATCATAATATAAACCTTTCCGTCGTTAGTTCGGGCACTGAAGAAAGAGTTACAGTAATAAAAGAATTTACGTTAATTTTTTTAATATAAGTAACTTTCAGAAATAATCGCTTTTCTTCTTTTGCAATTTAGCTGTCGAGTTTGTAAGGATCATTACTTCTTGCCTAAAAGCAATAAACTGCACGCCGTTACAATTCAACATAAATTGCGCGCGTTGGTCACTGAACTGATTTGCATTCAATACGATCGTAACGGTTGACTTCACCGAAACTATTGGAGCGAAAACTGAGTGCATTATCATCAACCTGCATTCGAACTAATTTTAGTCTAGCCATCATTCACTGATCTTATAGTTCGGTAGTCGTCCAATTTCTACTCGTTTATGCGGCCTTGACCCGCCATTTTTAAAGTTTATGCAGACCCGTAACTGCAAGGAAGTGATGGCCATTCTAAACGTAAGAATTTACCGTAAAGAATGAAAGATCGGTCCATTTATAAGGGGTTTCTTGCTGATCTTATACTTTGCCCAATTTCTACTTGTTTTTAATGTGGCCTCGACGCGCCTTTTTTTGAAATTTATGCATAGCCGAAAGAATGAAAGATCGGTGCAAATCTATGGGTCTCTTGCTGGCTTCATCAACTTATTCGAAGAAGAGAGTATTTACTAAGTTCATATATAGTTCTTTTTACGGTCATGACTTTTATAATATGTGGTGGCTCCTAAAAGAGCCGTTTGTTTTTTAAATCAGGAAAGAAGTGTTTAAGCTTTCGCCTTCTTCTCAGTCTTCTTGGGCAGAAGAACAGCCTGGATGTTGGGAAGAACACCTCCTTGCGCGATGGTGACGCCAGCGAGCAGTTTGTTCAACTCTTCGTCGTTGCGGACAGCGAGCTGAAGGTGACGGGGAATGATTCTTGTCTTCTTGTTGTCACGGGCAGCGTTGCCCGCCAACTCAAGGATCTCAGCGCTCAAATACTCGAGCACTGCAGCCAAGTAGACTGGAGCACCAGCACCAACACGCTCAGCATAATTGCCTTTGCGAAGAAGACGGTGGATACGACCAACAGGGAACTGAAGCCCTGCTCGGGATGATCGGCTTTTGGACTTGGTGCCCTTTGCCTTTCCCTTACCGCGACCAGACATGTTTTTTCAAATCAAGAGTTGAGCTCGAATGTGGACGAGTGAATAAACCTAAGGTAGAAACTTTAGAGTTTATACGCGCGGCAAATTTTGAATAGGATCGAAACGCACCAATCGGACTTGAAAAATTTTAAGTGTTTAATAACATGTGATGATGTATGCGGAAAGCATATTGACCTTGAAATAGAGTAACCAATTAAAACATAAGGATTTCGATCTAAATGTTAATTGATCCCCTAGTGATTTTGTTATAAATACAATCTGTGTTAACGTGAGGCATTCACTTCCATTCTGATCGACAGACATGGCACCCAAAGTTGCAGGAAAGAAAGGCGAGAAGAGAGCTGGAAAGGCAAAGGCTCCATCTGATGGAAAGAAGAAGAGGAGGGGAAAGAGAAAGGAAAGCTATGCCATCTACATCTACAAGGTGTTGAAGCAAGTTCACCCTGACACTGGTATCTCCAGCAAAGCCATGGGCATCATGAACTCGTTTGTTAACGACATCTTCGAGCGCATCGCCACCGAAGCTTCCCGCCTTGCCCACTACAACAAGAAATCAACCATCAGTTCTCGCGAGATCCAGACGGCCATCAGGCTGCTTCTGCCCGGTGAACTGGCCAAACACGCTGTCAGTGAAGGAACCAAGGCTGTGACCAAGTACACCAGCAGCAAGTAAACTCACTTTGGGGGTTTACCGCCAAAACAAACGGCTCTTTTAGGAGCCACCAAATGTTATAAAAATCATGACCATTTTCAATGGTATTTCTTCCCTATTTTCAAACTCCTTCAATAGTCTCAACTATATAATTATTATTTTGCCTCCAAAAGCAACGGCTCATCGGTTGTAACGTGTAGTGATTTGCTTACAGAAACAAACTTCCAGTTTATGTCACTTGACGCGAAAGGACGGTTTAGCTGGTGAAGATGTTAGTTTGAATAGCTTGGTGTAACCTCGGGAGTATATATACTAACAAAATATGTTATTATCTTAGTATATATACTGTAAACTTTTAGGCGAGTAATTGAGTTTGTTATAATATTACAAAGAAATTAAATCTTAGTAATAATATACCGACAAATCAATCGGCCGTTAACTAACGGCCTAAAATGTCACAGTATGTATATATTAATCTCCGAGTAAGCTTGCCATTTGGGGTTACACGCGAGTGGCAGTGAAAGGAGACGCGAGATCGTCTTGTCAGTTTTAGAATTTCGTCGTTGTTTTGTAGATGCCTTTTTAACTAACTCTAGGTCAACTTAGCCTGCGTTGCAGAACAGGCGTTTTTTTTCCTGCGTTCTTCTGTCGAACGAATAACTTAGAGAGCGTAGAGCTTTTCTGTGCGTTTCCGCTCCTCGCTCGCTTCGCGCTAGCCTTTGGTTTCCTGCAAGGAGTGTACGTCCTTCTTGATAAATACTAGCCTGCGTAGCATGGCGGTTTTGGTTGGGCGCGCTAAGTAATATAGGCGGGCGGTCAGGCGTTAAGGAAGGCGTTACTGAAGGAAGCGTTTGAACACGATGCGTGAGCCCTCGCGCGATTCCTTGTGCGCCCACCTTGCCCTTGCCTTCCATTACTCCCGCTCCCCTTTTCCCTTCAAACACCCGCCACCATGGCCACACAGGCTTACAGACGCAAAGAATTGGTAGAGTCTACAGTCTATACCTTACAAATAAGGTCGGAAAAGAAACTCGAAAGAGAAACAACAAAATATCTTAAAAAGTCGCTGTCACCCACCATATTATCCGATAAGTTTTCTTCATATGATGTTTCCATCCTCCACTTAACCATGTTTTAAAACATCCTTTGCCCAGATCACAGACGTGTCATCTTTCTTTCCTTTTTTAAAAAATTTCAATTGATTTGGTGAGCTCCCTGATGCTAGCTTGATGAGAAGCAGTGAGAACCAACTTTGCAATTGTTCATTTTCCGGCTTATATTTCTCCACAACGTAAGCTGCTGGTCTGGAAAGAAACTGCTTTGAGTCATGCAAAAGCTAGCCTCTACACAGACGTTTTATTTTTCATTTCGTTTTTTTCAAAAACATCGGCGAGCTCGCAAGAGAAGAGGCGCACGAGAACGAGCGCGGCCGTAAGTTTTCTTCTTCCCCCACCACTACACCCCGCTGTTTATATTTTATCATGACCCGCGCCGCGCTCGACGGACTGTGAAGAGAAAACAGAGGGTCTGTGAATAGCTGTGCAAGAGCTGTCTGCTTGACCTGCATGAGCAAGTCTAGTAGAGACCCAGTTTGAATGCACCGTTTAGCTTGAAAATATAAAGGGCTCAGAAGGGGGAGGGGTGTGTGTCGTCTGTGTGTGTGTGTGTGGGGGGGGGGGGGGGGGGAGAGGGGGTGTTGCCTAGCGTTAAAATTGACTAAAAAATAGCTTAATTGGCTTCACATGATATTGTCACTAACTTGTATTGCAAAAATGAAAAAAAATATCTTTGGCAGGGAAACTCGCTTTGGCTAAAGACAGTAGGGAGCTTTAGCAACGACGACGGCGACGGCAAATAGGACGTCAGGAAAGCAATAGCTTTATTACGCTAAACAACAACTTTGCACGTGCATCACGCTTTTTTGTACATTGCTTTAACGTCCTTGCACGACTACGACGTGAAAATGCCCAATTGCAAGTTTTATGGCGGACGTAAACAAGCGACGACGAATCTTGAGGGTCTCCAATAAGTTTGTCGGGATGCGGGATTTTAAAGCGAAAACAGGGCGAGATTCGGGATTAAAAGTATGCGCGGGAGGTGGGATGCCAAAAATAACCCTCGGGATTACGGGATTGCCAGAAACTTTGGGTCGGGATTACGGGATTGAAAAACCCTATTTAGGACCCTCAATCTATTGTTGGTTTTCACATGACGTCACCAAAATGCAAACTAAGAAACTATCGATCCTACCGAGATTTTACTTTCACAATGCATTAGAGCAGCTGAAAACTAATTTTCATACAACTTTTCGCTTCAAAAGGATTCTTGGTTTTGTGATAGAGTACGCTTGAATTTCTAAGCTTTTGCGTGACGCGGCATTTACATGACGGCCAAGAGAGCTGTCATGTAGGTTTAAAAAATGACTTATTTTAGGAAATTTTGCTATCTAAACAGTTCATGTATTAGAAAATGTATTACTTTAATGTTTATAAGTTTCTCGAAGAATAAATTCACACTTTTGTAGCAAAACTCGGTAACAGATGTTTCTGTTGGTTTCCGTCCGCCATGTTGGAGCTCATCCGGATGAGCTCCAGCATGGCGTCTCCATACAAAGCTCTATAAATTTGGGTAAAACATTTCTTCGGATATCTCGCATACGAATCATTCCTTCGACCCAAATCTTGGCGAGGGTCTTTGTATATTTACCTCCTTTCATTTCCAAGATTCTGGACTTTATCTGTCGAATGGTTTTGATTTTTATTTCAATCTATTTTGAATGGCGTGACACTGAAAACCAGCAATTTTTCTCTCCCTAAACTTTAGTGCGGTCCTCAAGAAATCAACTCCAGGGAAATTCGCCTACACTTGTCATTTTCAGCAAATTGGAAAAAACGCGACAAAGATTGAAAAAACGGGAATTCATTTTAAAACTGACTTTTTCACCGCAGTTGCCGTCGTCGATGCCAAAGCTCCATAGTTAGTGAGGGTGTCATTGAGGGTGTAAAGTAGAATAAAACAGGATGGTAAACCTGTGCAGTCAGGCATCCTCATTCCCGCGCGGTCATCCCTGACAAATATCTCCTCAAAACGTATACTGTATTTGTTTCGTAATAGCAGAGAAGAAAAACTTCAGCGACAAAGAACTTTCTGGACATTTTCTCGCAAACGGCAAATTCACTTGCATTTTTGGTGTTTTTGACATCGTTTCACTCTCTGGCGCGCTTTTTAAGTTTTTTTTTTAAGCGCGCTTTTTGCTGATTGGTTATAAACTATGCGATTTCATTGGATAACCAAGACTGCTCGTAAAATATTGCTATGATCTGGGTGATCCTGTAAGTCACATAAGGTTCTTTTGATTTATAGAAAACAATTATTTCGAAGTTGTCGTTGTTAATTGTTAGAAACTGTCATCATAAAATCAGTCTGAGAGTTACATCGCAAGAGTTTTAGTGATAATGGTGATTTTTGGCTCCTTTAAACATGTTTGCACTTGACTAGTGAGGTTATAGTATGGTAATAATTAGCTTGACCCCTTGAGACTCTTTTATCCATTCTAACCAATCAGGAATAAGAAATTAATCCTTCTTTAGCTTGTTTTCCGTGAGGTCATTCTTTCCGGTATAAAAAGACGTAAACTTGTTTCTTGAGGTATTATTTCTTGTCCGAGAAAGAGTTTCAACATGTCTGGTCGCGGCAAAGGAGGCAAAGGTCTAGGAAAAGGAGGCGCAAAGCGTCACCGAAAGATTCTTCGTGACAACATCCAAGGCATCACCAAGCCAGCTATCCGTCGTCTTGCTCGCCGTGGCGGTGTCAAGCGAATCTCTGGCCTGATCTACGAAGAGACTCGTGGTGTTCTCAAAGTTTTCCTTGAGAATGTGATCCGTGATGCTGTGACCTACACCGAGCACGCCAAACGCAAGACTGTGACCGCCATGGATGTGGTGTACGCTCTTAAACGCCAAGGACGTACTCTGTACGGATTTGGCGGTTAGATCTTTGCGCTACACATTCAAACAAACGGCTCTTTTAGGAGCCACCAAAACTCTTAAAGTCATCACCAATAAAGTGTTTTCCTTATCATAATATCAACCTCTCTTTAGTTTAGACACTGAAGAAAGTGATACAGTAGTAAATGAACGGAATGTAAGTTGAATTTTGGAATGTCTAAAGTAACTTTCAGAAATAATCGCTGTTATTTTTGTGTAATTTGGCTCTCGAGCTTCTAAAGATCATTACTTCTTGCCTAAAGGCAATCAATGCATGCCGTTATAATTTACATTGCGCGCGTCGGTAACTGAACGGTCAGTATAAAACACGGACTGCGGACTGGGTATAAAATATGGACTAGGTATAAAACGCGGACTGGAAAATACGGACTGCGTATAAAACACGGACTAGGTAGAAAACGCGGACTGCAGACTGCGGACTGGGTATAAAATAGAAATTCTTGGTGGAGGTTCCTTGAATCAAGAGCCTGACAAAAACGCTCTGTTCTTCACCCATTTTAGACATGGTCTCGGTCTCTAACAACCATGAAAGGGGTTAGGACCCGGCGGGGGGTACTCTCTTATATAAGCCATATACGTATTTGCCGCCCTAAAGGGTAGGGTATATGGGCCGTTTTGGTGGTCTGAAAACACTTTGCCTATTTTGATTTGGAATCGGGTATGGTTTTCGAGGAAACTACGGGAGCGTACATGTGCGAATGTATTTATCGTTTTCAATTCTAGATTTAAGAATTTTTTTGTTTCCGCTCTAGAGAGAATGATCTACTGTTACGCTCTGATCTATAAATTTATAACGATGACATAATTTCTGCCTAATTAGGCCTAGCCTGTTCCAGGCTCCGAGATAGTTGGGTCCGCTAAATTGAGAAAGTGCGAAAATACAACGAGAAGAAACTGGGTAGTCTCCTCTTTATTTGAGAGCCTGGAACAGGCTAAATTAGGCCATGTCTGAAAATGGGTATGAATTTTAGAGATCAGGTCTGAAAACGGGTGTGAAAAATGACATTTTTTATTCTGAAACAGCGTAAGGATTTAGAGAACCAGGGGGCGTAACCCCACCAAAAAATTCCTAGCAGTACCCCTTCCGGGGTTCAGGAGCAGGGTGTAAATCATGTCATCATAATCGTCGCTTAGAATATAACGTTGGGTTGGATTATTCATTTCGGTTATTATTCACGTATAGGTGAGTAATCCCTCCCGCCTAAATACTGCTTTTTACCTCGTCTCGTCTGAGTTTTTCATTTCCTCATATTCCCAAGGATTTATTTGAAACGGAATAGAGGCATCTTTAGGAATTTTAATCTGACTCGGCTAACACCAATACTATTCCTTTTATTCGGTGCTTCTCTGATTCGTTCAGAGTTTAATTTCAGTTGCCTTGAATAGCGGCATAACCTTCCTTGCCCGTGCAGTATGCTTTCCTTCTCCACATGAGGAGAATATAGACTGCGTGACCGGCTTACGGGATGTTTTTGTGTGAGGCAAGGAGCTGGAACTACTGTTTTATGCAAGCCCGCTTTCCGTTTCTCTCATTTTTACCTTTCTAAGGCTGTTAATTTTTATATACATAGTTCGTAGTCCGCCCTTTTTACCTAGTCCGTGTTTTATACTCAGTCCGTAGTCCCCATTTTATACCTAGTCCGTGTTTTATACTCAGTCCGTAGTCCGCATTTTATACCTAGTCCGTATTTTATACCCAGTCCGCAGTCCGTGGTCCGCAGTCCGCAGTCCATCTTTTATACTGACCGATAACTGAACTGATTTGCATTCGTTACGATCGTAACGGTTGACTTCACCGAAACTCAGTATTAGAGTGAGCACAAACGTTCTGCAACTTGAACCTTACCACACATCAGAAAGCAACATTAACATCAACCAGTATTCGAACTTACTTTAGTCTAGCCATCTAAGTTTCACTGATCTTATAGTTCGCTAGTCGCCCAATTTTTACTCGTTTATGTGGCCTCGACCCGCCTTTTCTAAAATTTATGCAAAGCGGAAACTGTAAAGCAGTGATGGCCATTTTAAACGCAAGAAGTAACTGTAAAGAATGAAAGATCAGTGCAAATCTATGGGTTTCTTGCTGGCTTTATCGACTTATTCAAAGGGAGTATTTACTAAGTTAATTTATAGTTCTTTTTATGGTCATGACTTTTATAATATGTGGTGGCTCCTAAAAGAGCCGTTTGCTTTTGAGATGAGGAAAGAAGTGTTTAGGCTTTTGCCTTCTTCTCGGTCTTCTTGGGCAGAAGAACAGCCTGGATGTTGGGAAGAACACCTCCTTGCGCGATGGTGACGCCAGCGAGCAGTTTGTTCAACTCTTCGTCGTTGCGGACAGCAAGCTGAAGGTGACGGGGAATGATTCTTGTCTTCTTGTTGTCACGGGCAGCGTTGCCCGCCAACTCAAGGATCTCAGCGCTCAAATACTCGAGCACTGCAGCCAAGTAGACTGGGGCACCAGCGCCAACACGCTCAGCATAGTTGCCTTTGCGAAGAAGACGATGGATACGACCAACAGGGAACTGAAGTCCTGCTCGGGATGATCGGCTTTTGGACTTGGTGCCCTTTGCCTTTCCTTTACCGCGACCAGACGTATTTTCAAATGAAGAGTTGAGCTCGAATGTTCACGAGTGAATAAACCTAAGGTAGAAACTTTAGAGTTTATACGCGCGGCAAATTTTGAATAGGATCGAAACGCACCAATCGGACTTGAAAAATTTTAACTGTTAAATAAAATGTGATGATGTATGCGGAAAGCATATTGACCTTGAAATAGAGTAACCAATTAAAACTTAAGGATTTCGATCCGCATGTTAATTGATCCCCTAGTGTTTTTGTTATAAATACAATTTGTGTTAACTTGGGGCATTCACTTCCATTCTGATCGACAGACATGGCACCCAAAGTTGCAGGAAAGAAAGGCGAGAAGAGAGCTGGAAAGGCAAAGGCTCCATCTGATGGAAAGAAGAAGAGGAGGGGAAAGAGAAAGGAAAGCTATGCCATCTACATCTACAAGGTGTTGAAGCAAGTTCACCCTGACACTGGTATCTCCAGCAAAGCCATGGGCATCATGAACTCGTTTGTTAACGACATCTTCGAGCGCATCGCCACCGAAGCTTCCCGTCTTGCCCACTACAACAAGAAATCAACCATCAGTTCTCGCGAGATCCAGACGGCCATCAGGCTGCTTCTGCCCGGTGAACTGGCCAAACATGCTGTCAGTGAAGGAACCAAGGCTGTGACCAAATACACCAGCAGCAAGTAAACTCACTTTGTGGGTTTACCGCCAAAACAAACGGCTCTTTTAGGAGCCACCAAATGTCATAAAAATCATGACCAATTTCAATGATATTTCTTCCCCTATTTTCAAACGTCTTAAAGCCTAGTGATATAGTAGAACCTTTATAACTCGAACTCGGGTCGAATACCCCGCTAACTCGAACTAAATTTCCTTTCACTTGATCAAAATTTCACTGAAATTTACCGCGATAACTCGAACTTTTTTTCGTTTCCCTTCTGTACTGTATTTACGATTTCGCCGCCAAAAAGAACAGCTCGTTGTTTCTTACGTATATTAGGGGCTGTTTACATGACACCGGGGCGACTTTCGCGCCGCGACGAGTTCACTCCGGTTCCCTCTCATGGCTCTACATTTGTTTACATGATACCACCACAAGTACGTGAGTTCACTCCGGTTGTCGCGCCGGGGCGAGAATTTCACTCCAGTACAAAATCTCGCAACGGGGGGGTATCATGTAAACACGAAACGACCACCCATTTCGGTGTGAAATCGGTCTGCCGGTAGACCATTCTCGACCCCAGTGCTTACGGGGAATGCGCCCTCTTGATCTCTCTCCTCTACATGCGCAGAAGAGCTCTGGGTCGAATGTGCCGGTAGACTGGAACGGGTAGCGCATGCGTAATGTTCGCGATTTTGAATCATACATGCATTTTATCAACATGAAGTGTACCTTCAAATAACGAGATGTGAAATAACCCAGTCATCATGTAAACGCGATACGAAATCAAAAAGTCATGTCGGTATGAAACCCGCGCCGGTGCGAGTTTTTTCATGTAAACACCCCGAGTAGTCTTCCATTTTTCCTCTGGGATAGTAAAGCGAGCGAAACGCGAGCGGGCGTGAAAATCACCCCACGCGAGAAAAGGCGACACGCGTTAAATTTTAGGCATTTTAACACCATCAGCAGTAATTGGCTCCTGCCAACAGTAAATATTTTTAAAAGAAGCAAGAACGGCTCCAAAATGGCCAATATTGTTTTGTTTGGTATCTCAAGGAGTTTCAGTCATTTTACGACAATCCTAGTCTGGTACACAGCCGTTTATAGTGTCGTCACGCAACATTCCTCCCCACTAACACTAGTGGGGAGGAACGTTGCGTGACGACACTAAAAAGGGCTGTGTAGCAGACTACGACAATCCCGGATTATTTCAGAAGATTTCCGAAGGCTGCCGATGAGGCTCGACCATTGCCGAAGATGTCCAAAGAACCCTCCAAACACTTAACAATATTTTTTTTGGAAACAAAACAGAGTGAGATCTCGGTACGAGATTATGGCCATATAACACCATGGATAATCCTTCAGGGCGGAAAAACGTAATGAGCATGCGTGAACTTTTTTGCCCAGATCCCCTGGCCGGGTTTGAAAAAATGGCAGAATTTCAAATATTTTTTTGCCTAAAAATTAAATGTTTCCACTCATAGCCTGGAAAAAACAAGCAATTTGTCTTCAAAAGTTGCAAGCTATCGCTATAACCTTCTCATTACTTAATTTTCTTGAAGAATACCTCATAGTAAAACGGACTTTAACGACATTAATTTTCTTGCGTTGTACTGGAAATGTGCATGCGTGGGTCCGATTTTTTTCAAGATTCATTTACAAAATGTGTTCATATAAGGAAGTTCCTGGATATATAAGGTCCGGAGCTCCACTGTAGATACAAAAACAACATATCTTTGTACAGTGATTTGCCCCAAAAAATTAACGCTTGCCCACAATGTGTTTGAAGCCGCTGAACTTTGTCGCAGTTGTGCTGATATTTTAAAACCCACGCTCGATCGGACACTCGTAGCTTCGCAGATCACTAAAATATAAATAAAATCCTCAATGTAGACGTTATTGCGTTGATATGTGGGCAGAAAAAAGGGCAATCTTTATCTAGTGAAAACTTCCCAAAAATCGGATTCAAAGCAATTATATTTTTCATAAAATTGATCGTTTCACGCAGATAAATTTTGCTTTGTCGTGTTGTCAAGTTGAACATGCACCACACCTGTTAAAAGCCTAGCTACGCGTACGTAAGATTCAAAAGTTCAAGCTACATTATTGCAAAAACGTCTTTCCAGTTATCTATATGATTTAATTACTGACTGAGATCACTTTAAAGACCATAGACGCCACTTTAAGCTCGCAAAGAGACGAGACAAGCAAAGAACAATTCCATCATGCACAAAATTCAGCTTAATCTAACTATAAAAAAAGCTTCAATCATGTTCAATAAGGTTGCAAAACAACAATTATCATTAAAAGAACATAAGGCTAAAGGCTCTTATACCTGACAATGCAATGAGGAAATGAACTTTCTGTACGAAAACAACCTACCTAAAGTAAAGATCTTAAGAGCAAAAGATCAGTTGCAAGCTTCGCAATGATTCACCATTTAGCTTTTTTTGTAACTCGTCCATGCGAGGGTCTTCATTCAAGCAAATTAAACTCAGCAAAACATTAGAAAATACAGAAAACTGCACATAAGGGTTTGTTTCGCTCGCTTCAGTCAAATCCAGCTCCAGAATTGTTTACGGGCAAAGAAACAATTGTTTTGAAGTCACTGCCGGCAGTTGTCGTTCTCTACTTCACAACCAGTGAAAAGGAAAATTTGCGTACATAAACAAAACAAACCTATTTCATAAAAAATGAAAAAAAAAATGAAACCTCTGACTATTATTACTTGAGCAACAGAAAAAGGATCGAAGTAGTCTTTTCTTCTCGAGTAAGCTTGCTGGCCTTCTATTTCCGCCGTGAAAGTTTTAAGAGCACAAGTTTGCCTGTTCACTCGCATGCGTTAGCAATATGGTTTTTTGACTGAAGACAGGGATGCAGCTCGTTCTGCAACGTGAAGGTAAAATTAAAAAATCTGGGCATGTAAAAAAAGTAACCGTAACTACTAATAACAGAATACAAGTGGGTTTTGATTCAGCCCGGCGATGGAAGGCCAAGCAATGGTCACGAAATCAACGAAATCAACTCACAACTCGTTGCACAATAATCAGAAAAATACTCGCCTCTTTGAAAATGTTCAAAACGTTTATTCCACCCCAGACTGACGGAATGATCCGTTCTTCCTTTAACATTGGTTGTTCTGAATCCAAAGTAATTTTCAAGTGACGAAAAAACAACAATAACAACAACAAAAAAACGAATGAAAAGGCTTTACAGACCTCTACAAGGAGCAAACGTTCGCACCTCGTGTATTTCACAAACAAACACAGTCAACACAGATCGAACACACAGAAAAACCCGCCTTGAGCCTGCGATAAGGGATGCGCAGAAGCTTGCGCAGAACGTTTTTCCGCCCTGAAGGATAATCCCTGACCCCATTTAGACCCACTATATGCATCCTTAATATACATCCTGCGCGCGGTATTATACGCACGCGTGCTTCGATCATTTTTATAATGTCTATGATATTGCGTAATACTGTACACGTACAACGGTTTTTTCTCACATTGAAGAATATGGTGTTCAATCCCCGCCAAAAATCAACTTGACTACTCAACATTCAATTTAAGCTGCTAACATTGAGTTACAGCAACCAACTTTCAACTTCTCGTTTCAACATTCAAAGTTGAAAATTAAACTTAAACTCCCAACAGAACCAACATCTAACATGATCACTAGTTCTTGAAAATTGAGCGCGCAGGATTCTACTTATATACACAACATGTAAGTTGTGCAACCAACATTCAACTTGAAAAAACCAAACACCAACTTTGCAATTTCATTTTTTAGTGCTCGGCGTTATATATAAGTCTGGTCATGTTTTTTTATAGTCCGATGATGAAAAGATATTGAACTCGTTTCAGACGTGATGGGTAATGAATAATTGCCGTCACGGATTAAACTTCATCGCTGCGAAATCTTGACCTATGATGATATGATGACTTAAAACGTCAGCTTGACATAAGATACACTTTGGCGGACATTTCAGGGTGTCTAGAAAACTCAGACCTCGAAAACTCAGACCTCAGACCTCAGACCTCGAAAACTCAGACCTCGAAAACACAGACCTCGAAAACTCAGACCTCGAAAACACAGACCTCGAAAACTCAGACCTCGAAAACTCAGACCTCGAAAACTCAGTACACATTTGATGAAAACAGTCGCATGGCGCTTATTTTCCCTACAGTTTTTGACTACTGGCGTGCCGACTTTGCTTTCTTCTGACGTTTCATGTTTATCTATATCTATTGCTGGACTGGCAACAAGAACAGGCAACAGTCAAACTGTTGATCTAGAATCTATGATTGCGTGATGAAATGTGTCAGTCTTTGAAATTTATTTCTTTGTTTTGAATAAAAGCAACATAAAATATATGGACTGAGTAGTTTTGGTGGTGTGAAGGAGATTGTTCGGAAGGCCCTGCAATTTTCTTTAAAAAAAGAGAGAACGAGAGAAACAGAGAACGTAGAGGAAGTTTAATATATCAAACATCATCTTCATTTGCGACTACATCTGACCCATATCGGGTCACAATGACTTGATACATCCGGAGTGGCAAATTGTGACACACAAATTGTCATTTTACCACGGTTTTAAAAAAACAAACAAACACCAGTAAATGAACAGCAACAATAACGGTGAAATTCATGAAATTGCAGTTTATCAACACTTGAACGGCCGCTTTGCCCATTCTTCAGTCCTTTTTCGATTAACTAGTTTGTTTCTTTTGAGTTATTACATTAGTAGGGAAACCATCGTCAAGGAAGTAAAGTTGTTATTGTTTTACTACGTTATAAACAGGAAATAAACTACATCGAAAACATCGCGGCCCAATCCAATCTTAAATTACAGAGTATGCATGGAACAGAACCTCGATTTCAGGAAGTGAACGTTATGAAGAACACAATCCCCAAGCGTAAACGTAAAATTAACCTCGATATAACGAATAAATGTCAGCATGTGCTAAAATAAGAGCCAAACAGACTAACAAGGAAAAAAATTATGGGTACAGTATTTTTTTAGCAGTTTTGTTAGCCTGTTCTTGACTTTCTACTGCTGTTGCTATGTATAGCTCGGTAGTGAAATGTTCTTACAATAATTTTTCAGATCCGAAAATGCTGCGTTTTGTAAATAATTTTTTTTAATAGTAACTATACCTGGATATAATGAACATTTTAGTAGTTTTCCGGAAAATTAAAAAATGGAGGTGTTCTATATAACGAACCCTCGATATAACGAACAAATTTCCCAAGTCTCTTGGCACTTTCTTTATAAATCGAGGTTCCAACTATTTTTCTCATTTTCCCAGTCACGCGAAGAATCGCGTGACTAATTTTCCCGCACTTTTTGAGTCACTTGATACCGGCGCCTAGTGCTATGTGCTGTCAAGGTTAAGTTCGAACACTGGTTGTGACTGTTCTTTAGCGCTGTATTCTTGTTTTGAAAACTAACAGCTTATTACTGACCGACAAACAAACCTGGGCGATTATTAGATAAACTGAACGATGTCACATCATCGGTTCGTAAATAGCAAGAATCACTGAGGTGATTTTTGCACCATTATAGATTTCATATATTTTATATATTTTTGTATTTTTATATAGTTTTGTTATCTCTAACGTATGATTTCAATCTCTACAAGCACTGCATGGGAATGTTCTAAGTTACAAGTTGTTGGGACCTCAAGTACAAGCAAAGTAATACTGCCTACTTACTAAGCATTTGAATGTCCTGCGATCAATCGTTATTTACGATTGCATTGCGCCGCGATGTTTTCGATGTAGTCCCGGCCATTTCCTGTTTATAAGGTAGTCTTTACTTCCATGACGATGGTTTTCCCACCAACGTAATAACTCAATAGAAACAAACTAGTTAATCGATAAAGGACTGAAGAATGGGCAAAGCGGCCGTTCAAGTGTTGATAAACTGCAATTTCATGAATTTCATCGTTATTGTTGCTGTTCATTTACTGGTGTTTGTTTGTTTTTTTAAAACCGTGGTAAAATGACAATTTGTGTGTCACAATTTGCCACTCCGGATGTATCAAGTCATCATGTTGTGACCCGATGTGGGTCAGATGTAGTCGCAAATAAAGATGATGTGTGATATATTAAACTTCCTCTACGTTCTCTGTTTCTCTCGTTCTCTCTTTTTTTAAAGAAAATTGCAGGGCCTTCCGAACAATCTCCTTCACACCACCAAAACTACTCAGTCCATATATTTTATGTTGCTTTTATTCAAAACAAAGAAATAAATTTCAAAGACTGACACATTTCATCACGCAATCATAGATTCTAGATCAACAGTTTGACTGTTGCCTGTTCTTGTTGCCAGTCCAGCAATAGATATAGATAAACATGAAACGTCAGAAGAAAGCAAAGTCAAAAACTGTAGGGAAAATAAGCGCCATGCGACTGTTTTCATCAAATGTGTACTGAGTTTTCGAGGTCTGAGTTTTCGAGGTCTGAGTTTTCGAGGTCTGTGTTTTCGAGGTCTGAGTTTTCGAGGTCTGTGTTTTCGAGGTCTGAGTTTTCGAGGTCTGAGTTTTCGAGGTCTGAGGTCTGAGGTCTGAGTTTTCGAGGTCTGAGTTTTCTGGACACCCGACATTTCACGCTGTTCGCACAACGAGGTCAAGATTTCGCAACGATGAAGTTTAATCCGTAACGGCAATTATTCACTACCCATCACGTCTGAAACGAGTTCAATATCTTTTCATCATCGGACTATAAAAAAACATGACCAGACTTATATATAACGCCGAGCACTAAAAAATGAAATTGCAAAGTTGGTGTTTGGTTTTCTCAAGTTGAATGTTGGTTGCACAACTTACATGTTGTTTAATTATATAAGTAGAACCCTGCGCGCTCAAAAACCAGAATAAATAAAATAAACTAAAAAAAAAATACGGAATAGAAAGAAAGAAAAAAAAAAGGAAACAGGCACACGCAGCAAGTTTTTCCGCCGGGAAAAAACCCCGCAGGGGAACCCCGTTGGGGAAAAAACCCAGGCAAGCGAAAAACACTTCTGATTCGCTGATTTTGAGATCCGAGATGGCTGACGTTTACATATTTGTTAGTTTCGGGTCGCATCTTTTCCAGTTCATTGCCAACAGTCCTTAAAGTACAGAGAGCGAAAACCACCATGGACAGCCATCCAGACATCGAAGGAAAGAATCTCTTTTCATTTGGTTTGATCACTGATATACAGTACGCCGATCTAGACGACCGGCATAATTATCACAAAACAAAATGGCGGCGTTATCGAAATGCTTTGAGTTGTTTGCAGAAAGCAGTTGCACACTGGAAAACTGAAAAGCATTTGCCGATGTTTATAATACAGCTTGGCGATATAATCGATGGCTTTAATTCTGCGATAGTAGATGCAGATGATAATAAAAGAAATTTTTCTCGGGAAGCCTTGGAAGCTGTCATGAAAGAATTTTCTCAACTGCCCCCTAAGATGCCTGTTCTTCATAACGTTGGAAATCATGAGCTTTATAATTTTTCGCGCGACGAGCTCGAAAGATCTGCCCTTCATCCAGGTAACTCATGCCTTGAGCTGAATGAGAACTTTCCTGAGAGTGGATATAATAAGAAACCATTTTACTTCTGGTTCACACCACATCCAAAGTTCTGCTTTATCTATCTGGATAGCTATGACATCAGTATTCTTGGTGTCGACGAAAGCTCCCAGCAGTATGAAGATGCTATCAGCCTACTGCGCAAATACAACAAAAATGATGACCTCCACAGCCCTGTTGGCCTTCATGGTCTAGAAAAGCGCTTTGTCAAATTCAACGGTTCTCTTAGCAAAGAGCAGTTGTCATGGCTTCACACTGTCCTTACACAAGCAGAAACAAATAAGCAGAAAGCTGTGATATTTAGCCATGTTCCCTTCAACCCAGAGGTTGGGGATCCAGTCACGCTTTTGTGGAATTATCAGGATGTGCTTGATGTGTTGCAGCAGTTTAATTGTGTCGTTGCCTGCTTTCATGGCCACACCCATGTATGGGACTACGCAGTTGATGACAAGGGTGTCCATTACTGTGTTTTTGATGGTGTGGTAGAAGCCCCTCTGGATTCCAACGCATTTGCCACACTGCATGTTAAAGATGACTCCATTGCCATTGAAGGATTTGGTGTTGTGCCAAGTCGAGTGTTGAAATTTCACAAGTGATGGAATTGCATGCTGTGCAATCCTGTTAATATGTTCACCAGCCTTCCATAAGAATTTAGACTCATCAAAGTTGTGACCTTTAATTAATCATGAAGGCTAACACTTTTATTTCATGATTGGTAGTAATGTTGTGGTGAATTTGTCAAGAAATTTATATCTTGGGGTTTTATAATCTGGTTGTGGCTTTCATTAATGAGGTGGCCACATTAATTGGGATCAATTTACTATCAAACTCAGAAAACCGTGAACATCTGAAAATTTTCAGGATTGTTGATTGTGTACTGGCCGATCACAGTAAAGTTCAGGATACGCAAGCAAACCTCAAAACCACAAACTAATTACTGTTGCTGTTTGCAGTTTAGTTATCTCGTGCCTAATTGCCTTATTTCTCACAACACAATAACAGTCCATAAATACTTCTGGTGTTCATGGTTTTGTGAGTTTTACTGTAATAAAACGTTTACATGTGTAATTTTAAAGGCTAGCCATTGTTTTAGAGTCTGAGAACAATGGCTATAGTCAACTCTCTGTAAGACAGATCCCTTTGGGACTGGCCCCAACTGTCTGTAGAGAGGTGTCCAGCCCCAACTGTCCATAGAGGGTGTCCGGCCCCATCTGTCTGTAGAGAGGTGTCTGGACTATAGAGAGTCGAGATAATGCGACACCAGTAAAAACTTAATCTGAATCCATTGGCAATGAATACATGTCTGTTCAATTTATGCAAAACATCTAAAACTGGAACATTGTAACAGAAAAGTGGAATCATTTTCCTATTGTGCGATCAAATGTTCATTACAAGCAACCCTTCATTGCTATGTGGTCTAAAAGTGTAACAGTATACACTCTGGGAACTTGAGAAGACTTCATAATTTAAAAATTTTGCAATCTACTGTCATGTAGAGCACCCACATTTCTGTTTTGATGTAGTTTTCACTACATAAAGCAATTCTCAGTGTCCGTTGACAGGTTCAAAAGTGTCCATTGTCCATTCTAGTAGAGAATATAGTTACAGTAAAATGACTGAAAAATTGCAGGAACCAAAACCAGGTGTCTGTCTTAGAGAGATGTCCTTTAAGAGAGAGTTGACTGACAGTACATTGTTTTGTAAATTACCCTTGTAATAATTTTATTTAATTCACCCCAGGGTTTTGCTGGTTTTCCTACAAGATAAAATGTATGGATATGTAAATAGAAAGATGGCCATTTGGAATGGTTCCATTCTACACTGAAAGGGGAAGAGCAGTTACCAACAATGATCCAGACATTTTAGAAATTCAAATATTTGGGTGTAAATATTTGGGAAATCATCCAACAATTATGCATTAGTTTATCATGTGACAAAATATCATTAGCAGAGGATTATTTTGGTTGCTTCTGCAGGTACTGGTACATCGCTAAACATGTAAAAAAATCTCACAGGGAGTTCTATTGTTTCGATTTTTTTTTTGTTACAAATAATCTGTCCAGGTACAGTGTACCTGCTAAGGCCTGTACCTCCTGCAAGCTCAACCAGTCCAAATTTTTTACTTTCTATTATTATTAACTAGACTTCACATGTCTGTGCCTCTGTTCAGCAATAGATCACAGATGATGTCAAAATGTGGTAAAAATGAAGAAGAGGCACATGAGCCACAGGTGAGTGTGTCACTGGTTTTCTTACTAAAATGTTCTTCGGTTTCTCCATCTTTCTTGCTTGAAAACAGCTCCTGCCAAACTTTTTTCAAGGTTTTCACTTGCTTAATCAGAAATAATGTCGCAAACATTCTCAAAACTGCATGACATGTTAGACAAAACAAAGAAATCAAGTTTTCCAAGATGTCAGCTGACAGTGTGTCTCTCCTCTTAAATAGATCATGAGCAAAGACCAATCACAGCGCACATAGCATTCACCACTAACATTGTATATAATTTAAACACATCTGATTTGGTTTGAAAGAACAGTCCCCTAGAAACCTGAACATTTTACCTCAAAGCAAATTACTGACAAGAATTTGACTTAATTTATTTTCTAAAGAAGTAGATTCTGAGTAAATGTAAATACTTTGTTTACAGTGGAAGTAGACTGTAATGCTTTGGTTAGTTTACAGGCACTCAATACAAGTGATCACAAACAAATTATACAGTGGTAAATAATATTATTATAACAGGTTTTTGTTTTGGTCAAAGGGTGTTGTGGAAATATGTGAAATTATGTGCAAATTGAGGTGAATTTAGATATGGCTCTATGAGTTACAGCTATCTGTAAATCACTAATTTGAGATCTTGAGAGAGTAGTGAATACTGTTATTCTTTGCTAGCCAACTCAGTATCTTTTTCATCACTTTGTTTACATTGTAATAATACAGCACTTCCTGTTATGACTATAAAAATGAATGTTGATAAATAATTTATTGACTTAGTTGAACCTCCATCAAGCAGCCACCCTCAGGGTACCAGTAAGAGACTGCCTAAATGGAGCTTGGCTGCTCGATCAATAGAGGTTTGCCATGAATGAGCAAAATCAGTATATTTTAGCAGAAAACCAGCACTTTATTTTGAAACAATCACATGAAGGTAGCAGCATTACTGGTCCACAGTCAGTAACTGGTGTCTTTATCCCAGACTGTGTTTTTCCTCCATCATATTTTCCATGAAATACACTGTAAAGTTAAACTAAGTGTATCAAGTGCTTGATGGCCACTTAATAGAGGTGACAACAAAGGAAGAACTCTCACTGGGACATTCAAAAGGTGGCCATGGCCTCTTAATTGGGGTTTAATTTTGCATTATTTTCTTAGTACAATTATTTGGGGACTTTGATTACTGGCTGCCTTATAGCTGGCTTCTTAATGGACCGGAGGTTCAACTGTAATTCTTTTAAGCAACTTTTCAGGGACAGTGAAACAATAATCCAGCAAATGAAGTTAACGGCCACATATTTGAAGGGCCAATTATTGCTATTCCAGGATTAAAGGTTTAATTCATGATTGTATTAATTTTACTTTCCTTTAGTTAATTTATTTTGAGGATAATTTTATGTTATTAGATCTTTGAGTTAAGTTGAACAGTGTTCCTAGTTTAACCTCTAGTTATGTGTTTTTAGACAAGAGCAAAATATTTAGCTTATTTGCAGGTTAAACTTTGTCATCCTTCAAGGAGTAGAAACCGTGGGAGCAAGATTAGATTAAAAACCCTTTAAAGGGACACAGTCAGCTGATGCACATGTGCATTAGATACCATTTCTTAGCTGATTTGCATGTCACAAGACACGAGCGTGAAACAGAAAGTGAGAAGTTATCCGGAATACTCAAAACAAACCTTGTTGAGTTGAACAATTTACAAGCCCAAATCGTGATTATAGACCTTAAGCCACATCAGAGCTCACATTTTTTATATACCATTGAGAATTCATCGATGGATTTGTCCAGGAAAAGCCAAACATGGACGAATACTTCTGAACTCGATCATCAGTAGAGGTGAGGAATGACACAGAGTCAACATGAATCATTGTCGAAGGTTGAAGGTCGAGAAAGTTTGATTTTCCAAACATATGTAACCTTTTCCATCGATTTTCCAAGTACATATAACAATTATTTGCTCGCCAATGTTATTGATTCATTTCTTTTGTTATTTTGGTAAACAAAAGTGATTTCTCCCTCCTGGTGCCTATGCGTTTCTCACCCCTTCTGTTCATGTTCCTTTGGATACTGTTTTCAACCAAATATGATAAAATAATGTCATAGGATGTCCAGGTCAGTGCGGTCACATAGCTGACTGTGTCCCTTTAACTGGTGGGTAGTAGTAAGCCTCAGATGTGTAGTTTGAAGTCAGACTAGTGCTAAGTTGGGTAGAATGTTACCAGAGCATATGAGTTGTTAGGCTGTTCACAGTCCCCTATTTTTCCGTAAGGTCATCGTGATCAAGATCCTATCATTACAGGTGAACATCTTGGTTTCAGTTGGGGGAGGGAGGCAAGCCAAACTGTCCCCACCCTTCTAAGTAGATCATAAGATGTAATCTGTCAGGAAATTGAGTATTTTTAATTTTCAGTGGACAAAAACTTTGTACCAGAATGATGTAAACAATATCGCATTCTTTTTTACATAAGAGCAAAAGAATGTAATTAGTTATCTGTAATAACACCAAAGAAAATTTCTTATGAGAGCCTGAGAAAATATTTGTCATATTTCACAAAATGACTTCTTGAACATGAAATTTTTAGAATTTTACCTGTGTTTTCACAATTCTTGTGAAATTTGACATTATTTTATTTTCTTGGTTTCCTATGGGAAATAGTCTTTGGTGTTATTACAGGTAACTAAGTATATCTATAGCCCTTGAAAAATGTAAAAAATAATGTGATATTGGTTAATTATTCTTGACTGGTACAAGGTTTTTGTCCACTGAAAATTATAAATTATTATTACTCAGGAGCCTGATGGATTCTGTCTTAATACTCATCCCAAGGCTAGACTTGGTACATTTTAAAGCAACATGGCCCCTTTAAAGGTTCAACAAGAAAAAATATGGGAAAGTGAACGATATCATGAGTAATTGTAATAGCATTTAACCTTGGATTTACAAACGTGGCCAAGAACAAATTCAGTTTGTGGTCAGATTAGGATCAGCATCTGAGACTTCCTGGCTCCCCGAGTTGTTCAGATGTTGAATAGTGCAATTCACTAGATAAATCACTATCCAGCGGATAAGCATACCATAAATCCTCTGTTAAGTCCTCCCACTCAAATAAGCCCCCCCCTCTCTCTAAGAAGGCTCCCCCTTTTCAGGGGAAGAAAGTTAATTAGCCTCACTCTCTTTTAAACCCCTCCCCTCCCCTCATCCTTATTATTCTTCAGTAATAAATGATAAACTGTATTAATCAATCACAACTGTAAAACTTCTTGTGGACTGATCCAGGATGGTTTATTCACCAACCGGAAGTTCGGATTTGTTTTTTAACCTTGGCTTCATGACCTCCAACTTCTTGTACTTCAGCTTTTCTACTTTGTATTCTAGTTCTTTTTGGAGAACTGATATCATTGTCTTTGGTGAATTAAATAAGCCGCCGCTGTCTATTGAGCCTCCCACCCCAAACCCCCTCAAATGTGTTTGAGATAAAAGAGCATTTACCGTACTTGGGAAACCAATATTAGGGAGCTTAAGCAAAGACGTTTTTGAGTGACGCACGTCAACCGGAAGTTAGGTCTTCTCCCTTACTATATGCCTTGACGCTAAGAAATTTGTATTGCTAAGTTTCTTTTTTCTTATAAAGACGATTTACCCGAGAGTTTCAACCAAACCACCGCCCAATGATGCAAAAAGTCCACTTCCGGTTGACGTGCGTCGCTCAAAAACGCTGTTGCTTAAGCTCCCTAATAATGTTTTATCCACTGCATAGTGATTTATCCAGTGGATAATTAATATAGGGGGCGGGAGCCCGGGAGAACAGGGGGCGGGAGGGGTACGGGAGACGGGAGAAGAAAGGGCGGGAGGCAGGAGAGAAATTTAAAAAGGCAAGCTTTTGCTATTTGTTACTGCTTACTTCCAGTCACAGAAACGAAGCCAAGAAGGTTTCTTGACTTCCATTTAACGTTTTCCGAGGCTTACAGCAAAATTTTATACACGAGAAAAGTCAAAAACCGAAAATTCGTGCTCGGGATAAAAAAAAACGGCATTACTTCCTGTGAAATTGGAAACCTTTCCAAGTCGCTTACATCATAGGACATGAATGAGATAGCATGACATATGTACACGTGTGTCGACTGCGTCAGTCGTGTCAGTGTCTCGTCTGTCTTGCTAACTGTCGAAATTCTCCTTAAGAACGACAAAGCGAGTCAGGTCATATGTCGTCAAAGACCATTTCGATCGGTCTTAGTATTTTTCGGTTTGGTGGGGAAAAATCCGTCCACGGAAGACCTTCCTGGGAGCTCGCTCCTTACGACTGTAGTTCACAAAACACTGTTATGAAGATTTTGCCGCGTGGTGTAAACTTGTGTCGAAGGAATGCCGCTTCAATGATCGCGCTGGAAAGTGCGGAGTGGTTCGATTTACAACACAATTTTTTATTTTGGACAAGGCCAAAGCACTCCCTATTAGAATCTGAATAGGGAGTCAAACAGCGTGATTTACATGATAACGGGAGAAACACAATAAAGGGCGGGAGTCGGGAAACAAAGGGACAAAAACGTACGGGAGGCGGGAGAACGGGGTACGGGAGGTAGGAGATTGTGACCCCCCTGTCCCCCCCACAATATAGTGGTATCCATCTTTTGAACAACCGGGGCCTGTACTCTGAACACTCAGCCTTGTTGCCTCCTAGATACATACTTTTTTAGCAAACAGAAATGGCATTTAGCTTTGAGCAGAGACTGTGCCGGACAGGACCTTTCATGTACTGTTACTGAATGGCATCCAAATGCCAGTTGTAAACAGCAAAAATTTCTCAAAATGTTTTTTGTAAACTCCTAAGAAATAATTAGTATCATATAAAGGTACTGCTAAAGATGTCTCATTTGAATGGTAAAACCATAGGAATTCATCCACAGACTCAAAAATTAGATTTATAAACTAAATAAATGGTACCATGTGAAAGTACCGGTACTGTGAAGAGGTTTCAATTGAATGATCACGTCATAGGATTACACACTTAGAACTATATACTAAAAAATAGTACCATGTGAAAGTACTGCTGAAGAGGTTTTATTTGAATGGTAGCACCATAGAATTTCATCCACAGACTCGAAAGTTAGAACTACATACTAAATAAATAGTACCATGTGTATACTGCGGAAGAGGTTTCATTTGATCATGAATGGTAGCACCATTAACTATTAACTAGATATCAAATGTCGTCTATGTGAAACGTGAAAAGGGGACCATATGTCAATCGAGATAGAAGGTATACGAAAAAGGTATCTTTTCTGGCAAAAATAGTAGTATATAAAAGGGTAAGGAGTTGGAGCCTCCTCGTATATAGAGTGCGCCCGGGATCAAGGGTATGAAAAAAAATTTCCACCTAATAGAGAAGTGCAAATGGTGATGGAATGATATTGGAGAGGCAAGAATTTTTTTTCTAGAAATTGGTGGTTTTTGAAAGTTGTGGGTCAGCCCAATCAATGGAATTGTTGTTTTCTTGGCGTTTTTTCTTCGCTCTTGGCTTAACGTCTTCAGAAACTGACGTCTTGGACAGAAAAATACTGTACGAAAAAAAAACATATAATTTCTGTAGTCAAGGAAACCACTCGTCGTCTGGTTTAGGAGCGTAAATTGCTGGTTTTGGTACTGCTTATTACATTTTTAATACGTATATGGGTGTTCAAGAAGGAACGTCAATCTTTTTACCCATTAAGGTATGGCTTATAAAACTGGGACTATGCCTGAAAATCGAGTTAAAATCAGGAAAGAAGAAAGAATTCAATGACAATGTCTTAATCACAATTACAATTACTTGCTCTCTTAAATATTTGGTAGTCTTTTAGGGGTCAAATAGAGGACATAGAGGTTAAGCCACGCTCAGATTTCAGTGCTCCAACGAGTTTCCATGCACATATGAAATGAATGTTTTGTTAGTTTTTGCACCGTAGTGACCCGGTAGTGTATGAACTTTTTTAAGTTTTGGTCGATTGCTGTATTGTTCATTGTGTCTGATTATATAGTCTGGGTCCAGTCATTGAACAGTCTCACCTGCAACAAGGCCTGGGATGAGCCTTCTTTGTGAGGTAGTCTGGGAGCAGGGGCCCGTTTCTCGAAAGGCCCGGTGACTTTTGGGGGACGAAGGCAAATTTTGAAATCAAAACCAGTCAATATTTTCTTCTTTAACCGATGGTTTTATTGTATGATTTTCAAAATTCAGTATTGAAACTTTGATTTTGAGGGCAAACACGGCAAACATAAAACAACTTTTTTTTCTACGAAAACAACTGCATGTAATGATTATCTGATTATTTGCAGAATTTGCAAACTTTAAGGTTCCTTGTAAGTCATCGGGTGCCCTATAAAGCCGTGATTTTAATATCCTTCACTGACATAAACGCGGTTTTTCAGTGAAACCGGTTACATAATACTTTATTTAAAATGAGTTTATTCTTACAATTCGTAACATATTCACCTATAATTTTTATTAAATAAATAAACCTCTAGCTAATTGCCAAATAAGAAACTGCATAAAACTATTTTTTTTTCCTGTAAGATTTAGGGACGTCAAGAACCGCATAATTACTTCAAAGCTGATATTTCATCAGCAATTTCCTGCGTCTCCAGTTTACGCCCCTTTAGAGACAATGCGGTTTGCAAATTGCAGCGAATTGTTTATACCTTTTATTCTGAAAAAAAAAAAAAAAAGATATTTTTTCCGGGGAATCAATGTATATTTACAGCTAGCATTTTTTAAGTTAGCACTTTAAAGTGAAGTAAACGCATGCCCGGCGAAAGACTTCGCGGAATCCATGATCAATGTCTAAAATTGAAAGTTCTTTAACCTATAGCTTATCACTTGCAAAACTCCGTCCTTCCAAATTAAATTGACTGAGTTGGACTGTTACTACTAATTCCTATTTTTTTTCGCAAGTTTTCTTAAACTAAGGATTATGGACAAATACAATACCCCTAGGGTACGATAATTTGATTCAATTTTCGCGAATTGTCGTCAAAAATTTTACACACCGCTGTAACCACTTACCATCACACATTTCTTAAATCGCTAGCTGGTAACAACGTCGTCCTCTATAAGTAGCAACGACTTAAATAATTAGCAAAACACGAGGTAGGCACCGCATTTGTATATAATAATTGGGTTATCTAAGCAAATGTACGTTGATGTTAACTTTTCTGTTCATCTTTTCATTCAGCTAAATTAGGGGTGACGAATGGTCTTTGCGAGCATTGCGATTTTTTTGCGGGCACGAGCAGAAATAAAAAATTTGCTTTGCGAGCTTGCGAGCAACGCAAAAATTTGGGGAGCACGAGCAAGCGAGCACTCGTTTAAATTTTGAAAGGAAAAATTTTGCGAGCAGTTAAAAATTTTAATGGACCATTCATCACCCCTTAAATTCATCCCAACTTGTATATCCTCTTACTCTGCATGCACACTCGGTAACAAGGCTCAACTACCTTGTGAGGCTATGATATCTTGATGCAACAGATGCGAATTCGAGAAACCAGCTCCACTGAGCCTTCTGTAAAGACGATACATGAGATGTCTTCGTTTTATTTGTCCAGCTGTTGTAAAACAATTTGTCAGATTTTCAATACCACGTTGCCTCTTTTTTGCTACTATGATTTCACTTCTGGACTCCTTGAAGACAGCAAGGGAGAGAGTGGAGACTCTTTGAATTCTATCGAATAAAGGAAAAGAAAAAAGAGTTTAAAAGGAATGATTTGTAGGATATTAGGCAAAAAAGGTGTTCACTTAGCCATACAATGTCGGAAACTTCCAGTCAATTTATTTTCACACAGAGAGGGAATCTTAGGGGGTTAGATGAAATATGTGAATTCCACTAAAGTTATTTTAAAAGGTTGTAATTGAAAAGAAGTATAATTCCCTGGGCGTGCGCACATTTTAATCGATTGTTTGAAGTGTCCACGCGGGACTGTCGCAGAGCAAACGATACAGGGGCTCTTTTCTCGAAAGGCACGGTAACTATTTGGGTCCGAAGGCAAATTTCGAAATCAAAACCAGTTGAATAGTAGCTTACAAACCGGTCAATTTTGCCTCGTTAACTGATAATTTCATTGTGTCATTTTCAAAATTATTGAAACTTTGATCTTGAATGCAAACATGTTAAACATAAAAGCGCTTTTCGGGCTCGAAAAGTTATCGGGACTTTCGAGAAAATTGTAATGGCGACACACCAAAGAGCATAATTAATTACCTCCCGATGACTCTGCTTTATCTACAGCCATGGCTCTAGTCAACGTTTTCCTCGTCGTTATAGGAGTGTCCTTTCTTTGCTTAACTATTAACAATTCATTTTCATCCGTATCTCCAGGGACTGGTCCGAGAGCCGCATATTGGTCAGAAAGATACTTTTGGTCCGCTGACCCAAATTGTGACGTAAGCGTTATTTTGGGTGATTGTGCTTGGAAGGCACACGACGATTGAACAGCAGAGAAAGACTGATTCTTCTCCAGTGGCTCGAGTTGTTCAGTTTCTGTGATGGCCGGAGGAGAGGGGATAGTTATGTCAGGGTGATGCTTTATTTGCACGTTGGACGTACATTTTGGAAGTGTTCTAAACTGCAAAGAAAAGAGTATCAAGAACAAGTATTTGTATTAGGTTTAAACAACTTCCATGCCACCCCACTGGCGGTATGCTAGGCATCGCAAAATGCCCCCCAGAATGGCTCTTTTCACGGACCGGAACCCCAAATACTTTAGATTAAACTACCAGATTGATCATGAGTTCCGGCAGCAGGTACCAAACGCAGGTCACAGATCACAAGTGCAAGTTAGAGAATAGATCACCGTGCTGCGTTAAGTAAACAACACCAAAGTGTCTCCTAGCCCTAGTCACATTCCGAAATGGAGTTTTAGCTTACGGGGACACTTCTTATCTCAGTTATTTAACAATTGTTGGTTTTCACATGACGTCACTAAAATTCAACTAAAAAACTATCGATCCTAGCGAGATTTTACTTTCACGATGCATTAGAGCAGCTAAAAACTAATTTTCATACAAATTTTCGCTTGGTTTTGTGATAGACTACGCTTGAATTTCTAAGCTTTTGCGTGACGCGGCATTTACATGACGGCCAGGAGAGCTGTCATGCAGGTAAAGAAAATGACTTATTTCAGGAAATTTTGCTGTGTAATCAGTTCATGGATTAGAAAAAGTATTACTTTAATGTTTATGAGTTTCTCGAATAATGAATTCACGCTTTTGTAGCAAAACTCGGTAACAGATGTTTCTGTTGGTTTCCGTCCGCCATGTTGGAGCTCATCCAGGTGAGCACCAGCATGGCGTCTCCATACAAATCTCTATAAGTTTGGGTAAAACATTTCTTCGGATCTCTCGTATACGAAAGATTCCTTTGACCTGAATCTTGGCGAGGGTCTTTGTATATGTACTTCCTTTCATTTCCCAGATTCTGGACTTTATCTATTGAACGGTTTGGATTTTTATTTTGAATGGCGTGACACTGAAAACCAGCAATAGAGCTTTGACCTGCTTTTTTGACCTGTGACCTGTGGCTTGTGTTTTAATTGTACCTGCCAGATTGAGTTCTATTACTTATCCAACTTCGTCTCCAAGGGTTCTCTTCTACTTGTTCCTCGGAGGGAGAGAGGGGACGAGGGACAAGGGCTCCGAAAACGAGTGGGAGAGAAACCTGGTAGCGAGGTTAGCATTTTGGGCTCAAGGGCAGGTAAACCATATACTTTTGTTCTTTGTTTACTAATTATTCACTTCATATTTTAATTTTCGACAACCGCAAATCCAATATTTACCAGACGTTTTCTAAAATTTTAATCATCTTTCCCCTTTTTTTCGTCCAAATTTGCTTGGTAGTGCTAGTTTCGACCCACAAGAGATATTTTGAGAGACAAGTGCAAGCATTGTCCAGTCTAAGGCGAAATTAATACTGTATCATTGCACACATACCGGAGCTTTTACTAACTCTTAAACCAGAAAATCTATCTTTATCGATCTACTTTCAGAATAAGGAATAGCCCATTGAATATTTGACATTTATTTGTAGGTAAAGAGACTGTAACGCTCGTTCCCAGGATTTATCTTCCGTGCGCCCTGTCACATAAACGGTAGACACCGGAAGTAGACACAACTGGAGCGAGGTTTATGGGATTGGTCAGTCTCATTCAAGAGATTTTTAACGTCATTGTTATGTTAATTTCCGATTTTTGACGCGCGTTGGATCATGCGTAATTGTAGTGCAATCTTACCTCCTGTTTTAACGTTATCTCTCCTAGAGGGTGGTCCTTGAAATAGTCCACCACGTCACTGATGGTCGTGAACTTCCTGGCGCCAACGTAATACCCCTGGTCACGTGCTAAAACAGCGTGATGACAGACATATTTTCCCACACTAAAAAAGGAATTCGATCGTCTCATTATTGGCGGACCCAGTCTCCTACGCTGCTCGTCAAGCAACGCTTGTCCCCTTCTTGGGGAAGAGCGTTGCGTGACGAGACAAAACGTTTGTTTAGGGGACTCTGGCAGACCTGTCATTGGAAGCAGTCGACGTCGTGATCTGTTTATATCTTGAAGATCTCCGAGCTCTGTTTGTAACATGCTATTATCTCGTATTGAACCTTAACTGTCCTATTTTACTTTGCTCTTATTTCTTGGCAATAGATTAGTTTTGTGATAATATTATAAGTACTGATTAAAATTAAGAATAATGGTGACAATAAGACTGTGAATTAATCGCCCCCCCAACAAAAACAAAAAAATTAAAATAATTTGACTAGTCTTTATTCCAGAAATACTGAGAAATCATACCATATCGATAAAAATAACTCTGACGTCATATCATGAGAGAATACGAAGGCCCCAGGCTCTGCTCTTGACAGCAATTCCTCTGCTTCAGAACGACTGAGTTTAAATGGACTCCAGCTAGACAAGAATAGAAAGAAATAGTTATTTGCGTTTTTTCCCTAAACTATCTGGACCGTTTGAACCTTAAATACGATTGTAACAGAAAAAAAATAGGCAACAGTTTCTAAGCAACTTTCGAAAAACTTTCCTTTCTAAAAAATGACTCGTTTTAATTCAGTTCAGTAACGTCTCTGTTAGTTTACAAAACTATCTCTTTTGATTAGCATGTGTAGCTTTTTTGTACATGTAATAAACTTGTTATTTTGTTCCAGAAAGGCTGTTTAGTATGTTCTTACTGGATTAAGGCTTTGTACACTAGTTCTCTTTAGACAAAGTTTTAGTTTAGTGCGTGACTTCTTTAAGTGCGTACTTTAAATCGCTAAAAGCACAGCTGTCCCATAAATGGACGCATTTTTGGTCATTAGCAACGTTCAGTAATGGATCTTGTTAAGTTAACCTATTGTAAGCTTTCTTTCCGAATGTCGATTAGAATATGATTCTGCGCTTCCCAGGGAAGATCCAATATTGAAAACCGGCCATCACTTGCCGTGAAAGCGTAGGTCGTCTAACAGATTGCTATAGAGAGAGCGATTCGCTATTTTATGTTGTACTGACTGTTTATTATGGCCAACTGCTCTGGTTCATCTGTACTTTAAAATTCGTGGGGTGAAATCGGTACGTGCAAAAATCAAATAAACGCCAACGAGTAGTTCTATACGCGGCGCCTTGCTGTCTGGTTATGCTGCACAAGATGGATAACTTTGAGGATGGCGTGTTCAGTGGGTGTAATGAAGCACGTCTCCTTTTAAATAAGGTTTGGACTTCGTAGACTGTGATTGGCTTCCTGAAGTGCAATCATTACGTTGAAAGACCAGGTGAGATGCTATCATGTTGAACTGAAACCGCTTTATGTTTAAATAGCCATTATTGCTTTTGGTTCCCAGCAAGCTGTTGTCGAAAATTTGAACTTTCTTTCAGTAAAGTCAAAACCCGCTATTCGGACACTCGCTTAAAACGGAAACCTCGTTATAGAGAGGAGAAGTGTGACGTCACGTCACCATGGTAGCACTAGTTTTGGATGACAACAAACCAACGACAACGGCGACGGAAGGAGAATGGCAGAAAAGTAATAGGTCTTTATTGACAAAACAACAAATTTGCTCGTGCATCATGCTATTTTGTTCATTTCTTTGCCGTGGTTGCGCGACTGCGACATGAAACTTGCTAATTTCAAGCGACCGCTTCATGGAGTCCTTGAACCAACTCAAAAATTTTCGTTTTCCTTTTTCTAAACTTAGATACGGTCCTTTCGGATTCAACCAAGAAAATTTCGCCAGCTTTTGACAAATCAAATGAAATTAAATAAGATCGATGAAGTTTTAAGGGGTTCAAATTCTCTTTTTAGTGAATTTTCAGTTTGTTGTCATTCAAAAATTTTGCTACCAAGGCAACATGACGTAACGACTTCTCCTTTCCATAAAATTACGGACCTTGCTTTGTCCGTGGGGAAAGAAAGCCCCCACGGACACCCCGTTATATAATACGGACACTTTCTATGGCTCTTTCAGTGTCCGCATTTAACGGGATTTAACTGTATCTGTTGGAACTGTTTTTGCTGCTTTGATTGTTTTTGGTACGTTTTTGAAGACATAACAGTTCTTGAAAATACACCATCTTCGTCAAAACCTGTTGCCGTCGGTTTTACGTAGGAAAAAGGTTTATCTCAAAACTTTTAAATAATCAATTTGATAACTTCTGCAGTAAAATTGTAGACTTCAAAGAGGCAGCCTTGTAAACATATAGAATGGAAAAATATTTTTTAAGAAAGCGTCTTTCTATGGTTTCTAAAATTCTGATATGTAGGACCTGACTGTCCGGCGAAAACTTTTTAGGTCCAGGCCAGTACTTAAGTATTAAATGGTATTAAGATAATATAGCTTCTAGCCCCCAAACTAGGCAGATTAATTTCGCTGAGCATAAAATGTACTATTTAGCTTTCAAACTAGCCAGATGCTAATTTTTAGTAAATGTAAACATTAAAACAGCACAATAATTACGGCCGCCTATAAATGGTGCGGAGATTTCGCCTAAATCGCCTTAAAAACAGACTTTTGAATAACTTTTGACCCCCAGTTTTTTTAAACTGATCAAAAAATTGCTAATGAAAGTTGGATCATATTTGACCGTGTTTATCTGAGCTTGTCAATTGAATATGAATAATTTAGTTAAACCTAACGGGAGATCAACAAATAAAAAAGATAAAAATCAGCTAGCTTAAGAAACCAAAAGAAATCGTTTTGCACATTCATTTTACATGTAAACGAGTTGTGTTATCATCTGTTGAAGGCCAATAAAAATAAATTGCTGTTTTGTAGTTATGAGAAATTGAAATACCTGCGAGAAGACTATGAGAATAAACTAAAAAATTTTTTACTTAGATTTGGCTTTCCTAAGGCAAATGCAAAATTATACACCCTTATTTTGCTTAAGTTCCCACTAATTAAATCAGTCATCATCTCGCCAACGCATCTTTCATCCCCTTTTTTGACTGTCTGAAAAAAGTGTCAACACACTAGCCGCATATTTTATGAGAGAATAATTGACTTTGAAGGAGAAATAACTTTTTTCTGTCTTTTGCGCGCTTAACACCTGCTTGCGATGGCTGTCGTACAGCTATTACAGAAAGGAGGGTAATGAAAATTAGGCGAAAAACTGAAATTCTCTCGTGTTTAAGGTTTTCATCTCGACCTGGATTTAAATATACGCCTTATAAAATTTATACTATACTTGTATTGCAATAAATACAGATGCAAGTCACTACTTTTAGTGATATTTAAATTCATAAGCTGAGTAAATTTTTTTCAAGCCACTTGGCATAAGAAAAAGCAAATTAGCATGCGTATTCGAATCGGTTTTAGAGATAACTTGCACAACACTGACCCGCGTTCGTTTCTTTCTAATTTTATAAACATAGTCATTTGTTCAAATGGAGATCCCGCTCAAAATTGGCTTTTTGGCACCTGAACTAAGCACACTATTACTTAAGCCAATGAAAGAACGGAAAACGATCATGAAAGAATCGCTTTTATCATAACACGAATCAGCTGTTGCCTCTATCTCATCCAATCGCCCCACCAGTAACAGACTTACGTCTTATTTTTATTTCCCCCCTGCAAATTGCCACCTGTGTTCAAATGCCTTATGTGGTCGAAATCGTTTTATCATTTATACTCGTTTTGAGGCAGTTAATGTTTTTGCTTCATCCGAGATTTAGATTTGTTGTGACGAAAAAAAAAAATTTATACCTCGCACTCAGTGTTTTGAACTTAACTAAGGAATGAATTAAATAGGTCGTATGATGCATTTCAAAATGTTCGTCAGTGCAACCTTTAATGCTATTGGAAAACCAAAAAAAATTCGCATTAGCGATATACTACAAATATTTCACCTTATCTTTGCTTCCTAAGTTGCGAGAGTGGATTTGGTTTTGTTCAAAACAAAAACCTTTCGATCCGAAGAGAAGTCTTACATTTTAATGGCTGCCGCATTGCTAAGACTGAAATCTCACAGTAGGGGATGCTTACCTTTTAAAATGCGAGGATTGGGTGCCAGTACGGTTGGTTCGGCTCTTAATAAAAACATGGTTTAAAGTTAGATGTATTAGAAATGTTTTACTTACATTGTGGCCTCCGCTAGCGTCTTTATCGTGGATCCAGTTGCCGTGGTCGACGTGTTCGAAGCAGAACTTCGCGCTTCGGGTTTCCAATTCGCACTGACCACCACGACCGATTTTGAACAGCCTGTACCCATCTGCTCTTCAGTATTCTCCTTGGAAAACCTTCATTATTCAGCACGCATTGCCTTCTTGAATACAACACAACAGAGCGCTCTTATCGCGTTTCATCTTTTGACTGCCGCTTGAAGACTTTTTCCTTGTAAAATCAATTGTTGTACAAAACTTGAGTCGAAAACCGGCGCCGGCGTTGTCGGGCTTATAAAAAAAAGTGGAATCGATCGGAATTTGTCAGGATCGATTATAGCAAATGCCCAATCTTGTATTTGTCTTCGCTAGGAACGTGTACAACAATTAGGTCTTGATATTTGCATTCAGATCGAACTGAATCAGATTCATTTTTTGCGAGCTATCTATCAGGGAGGCGACGTCGGCAAAATTACAATCAAACGTCGAGAAACTCTCTCGACGCAAACGAGCAAACGAGTTGAACGCTTGAGTAGATCAGATATCGAGTGGAAGCCTGTTTTGGGACCACCTTTATTAGCATTAACACAATTTCCATAGCGACGTATTAATTTGAAATGATCTCCAACGGAGTGAGCGCTAAACGTTAATTAAAATGAAATTTCAAAACAGAAATTCGTCGGCAGTAAGAGCGGGGTTTCAAAACCCAGATAAGAATTAAATCGAAATTTCTAGTGACCGTCAGAGCTCATTTTTTGTGATAAAAATTGTTAAAAAAGGCTTCCTAGAGAAATCTAAAGGTCGGGGACGAGTGTGAATTGAATAAAACAAACAACAAAATCCACATGTCCGATATCTTGCATACTATTGTACGAACTGTTCTTAACCAAGGGGAACAATGTGCATATTTACATAGAGAACACTGAAACTTATAAATTAGAATTACTAACCAAAGATGCCATATGAAATACTCCCTACATTGAGAGCGAAATGCGGCGGAATAGTTAATAAGCTTAAAAACGATTTTCGAAACGTCTCCCCGGCATCAAAATCCGAAAATCACCAAAAATTTTAACGATTTCCGAAGATTTCCGAAGAGTGCTGCGAAGTCCGGGGTTTTCAACTGCAGCTTCACATTTAGGGTGGTTTTCTCCGTGCAAACTGTAAATGCTTCATTTAACACTCAGCTCCATTCACTAATACGAGATATCACTGTTTACAAACATTATGACAAGAACCAACTTTTAATATCAATGGGTGATGTCAGCGTGAGTATCGCTATACGGCGACCCACTACATATTCCCCGGGGAAAACAGTTATATAGGTTAAAAGAGCTCAGTCCGCTAAATTTTCTTTCAAAACTTTATTCTGAAAAAGAACATACCCTAACAATAAACGTGAAATACATTATTTCATGAAGATTGACGTTTTCCAAAAAAATATTTAAATTTTATTCCTGTGTTGCTTGATTTATAATAAAAGACGTGGATCAGGCTTCCCGAGGAAACAGTTTTTTTATGTTAACTCCTTAAAGTACCCTTTCATGGGTTTCCGAGTCATTCAGACAGGATGTTGGCCAGATTTCAACTTAATTGGGAAGTGCTTTTTATTAATGAAAATATATTTATTATGAAAAATCTGACCGATGTCCGTAAAACGGCGGAAACCGGTGTGGATCTGCGCCTGAATAAAGTTTGTTTACGTGAATCTAAATTGGATCTAATCATAAATGGCAACGCACGTTTAGCGTTACAAATGAAGGCTAAGAATACCGACTTGACTGAAGCATTGTTGAATGCAATGCAATGAAATCTCAGCTAGATTTAAGGTGGTTCGAACATTTTATATGCATGTTGGTTATGTTTCTGAATCGCGTTTTTCAGCAGGAACGATAACCAATTTCTATAATTTTCGGCATCGTTAATGAAGAATTGTGCAGCTAAAAGAAAATGCTGTTTATTTTCTTGTAGTTATAAAACCGTTTGAGATATCAGCTGCATATATTTCTACAAAAAGAGTAAATAACTTCAAAATCCTGCGATAGATTTTCCTAACCTGAGCAGATAAGCCTCAGAGATCTCTAGTTTTATCCTCTCTTTTCGGAACAAATCTTAAATTCCACCATTCTTTGGTTTAACAAGGATGCCAAAAATCATAAATCGGTTAATGTTCTTACTGAAAAACGCAATTCAAAAACATAACTAACACCCATGTAAATAGGTTCGGCCACCTTAAGAGTTCAACTGCTGAAAATCTGTCAAAACAATGCATTAGACCAGAATGGCTCGAAGTGATTACGTGCATTAGGGCCTGTTTAGAAGGACAGTGGGTCACCCTGGCAAGGGGCTGTAGCTAGGTTTTTTGTAACGGGGGGGGGGGGGGGGAGGTGAGGGGTTATCCTCCCCCAGAAAATTTTGGAAAATTTGGAGGCGCCAAAACGTTATTTTCGGCACTTGTCATGAGATATGTCTTCGAGAAATCGACCTCCAATATGAAAATGGCAAACATTTGCAATTCAGTTTAATCAAATAACTGAGTCTAAAGAAAACAAATCCATCCACAGACTTTATGTGTCTGGCTCAACAGGTCCGGGGGAAGCTGCCCCCCTTGCCCCCCTGCTAGCTAAGGCTCTGGCAAGCTCTGGTTTACTAGCAAATTTCACCGGCAGGGTTACCCTATCACCCGGGTCAACTTTACCAGCTTTAATGACGCGTTCCTATTTCGTTATTCGTGACATTCTTTGTAACGTCCAAGATTTGAAATAAAACTTGAAGTTCTCTGTGTAAAACACGTTAAATTCACGAACAAACGTGAAAATATTGTCATCGTATGCAGAAAGTATCTTACATTGCTCAGATGTTTATAATTTAGCTCAGAAATTAGATAATTCCCTTCAAATTGTCAGAAGATAACTGGTCACGCATGACGGAGGAAACTTGTCCCAGGTAGGCGAGTTATCCCTAGCAGAGCGTTTACAAGGTAGGTAGGGTAATCCTCTTGCTAGGGTAACCCTAGCACTCAGGTAGGATTACCCTTGCGCTACGGTAACCCTACCTGCCTTGTAAACACGTCGTGTAAAGGAGAAGAAATGTGCGAGTGCTAGAGCAAACCCCTTGCTAGGGTAACCCTAGCACTAGGGCTACCCTCCCTCCTTGTAAACAGGACCTTAGAGATGTAAACAAAGCCTCAAGGTCGAACACAACGACAAAACCTACGAACCACATTTTTTACGAACAGAGGATCAAGAGACAGAAGCAAGATAGTGTAAAACCAACAACATCCTCAGAGACCCGAGAGAAACCATTCTGAGAAGTTGTAAACTTATGGTGCGACGATTTCACCTATTATACGATTTAATGAGTTTGACCGAGTCTCTGAGGATAGAACACCAACGTTAGCAACAACAAAGACGTTCAACTATGATCAGGCGCTTGCCATCTCAAACGTTCCTCGCATCTACCAAGGTTCCGACAGAAAGACCTTGGGGTGATTTTGGACGCTTACCTAACATATGACGAACACATTACCAAAACTGTCTCTTCCTGTATGTCTAGTCTCAGTCAAATAAGCCGCACAAGGCATGTTTTCGACAAACGCACCCTATTAACTGTTATAAATGCTCTAGTTTTTAGTAAACTTTTTTATTGTTCGAACGTATGGGCGAATACATCGAAAAGTAATGTAAGTAAATTACAAAGTATTCAGAACTTTGCTGCTCGAATTGCGACCAATACGCGCAAATATGATCACATCACACCAGTTTTAAAAGAGCTTAAATGGCTACCAGTAGAAACTCAGTTATACTTTAGGAACGCTATCATGGCCTTTAAATGCCTAACATCTCAAGCGCCGGAGTACCTTTCCTCCCAGTTCATTAAGCGAGGAGATATCAGCGGACGTGCCACAAGAAATAGTCAGATGCTGAACATTCCACTTTTCAAGACTGCTAGTGGTCAGAGAACGTTCTATTATAGAATAGTTAGCATCTGGAACTCAATGGATTGCAGTCTCAAAACTCTTGAGTCAGTGTCTGCTTTTAAGTTTAATCTGAGGCGTAGACTCGTCAAGGATTTTATGGATGCTTAAGTATTTTATCACGTCAATTGAATTTTTACTGTAAATATTTTTTCTCAGAGTTTTTTTTTGTAGGTTTTAAATTAATGTAATTGATTATAATTCTGATAATATAATTTTGTAATAGTTTTTAGCGTCCTTAACTTACTAGGTCTTTATTGTAGGAATTTTTATCTTTTCGTTGTAATGTAATTATTGTCTTTGAAAAGCCTCTATGAGGAAAGTCAATAAAGTATGTATGTATGTATGTATGTATGTATGTAGAGAACCGTACGAAATCAAGCATTTTTTATACATTACCGTAAACTGTCAAGTTAAATAAGGATTTATGTAAACGATATCCCATTCAGGGGGTTTAGTATGATTTAAATAAGTTGTGTTATACATGACTAAGAGCAGCAAGGACTAGGCCAACCGTCGAAGTTTTCATGAGACAAACCAAACTCTAACTCGAGTCGACCTAAATTAAGTGAAGATCGTCTGTTGGATCAGACGTCAAACTTAGGACGCGTCGAACCAATCAACTGAATCAGATCAGTCATAAATTTTCTCCCGAACGATGCTAAATATACATCAGCACCCAAATTTTTAATTTATTAGTTTAGTTCGTCACATGTGAAGATCGACGTTTGTCCCTGAGACGATTCAGACGTTCTATCGGTCTCTATCCATCTGAAGCGGACGGATAGAATGTGTTGGACGATCCAAACACATTAGGCGAACTTAACTGAGCAAGATGTCGCACTTTTCATGAACTTAACTCACTAAGGCCCAGGCCAAACGACGAACTTTTCATGAGACGAACCGTAACTTAGTGAGTTAAATTCATGAAAAGTTCGACTTCCGGCTCAGATAAGTTCGTCTGAATTAGTTTGGATTGTCCAACACATTCTATCCGTCACGTCTGAAGATCGTCTCTGGGATAACGTCGATCTTCACATGTGACGAACTAACGTAATATATCAAAAATTGTATGATAATGTATATTTAGCCTCGCTCGGGACAAAAATTTATTTCTGATCTGTTCGACGCGTCCTAAGTTCGACATCTGATCCAACATGCAGACGATGTTAACTTAATTTAGGTCGACCCAAATTAGATTCGGGTTCGTCTCATGAAAAGCTCGACGTTTGGCCCAGGCCTAAATTATCTTAAAGCGAGTTTCTCCGCCTTAAGTTTTGGTGACATAAAGTTTGCCCTTTGAGGAACGACACCCTTAATAGAGTTGAAGACCCAAGGAAACATTAATGCGCTTTATCTTCAAGAACGGCAATGACTTTAGTAGGAACGGCCTGCACTTTTGAGACCGCCCTACACTCTTTAAATAATGACCTGTAATCCTTAAGGAACGACCCGTACATTTTGAGCGGCGTTCTGCAATCGTTCGTTTTGGGCGGCGACCTGCGCTCTTTGAGAAATGTCTTGTACTCTTTGAGGACTGGGCTGCGGGTGGACACCTCCAATTACTGCTGAATTTAAAAGTCGAAGCCGCATTGCTTTAATCCTATTGTTAATGATATTGTCTGCAGCTTGTTCTAGAGGTGGAGCCCTTCCCGCAGATCTCAGTTGCTTCTGATACTCCGAGTACGGGTGAAGTTTTTGTCTAAAATAATTAATATAATCTATCTCATTTCTCAGCAGTTTTTGGCATAAATACTTGTTAAAGCGAGAGACTCCCTCGTTAAGCTTAAACCCTCGAATTTTTCCGGTTAATCGAAACGCAGTTTCCGTTACTTCTTCTGGGGAAACACAGTCATGGTACATTTCACGATTCTTTCGCCTTAAATCCTCGAGGTCTTTGTAGAAACCACGTCCATGTTGCTTAATTTTCTCCCAGAAAGTTTTGTTAAAGTGATCATAGAGCAGCACGTCCGCTCTATTCCACGCGCGTATCTTTTCTTTTAGCTGAGGAGAAAGAACCTTTTTGGACGTATTTGTACCAGCTTTCCTTTCATTTTGTTTAATGTAAATAACATCGTCTAAATCCCAGCAAAATTCTCGCTTGAGAAGAACAAGGCTTTCGTCGAAATACTCCATCATAAGAACCAAAGTAAATTCATGTTCGATTTTCTTTATTGCGTTAAGGATTTCCTCATCGTTGTCCTGTGCTAAAGGAGCCAGACCTAAATCAAAGAACATTCCGTTTCGCACAAGATACATTGATTCAGGGAACGGCGTTACAGTTCTTGTTAAGTTTCTGAGGTAACTACGGGGATTTCTCAGAAAAACCTCCAAAGGATTCGAGTAATTCGTCAGTCTAAGAAACCGATACAATTCCATGTAGTTAAACGTTGACTCAAATTGATATACTGGGTCACGCAGTATTGTGATAAACTTGGTGTCACTGTGCAAGACTACGTCCATTAGCGGTCTCCTGTAACGTGCATGGTTGCACAGGACACTAGCAGGTTTGCCATTAAGACGCCACAAGTCGACGCTACTCCAGTGGAAATAGTTCGGCCAGCCGAAACGGTAAAGATACCTCGACGGAAGTGCGATTATGAGCTCTCGGAGATCCGCATAACGGTTCAGAATGTTGGTAAGTGTACTACTTCCGGTTTTGTGTGTTTTGAGAAACGCGATGTGGTTATAAGGCTTGCAGCTGTTGAAAAAAATAAATAAGTGACTTAAACTGATTTAAAGGAAATAATGCACACAGAAAGATAAAATAAAATTTTTTCAGAGGACTGCCGCGATTTCAGAGCAGTCCGACAGTTTAGGATATGTAATCTAGACCCTATGTAACTGGTCAACTATCACGTGCAATTCCTGTCACACTCCTAAGGCTCAAAGCAAATAGCCCATGTTCGCTATATTAAAATTCTAACATGACTCCGAGGCTTTCTGGTCATTTTTCTATATTTGGTTTGGTTTTCTTTGTGCTCAATTCTCTTCTAGGAATTGCGAGACAATGGAGTCGTGAAAAATTTGCAATTTTGACCCTAAAGCCTCGGAGTCAAGTTCGAATTTTAATATATCGAACGTGTGGTCAGCGCAAAAAGATGTGAGCAGGAACAATATCAAGGTGGTGGGGTAGGGGGTTAGAGCATATCCCTCTCCTCCTCCCCCTAGTTTTACCCCGCTCTCTGATTTCACTATCTGAACGACTGAAACAGGCTACGAAATGTCGAACGAGCCACATCCCAGACTGTTAATTACCGAGTTGCTACCACGTGACCGCCTAGCTGTGTTTACGGCAAACGGCAAACGTCACACGACCAAGTTAAGAATTTACATATTACTGCATTCTTTTTTACATTTTTCTAGGGCTATAGATATAATTAGTTATTTGTAATAACACCAGAGACTATTTCTCATTGGAGCCCGAGAGATGAAATGTTAAATTTCACAAGAATTGTGAAAACGCAAGCAAAATTCTTAAAATTTCATATGTAAGATGTCATTTTGTGAAAGTTGGCATTTATGTTCTCGGAATCTCATACGAAATATTCTTTGGCGTTATTACACATAGCTAATTACATAGATAGCCCCTTGAAAAATGTAAAAAAGAATGCGATATTGTTATAATTATTCTGGTACAAGGTTTTTGTCCACCAAAAATGAAAATTACATGTACTCAATTTCCTGATGGATTCCGTCTTAAACTTTTTGCAGAAGTAATGAACACTAAACAACCAGGTGATCTGTGACGTCATTGCAGGGGCCTGGGGAAAGAAATTTTAATGCCGTATCCCATAAACCAACGCGCGCACCAATTCAATTCAATTCAATCTGTTCCCGTCAGCTTTGGTTTATGGGATACGGCATTAAAATTTCTTTCCCCAGGCCCCCGCAGTGACGTCACAGATCACCTGGATAGGTAATGAGAAAATTTGGTCACGTGATTTAAATTCAAGTTTGCCGTTTGCCGTAAACGTCACTCTTAATCTCTAATACAGTTGAATCTCCTGTTAAGCGTCCATCCAAAATGAAGCGATTTCGTGATCGCTTATACAAATCGAACTACAGTCGACTCTCGCCTTACGGACACCTCGCCAATGCGGACAAGAGCCAGCAACCCCCCGGCGAAACGCATAAGGGTCCATAAAGAAATGACTGAAAAAAACACCCGCTATTACAGACTCTCGCTATTACGGAAATACGGAAACTTTCCTGTCCACAAGCGCGACATTTCACTTGTTTTTTCTCTCACTCAGATAGCGGACACTTGGGTACTTTGTCAAAAATCTTGACTCACATAACATAACGAATAAAGCGACGTTACAATAAAGGAAAAAAAAATGACACATAGTACTATCGACCGCTTCTTTGTAAAAGAGTAAACAAATGACAGCTGTACAGCATTTTAGACATTGACATTGCCATTAGAGCTTACAAACATTTTGCGTTATTTTAACACCTTACTGTAACAGTCGTTAGACAGGTTTCTGTAATGGGTATGCTCTGCGGCATTTCTGCGATAAAAGGGCTGCCAAGAATAATAAGAAAACATTCAGTTGATAGAAAGTTAACATTTTAGCCATTCATGTTACTGGAGGAGTTTCTGTTCGATTTTTTAAGCCCTTTCTTCTGTATCCCTTGTCATTGCAGGAGCTTGGAAGTGCTAATACAGCATATTTAAGTCTATTTACAATCTTATTATCTTTAATCTTTTATGGTCACTCCATAGTTAAAAGAAGTAAAGAATTGTCGAAACTACAATGCCTCTGGGACTTTTTACATGTTATTTCATAAGTTTAAAGAGAAACCAAGTTTTTTCTTTCGTACCCCGCTATTACGGACACCAAATCTTCCCCCCAAGGGTGTCCGCAATAACGGCAGTCGACTTTACTAAAGAGCTCGAGGCTCCCTTCATAGAAAAGGTCCGGATCGACACATCCATGTTAGAAAAGAACTCATTGCGTGCAGTTTCTAATATGATATGTGTAGTTTCACGTTGTCACAAAAAGGTCTTCGCATACTTTAACTAGTGAGTACATACAACGATCAAACCATACCTCAATTGGTCGCTTACGGGAGAATAAAAACACTCAGTGGTAAAATTCTAAAACCGTCATCGAAAAAAGTGATCGCGGTTGTTTACGAGTGGTTTCAAATATGTAGTGATTAGACTGGGAAAATTCTGTTGTTTGGAATACAATGTAGTTGGTCGCTTACAGGGAATGGTCGTATACGGAGGTACGTCAGTATATCACGTCTAGCCGATTTTTTGAAGATGAACCTAACGAAATTTGCAGTCATTTGAGTGAAAAAGCGTAGAAGGAAGGATTTTGCGCCCGAGAAGCTCGAATATAACACAAACGAAGGAAAAGGAAAGGATAAAAAGAAAGAGCGATTAGGAAGAAAGGGGAAGAAGAAGAAGAAAAAAAAACAATGGTGCACTGTTAGTTCTTATAATGGGTACTTTGGAGACAGTTTTTGGCCAAAAAAAAAAAAACCTTTTTGACGGAAGAGGTCCATTTGGCAGTAACGTTTTCAAAAATCCGGCGAGATATATTAAACTCCATTTATGATGAAATAAGTTTAAGTTTGCGCCTGATAAAGACCAGAATTTCTTTACCTTAATTCGTCATATTTAAGAATTCCTGTTTCTGTCGATGCTTCTTGGTCCTTGCCTTCTAACGACTCGTCCATTTTTTCCTCTTCCTGATGATTTACGTCCCTCAACAACTCTTCCAACTCGCGATCAACGTTGCTGACATTTCTTGAATTTAGCTCTCCGTTCTGTGGTCCTAAGAGACCGGCAGGAACGGACTGTTTTGTTGACGAACCAACTGCCTTGACATTTGCTTCTTCGTTGCTAAAAACAACAACAGCAACATAAAAACTGGAAATAGAAGTATTATTTTCTCGCCTATCCCTCTCCCATCTCCTTCTTTCCCCCTAAGAAACCCTAAAGGCCACTTATTTAAACGTAGTTTAGCCAGTGTTTAACAAAACCACGTTCTAAGCCATTTTCAATTTGCCCAACGGTTTCATCTAAACACCATAAAGTGTGAAAGTTTTATGGAAGCATTACAGAGTAGACTAGAAAAGCATTTATCTTCTTAAAATAAGCCACGATTGAAGATTGGACTTCGTTTAAATCTATAACCGGCCCTAAGGACTGCTATTTCTATATTCCCCATGCAATCTTCCTCTGTCATAAAATCCAAGGGGGCGGCTACAACAATACGAACATAAAAATAAGTAGCTTTCGGCCGCCCAAAGTACGGCCGCGCTACAGGATAAGCGTTTACAAGGAAGGTAGGGTAATTCTCTTACTAAGGTAACCGCCTAGCACTCAGGTAGGATTGCCTTAGACGCAGGGTAAACCTACCTGCCTTGTAAATACGTCGCGTAGAAAAAGGAGAAATGTGCGAGTGCTGGAGTAACCCATGAGCCCCCTCCTAAAGCCCGTGGGGTACTTCCTGGTAGTATAGGCTAATGGGTATGTGCCGCTGGATGAGGTCGCATTTTCACGACTGGATTGACTATTATGGGGTTGCATTTTTGGGGGTCAGCAATTCAGGTACGAAGGGATTTAAAATTAGAAAGATTTGCAACACATTAACTTTAACAAATGTGTTAGTTTATTTCAGGATGACCACGTTTAATAGGCTTTGTAAGGGAGACGCATAAACAGAAAGTGACTTAGTCTGAATTTCGAAACTGATTTCTTTTTTCCCGAAGTGACTAAGGCCTGTTTCAAACGTCGTGCTACTACCGCGCTAAGCTGGCTCGACTGTAGGTCGACTGCAGCACGACACTAGCACGACTTGGTTTCAGACGTCGAATTTAATTCAGTCGAATAGAACGGCTGTTGCCGAAAACAAAAGACAACAATAAAGAAACGGCTCAGCAAACTTTTAAATGTATTCTAATGCATTTGTAATTTATGAATTGAGTTCGGCACGGCGATAGCATGACGTTTGAAACCAAGTCGAGCTACTGCCGTGTAGCACGGCAGTAGCACGACTTGGTTTCAAACGTCCTGCTAATGCCGTGCTAATGCCGTGCTAAAGTCGAGTTTAATTCGATCGATTGAGTTCGGCACGACAGTAGCACGACGTTTGAAACGGGCCTAAGATGGGGTCTATAATATGGCCACAGAATAGACTATAATGGGGTAGGGGTCCCGTGACCAGCCACACATGCCCAGCAAAAATTAACCCAAGTAACCTCGGGTCCCTGAAGCTGTTTACGAAATGGCCTGAAAAATCAAAGCATTGTCATATTTGAAAAGTTTGAAATTTTGAAAGTGTAAAAGAATGGCTGTTTTGGAATTGTGTTTATTTTGGGGTCAACTGATTTCATTTAGTTAAGACTTCGGCTGACCTTCGTCCTCACGCCATATTTTGGAACATTTCGCGAATTTAAGAAGTATACGCAATCGCTGAAACTTTGACGAATGGAACAGTTAATATCCAGAAATTTTCAGCTTTTCTCAAGCTTTAGAAATTTCTAGGCAATGCTGACTCCTTGGAACAGTTATTTTACAGAATATGGTGGCTGGGTGCCCCTGTTATTTGTCATTTTGCTGTTCGTATAAGGGGCTCAGCAAAGGACAGTCCCCTGCCCCATATGATATTCAATTCAAAGTAGACAGACTGCAAATTAAGGTAGTTGCTAAAAAATATATCTACGTGTCCCAACTGTTCATCAGTAGGATGCCTAAAATGCGTGCAATTCCACAATTGGTTTCGGCTCCATTAAATCCTATACCAATTGCAGAACATTTTAGGAGGAGCCACCCAACGGGTGAGCACAGTCGCGGACAACACATATAAGTGAGGAAAATAACGCAAAGCAAAACTAGGACGTTATTAAACGAACTAAATGCACACGCAACTTAAATAAAGAAAGAAATAAATAATGCACGCGCCCAAAATTAAATTGCGCGCGTGCACATGTACCAATATACAACTGAAATAAAATCCAAGTAATAAATATAAAATACTTGTATCGGTAGTAAAATAAGCCTGGGAAAACAGCCGCCATTTCCCGATGCCGCCACTGGGTTACCTGTGAAGTGAAAAGAATGGCATGGTGGCGTCGCGAATTGTCGGCAAAAATATTCTCAGGCTAGGAGTTTAATAAACCTTCCAAGCACGCTTCGTTATTCCGCGGTTTTAAAATGCAGAAAACTGATTTACCATCATCAGTCACAAAACTGAGGAAATCGGTAAACGAAAACTTTACCAAGAATTGAGTCTAGATCGGGCGAGTTGTTGACGACAGTGGCATTTAATTTACATAACCCAAATACATCACCGGGGGATATCAGCTCAAAGACATAACCAATCAAATCGCTCCTGAAAAGTTGTAGTTCCTTCATGAAAAACAAACAACAAACCCGTTTGGAAAATAAAGCTGCCTGAAAATGTTCATAGTGATTGATCTTTACATGTGTTGCGCTCGGCGTAGATTGTGGTTACGAATACCAACGCTGAGGCTTTTGATTTTCGTGACCTAGCTAAGATTCGACGGCGTGGCGAATCGGCTTTTTATGCCGCTACACACCGTAACAATTAAAATCAGCAAAGAGTGAATAAGTTCACAGTCAAGCAGCTTTCACTCACCCGTACGCGTGACTGAACTTGGCGTAGACCAACTCAGCGTACTCCGAAATCGCCTTGCTCGGCAAACGTATAATGTTCTTTTCGTTGACTCTGGGAAGCAACAAAATCGCTGTGAAACACAATAAACATACGGCGAGGAAACACCACCGCAAAAAGCGCACGAACTTCATTCTGTCTCTCCCAAACAACGATGAAAAAATCCAGGATTAAATTTCCTTGACCATCGAAGAACGCTGCCCTGTGTTGTATGTCATGTCCCCGTCACACGGTGTCATGTCATGTTTACGTTTGAATCAAATACTGCAACCGGTTCAATTGATTTTTGTATGAATAAATCACCCGTTCATTGGCATGTACCGGTTGCAGAATTTGGAGGACTTATTAAAGTTGGGATTCTCAGACCAGTTTGGAGTTGAAACGTTGAATTGGCCCCGTGACATTGTAGTCACGGAACTAATAAGATTTAATATGAGCGAAGTACAAGAGTTTAGGACGGGCGTTTCCCTTTAAATCTTGCCATTAACTTTATCTGTAACACCTGGCAAAATGAAGGAAGTTGAAAGATCTACCCTGTATTAAACGTTTTCGTATTCAGAATACAAAAACAGGCCAAAAAATATAAAACGAGGCTGAAACCGAACGACGTTTCAGTGTCTTGTTGACGCCTTTTTTTCAAATTGAGAAAGTGTCTGGTAAAACAGAAGACTATTCTAACAGTTTATCATGTAGATTACATATAAAAACAGAAAATTGAAGTTACGCAAATTGTTTGTTTAGTACATGAAATATTACTAATTAGGAAATTGACACTTCACCTTACGTGTAATATTCAATCGAACTGCGAACTAAATTATTTGCATGAGTTTAGGCCATCCCTCTTTTTTTTCCGTTTAGCGTCGAATGCCTTTCCTGATTTTGGCTCGGTCCGGATTGAAAAAAAAAACCTAAAAAAAAAAAAAATCACAACGTTAAAAGTTAACATTCAAATATTTGGATTAACAAAATACACCGTGACAATATACTTTAAAAAATGTTCCTGTTTTTCTCTATCCTGTTACTATGTTCATTTTTCAGATTAAAAGAATTATTTCAAATGAAAAATGGTCTAACTAAGTCATTACTTTTCTTTTTTGTTTTTTTGAAAATTCCAAAAATTTGGGTCGGTCGGACTACGCTAAACGGAGAAAAAAAAGAGGATGGCCTTACAAATAATTTCAGATTTTATGTACGTTTCAACTATTGAAAACAGCGTCACAATGACACGGAAATGTCGTTCGATTTTACCCGCATAATTTTTCATTTTTTTTTTGTATTATGAAACCTTTACTTATTAGGACTCTGAAAACGTTTTCAAATTGACTATTGCAGTTCGTGGTCGTCTAGCTACATGTGAGCAAACAGTCTTGAAGACAAATTGCACGTGGACTGCTTTGTTGTCCAGTATCCGGACACTTAAAACAAAAAGTCAGTTTTTGAGGCGCCCTTTTCAGTTCTCGGTAAACGAAGTATTTCGAATGATAGCTGAACATTTCAGCTTTAACATGAAAGTTTTGGCGAGTTTAATGCACCTATCAATGTAATGCCGGCGGGGGAGGGGGAGTGGGAGGCAGAGCGTAGGGTGGGGATTTGACTTTTTTCAAAAATTTGCAATCAAATTCCCTGCCCATGGGCAAATCATTCCAGTCAAATTCAACCAAATTTCCCCACCCCGGGCAGTACATTGCTGTCAGTCCCAAGGCAGAACCCAAGAAAGGCACAATAAACATATCCGCCAAATAAAACTCTGCAATCTTTTATAAACGTTGTTGCATCACCAAAGATACATGTTCCTGTTACAGCTGCAATTATACGTTTTAACCATATCCGTGTTACACTGCGCGTAGAATACATAAACCTTTAGGAGAAAGTCCACATTTTGTAAGTTTAAATATACCGTTGTTAGTCTGAAGGGTACCAAAAAAAATCGGTTTCGTAAGTTTTCACTTATTGTAGCGAATGAGGCATACACTAATCAATTGTACTTGCAAAAATCGACTTGGTTTCTCTTTACTTTCGTTTACTTTGATACCACAGTATTTTAAGAGGTTCAATTGATCAAAACACGCTAAAACAAATGAAATTTGACGACAAAGCAGTGAAATCCACTCAGCTTTTGCATCTTTTCAAACCGCACGGCGCATGCGTGAAGCGTGGAAGTGGGAACAGGTGCTCGGTCTCAGTCTTTTTCGCCCAAGTGGGCAGTCAAATATCTCCACGTCGGGCGAAGAAAGATTCAAATATCCCCTCCCAGGGAGAACAAGATCAGTCAAATGCTCTACCCCAAGGCCAACAAAGACAATCAAATCCCCACCCCATGCCCTGCCCCCCCCCCCCCCCCCCACCGGCTTTACATTGATAAGTGCATAAAGCTTGCGAAACAGTCGCAGAAGACAGCCGAGAAGACGCCGTTCTGTTCAGGTGAGTAAACTTTTCATGGCTAATATTTACGCTGTTTTATAGGGAACCCACGCTCTTATAAGTAAACTGCAAATGGTAATTAATAAGAGATAAAATCTTACCTGTTTTGTTTTATCCTCGAATTGCTTTATGTGGTTTGGCTCGCATTTCACTGTTGCTGTCATGCGCCAGTTGTTATTATCGTCTCGCGTTTCATATTACCGTTTAGTAATACATAGATTTAGCCAGGGCTAAAAGCGAAGCTCCTGTTAACTCAAATTTATGATTTAAAATCAAACAATAAACTTGTATTCCACAATTCAGTTAACTTTAGAACACATTCATGTGACTTTTGAGGGAAAGGTTACGTGATTTTAGAGAACAGTAATTTGCAAACAGTCCAAGCTAAGAGTGAATTTAACCTTACATCGAGTTGATAGCCTTATATCTACACCCAAAAAATAGCAATCATCTTCGATCACATTTAAGAGCGCGGGCTCTTGATCACAGTAGATTAGGCCTGGAAAACAAATCAGGCGGAATTTTTTGTGTTCGACAAGTTTACTTTACAAAATCTTGCCAACAAGTCTGGGAACGTGTAAACCAACCTTTAACACTTTTTATACATCACGTCTGAGGTGAAACAGTACCATGACGCGCTGTTTTTATCATACAGACCTCGGACAGAATGCAGTATTTCACAATTTTGCAATACAAATTGCACTCATTCATGATCATTCAGTATTCAGGACGATCGAAGGACGTGTGAGCTTTTAGCGAAACCGTTAAAAAAATTTCCAAAATCACCTATACGGCTAGCCGGTTCTCACTTTTGACAAGCGCCAAAGTCGACTGTTTAAATTATGATTAATAAAGTTATACGCTTCAACATAATAAAGAATTATTCTGTTTATTTTTTATTTAACGGTTTTATAACGATGTGTACAGTATGTGGTCCTTGGTCCGCGTGTAAAAGTCATTAACTTGAATATCTTACCCGAATCTTCACGCAACGAGCTGAAATACTCCCTGAAGATAGCTTTTATGTTCCTGTCGATAATCCTGAAGTTTCAAGTTCCAGACATGAATATTTTGCTTGGAATTCGCAAAAAGGCGATCGTTTTCGATCAGGGCGGATAAAGGTTGGGCGGTGAAACGAGCGCGTCCGAGCAAAAAGGTGTCATGCAGTAGACTGGGACTCTGCTTACAAATATCACTTGTTTTCGCTTGTTGGCGACTTCAGTCAGGGCTTGCAATGTGGTTTGTCCATTAGACACTGCCGCTGTCACTGAATTATGGCGGCTTGATTTGTTTTCTTGCACTTCTTCCTCGTTCCTTTGTGCTGGTACGCTGTCTCCAAGAGGCAAATGTTGCTACTTTTTGCGGGAGGTTAAGTCAGGAGTAGACAAACATCTCTTTCAAACGGTTTCTCTTATTACTTCTATCACTCTTCCACTGAATAATATTTTCGTTCTACTACTCGCCAATGTCCGTGTTATTCCAAAACAAAAAGAACTAAGTACTGTCGAAAACACGAAGGAAAATCTCATCCATGGCAAAACTAAAAGACAACAGATTGTGTTTCAGATGACGTGTATTTCATAAATGCGTGCAGCTCGTGCAAGGTGAAATTATGCTAAGTAAACATGACCACGTAATTTACGGTGCCGCAAAAATCCAAATACCCTGCTAGCAGAGGCTTTTCCCTTGTGTTTCTCAGCGTTGTACTGCCATTCTCTTTGCGGTTTTGGTTGCTCGCGTTTTGTTTTGGTTGTGAACCAGCCGAGGAAAAGACCTCTGCCGACAGCCGCTTGCGATTCCTGTTGAACATGCGCGAGATGAAAATGCGGTTACCATGGAATTTCTGTCACGTGTCGGTAATACGATGCCGCCGCCGGAGTTTGCTCATGTATTCATGAGTCAAATTTCCCACGGGAATGACTCGCACTCGCCACGTTGATATAGCGGGCTCGCTTTTGCACAGCAAACTAGTACATAAAAGATGAGCGAGTTGATAAAACCGGTTCCACAACCGGTTTAGTCATGTGATTACCTCCTAAATCTTGGAGGTATCTACAGCGCATGTTCGACAGGAATCGCAAGCGGCTGTCGGCAGAGGTCTTTTCCTAGGCTAGTTCACAACCAAAACAAAACGCGAGCAACCAAAACCGCGAAGAGAATGGCAGTACAACGCTGAGAAACACAAGGGAAAAGCCTCTGCTAGCAGGGTAAAATCCAAACTTCAAGAAAGACAAATTAATTTCGCGTCTTCACCCGCAGCAAGAAGGCTGAAACTTCGTCATATGAAAGAATGCTAATCAGTAAATCACGATATCTTTCATAATTCAACGTATTTTTTTTCTTGACGAAATATTTTATCATTTTCGGAAAAGACGCGGACCAAGGACCGTAATCTTTAAAAGCGTTTACAAAGGTAATACGCGCGGCATTTTAATTTGACTACTCCTGCATGCAAGCGATGTTCATGAGCGACTGAAAACAAACGGCACAGCGATAAAAATTGCAAGAGACTACCAACAATCAATAAAAGGACAATAATTTGGTGAAACATATACAGAGACAACAATTTTCATTCATGAAGACAAGTATTAATTAAAGTGTCTCGGAAAATTCTTGTTTATGTTTTTTATTTTGTAAGCCGACTTCCCGTGTTTGCTTTTTCAAAGATGAACTCGAGGCAAGAAAATGGCTCAAAGCTTTCTTTTACAGCCAGAATTATAGCGAAATATTTTTTGGAACGTTTTCTTTTCATTCGCGATAAGAAAATGACTTAAGGCTTTTTACAGTTTTATAAGCTTATAATCAAACCTGATTCTCGGTCAGATCATTGTCTTCTTACAATTTAAAACGTGCATCAACTAATTAAATAGCCGCATAAACTACGCTCGACTTCATTAAATTAGATATAAAAAACAAACGTCAAATACAATAATTACTCAGACTTACCATTCGAGATGGACTGAAAACTATCAAGTAAGGCCAGAATCGCTTCAGACTTTCCAACGCATCAAGCAAGGTGAAAAACGAAAACGATGCCATCTGAAATCGGCTTTCCAACTTTAACAAGCGATGTATTTCTCAACCAAAAACCCAATAAACAAACTAGCCATGAATAACAGAAGACTCTTGAAAGCAGCTGAATTCCATTTTGTGCATTCAGTGGACAAAGACAGAAACATTACAAGTCGACACAAAACACTGTCAGCTTCAACGGTCCAAGTAAACAGGTTTCAAGATGCTGCATAAATTTTCCGCATGAACTCACCTGTCAAATTTTGACCAATCAGAGCATAAAAATAAAATGTAGAGCGTGACCAACGCGTGACCTTGGTGAGAAAAGTCAAAAGCAACTGGCATGTCTTCACTGCCTGTAAAAACTTGCTGAATTTTAGCTTCCGAGGTCAGTTTGAAATCAAAATTTTAATTTGCGGCACATAAAAAGCACAACATATTTTATATGGATTAAAAAAATGAACTTGAGCCTGCGATCATTTGAAAACTAGCAACTTGTCAGCGGATAACTTCAAAAAGATACTCGACCTCGATGGGTCGACACTTGAGCCCGCGATACGGTCAGGTGATACTGGTCAGCGGATACCTTGTTATGACAGCTGTCAATTGATCACAACGTTGATGTGCAATATATGTGTGCAATATTAGTCTTCCTGTGCTCCCAAACTAGGTAGAAAGTGTGAGGATTTAACACTGGTTTCCCTGTGGTGCGGACGGACGGGCGGGCGGGCGGGCGGTGTACGGTCACGTGATTACCAAATTTTCTGGGATGGGTAGTTTCTCTTAGCGATGGGGCTCCGCCCACGCGCGCGCGCTTCGCGCGCGCGCGGGAGCTCCGCTATAATTACATTGATGATTATCGAAAATAGAGCGCTATGATTGGCTAGGAGCTTCGTTTTATCCAGCTATAATCACCGCGCGGTGATTATAGCATTGAAGGTTAGCAGTTTTCAAAATGGCAGCCACATTTTTTGATGTTTCGGGGTCGGAAATTGATCAATAATTTTATTTTCTCGAATAATCATCAATGTAATTATACTAAAACAATTAGTCGCCTCAGGCGACGTGAATATTGGCGAATAGTCACCTCGACTTCGTCTCGGTGACTATTCGCCGATATTCACGTCGCCTTCGGCGACTAATTGTTAATAATTCAAAAAGTTAATAAATTAATAACCAACGATGAAACGCGAGACGATAATAACAACCGGCGCGTGACACCAACAGTGAAATGAAGATTTTATATTCTTATTTAATTTCCATTTGCAGTTTACTAATAAGAGCGTGGGCTGAAAACGGCTGAAAACGTCTGGTGCACATTTAGTGAATTATTTCTTTGAATTCATATAGTCTAAGGTAAACTATTCAAAGAGAAAGTGTCATATATATTCGGGAACAATAGGCTGGCATTAGATTCCAGCCTTTGAATTTCCCGCCTTATCTTGACCTCTTGCACTAACATAACATAGCATGACCTTTATTTAACCTCGGATTTACAGTGTAGCTGCAAAAGCTAAATATCTTCGAGAAAGAAAAAACTGTTATAGTAATAATGGAAAATTTATTTGTGTTTTTGAATGTACAATTGTAAATCTCGCTACGTATAGGCAATTTACAAATGCTGCTTGAGATTGAATTATTAAAAAAAAATAATAATAAAAAAGCAAACAACAAAAACAAAACAAAACAAAATAATAATAAAAAAAAAATTCACAAAAAATTTAAAATTGCATTAAGTCTGAGCTATCCCAGTTCCTGTTTCTACAACAAAAGATGTAATATGTTTCTCTAATGGCTATTTTTATCACTTTCTTGATTATATAACGTTGCTGCTTTTTGTCAATGCCAATGATAATAATAATAATAATAATAATAATAATAATAATAATACTAATAATTATAAAAGAAAGGAAATGGAAAAAACTAAAACTGTGACAAAAAATGAAATACAGAACTTTGAGAAGAAGAATTTAACTACCTAAACTTGTATTATTTTATTAATATCAGTTGTTAAAACTTGACGTACCGATGCATAGTTTGTATAACATACTGAGCTATACTGAACTCGTCTATTCGAAGAAGAGCGCTTAATTCGAGAGGAGTAGCTGGCAAGGGGCACTTATTACGTATTTTCCGAAAAATTTCGTATCAATTTCTTAGTAAGCCTCACACTAAACCTGAGGACAACTGTAACTGACTTGACAGAAAGAAGCTGCTTCCTATAGACAAAGTTTGAAAGAGGTTAATAAGACAGTCATTACAGTAGACTCGGGTGTGGAAGCGGAATCTTTGTTTTAAAAACTTGGGAATCATGAATCTTTGCCCTTCGGCTCGGAATCATGAATAACGAGACTCAGAGAAAAGCTCAACAAAATACACGTATAAATTAGTTGCGTTCGATGGGAATGCAGGATATGGCGTTTCCGGGAGTCCAATTTTCCAAAATGTTCCCGGGGGAGCATGCCCCCGGACCCCCCTATATAATTCGTGGAATCGGGGCTGACTGAGTCTGTTTGTTTCTCCAGTAACCTGGTGCTTAACTTTCAGTTACAAAAAGACCTCCATACCTAGACCAAACAAATGATGATACCGAGTCTGGATGAAGTAGAAGTTTGAACGCCGAAGAAACTGTACAAAACGAGACTAAGTTGCCACTGAGAATAGTCTTCGTGAATAATGAATCTGGAAGAAAATTATTGTAGGAATCATGAATCATCGAGGCAAAAACGGCAGGAATCATGTATATTAAGATTCAAATGATTACGCTTCTACCCCCGAAGTAGACCCCTAGTAACTCGAACTCTCAGAGGGAAACGAAAAACAGTTCGAGTTATCGGGGTAAATTTCAGTTTAAAGTTTGATCAAGGGAAATAAAATTTATATATTTAGTTCAAGTTAGCGGGGAATTCGAGTTATCCGAGTTCAAGTTATCCATCTGGTTATTAGGTGGAGGGCACTTACTGAAACTTCAAAGATTTGCGGTATATATAAAAAATGATATCATTTAGGTTATTTTTGAATAGTGATAACTTTACAAAAATAATCATGATAATTCCAAATTCGAAGTATTGAATTATGAAAGCACAATTTACGATTTTATTTAATGGACTGCATCCAAATTATTCGGTTGATTCTGAGTCTATGAAATATACAGTCATAAAATCATGTCAAATAAATCCCTAAAATTAAATTTGTTTTTGATTTTCAGCGAATATCCATTTATGTAAAATGAGGATGAGCAATTTTTAAATCCATACTGCCAACTTGAAACTTAAAAAAAGTGTCTAAAAGAACTGAAGGAAAACGCTGCAGTAAAATTTATTCAGACTTAATATATCTTAGTACGACTGAGAAATTTGTACATTAATTAAGAATTTGTTCATGCTTAGCGTGCGTATATCGAGTTATTGATGCACGCGGGAAGTTTGGAGAGCACGAAAGATGCGTAAGAGTTGCACGAGGCGATAGCCGAGTGCAACTCTAGCTTCTTGAGTGCTCTCCAAACTTCCCAAGTGCATCAATAACTCGATATACGCACAGCTAAAAGCATGAGCAAATTCTTTTATAACATAGTTGACAAAAATGCTTGCTTTTTGATTTAACTGCAAAATTCTCGTGACGCGCGCCACAGAAAAACAAACGCTTCTACTGGCTGGTTACAAACACGCCACAATCGCCTAGTTTGAAAGAAAATTCTTTCTGTAAAACTGAGAACGAAAATTTGCTTATTTATTCGTTAACGATTAATTGAAACTAAGTAGAAACAAAGACAAAAGTGTCTTAAAGTCCACCTAAAGTTAAAATACTCGCATGTTCGTAACACGTCGTGGAGCATGGTTTGGATCCGGCGCTGAGAGGATGTTTATGTTTTGCTCGGCGAAATCCAGAAAACTTGTATTTTTGGCGAAGACGACTGTCATTCTACTTTACATTCATTTACGACAATGGCCGGTCATTACGGCTACTTGAGAAGACCTGCCAGCAGTTGTTTTTATGAGCAAAAAAATTTCTCTGTCTTCTTGTGTAATTTGTCTTGTTATTGCAACAGAAATTTTCCTGATTTAGTCGGATTGTTCGGCGATAACAAAAGTGCATAACAAATTTGAAAACAACAGTAAAAACGTAAATTTTACCTTTAATTGTTGTTAATGACCAATTGCTGTCTTTTCTGTTCCCAGTGAATGTCTCTCGGCCAAAATTTGCTGCAGATGGTCTTCCGACAAATTTGCGAAACGCACAACTTGCGAGTTTTTTTGAATTCGGCTTTATTTTTGCAGCCGCTCTTGGATCAGGACGTAAAAGGTCAATGCCGATAGAAAAATTGGGCAGCTCGTCGCTGGTTTCTTCCATGTCTTAAGGCGAAGGAAAACTGCACCGCAGCTTAACAGGACAGAAACTCTGCAACCATGTGAAAAAATTGCTTACGTCATCTTATTTACGCACGGGCGTGCATAAATAGATTTTGTTCATAGCGGCTCAATAGGACTTATATAGGGCAAGCACGCGCGCTATGTTATAAACTAAATTTGCATATTAAAGAAGAGATTTCCTATGAAATAACTTTCTTCAATTGGATAAGCTTATTCAGTATTAACCAGCGAGGAGTGTCAAATTATTTGCTGATACAGATGGGGGTATAGTAATAAATTTTATTCAAGAAGGAGGCAATTCTTTATAATGTTGCGATTATTTATTGACAAAAACCTGACGTTACAAACGCATAATGGAGTGTTACACCTGCTTAGAGGAACGTCATTTACATAGCCTTCGCTTGGCTACGAGATTTGTTTATGGCCTAGTCGCAAAATATCAACTGGCGTTTCACCTTTAAAATGACAGCGAAAAGTTAACATTCTAATCAAAACTGAAACGTTAAATTTACAAAATGGAAGGCTATATACAGCCAAGAGTGAAGTGAAGCGTTTGATGTCAAAGTCATCGTTGAGTTGAGTTTGGACTGTACATTGCATGTACATGTTTATGATGTCAATTTTGTGTAAAACACGGCCACAGTTTCCCGTACAAAAGCTACCGCCTGTTTTCAACAAGAGGCTTTTTAAAGCGCAAGCGGGCATTGTAATAACGGACAAAATTCTCAACATTTTGCAACGTCCTCTAAGCCAAAGGCGATCGACCGAGGACCTTCACACGATAAAACCGGTTGTATCGGCGTTGAGGGACATACACAAAGGCCTTCAGTTCCTTAAAGAAGCTCTGTGCTTTGTAGTCACGTACGAAAAATACGACGCAGATGTGGACATCTCCAAGAAAAATGGAGAAAAATGCTTGTCTTGTTATTACATTTTGAACGGTTCGGTGGAAGCAAGGTATGCGATAAGCAACGGTGTTTTTAGTCAAGGCGAGAACTCGCCAAAAAACCCAAGTGACTGTGATATAAACTATACTCACGTGGCAGGGGAATATCTGGGCTTAGTGTCCGGAGATGGCCCAGAATTTGATTATCCACCGCCTGATAGCATACGAACTATAGAAGTTAGCGAGTTTATACGGGTCGACCGCGAGCAATTTCATCGAGCAGTGAAAAAAGTTCAGAATAAATATGTTCGAGAGATCGAAAATTTTATTGAGAAGGTCCTTGCTTTAAAAGCTCTTCCCGTGGACGAGAAGAAGAAATTAGTTGCTATGATGGCCAGACAGGTAAGAACATTATTTTATACCTTTGTTTGTTATATTCATGTTTTAATGAGTGTTTTCCAAGGTTGTCTTTTTTCCTGTCGTGTCTATTTTTCGTGGCAGCGAAACGCAAGTTTAGTTGTTATAACTGATCTCATTACAAAGTCAATCCAGGGTGTTTTGTTCTCTATTGGCGACTAAAATAATTAAAAATAATATTTGATAAGAATTTTACGTCTCTTATAGCTACAGATCGTTTAACAATTGATGTTTGATGTACATATGCATGTAGGACCAAAGTTTCATATTTTTTCATAGATAAAACTGATTTCGAATTTTAGTTTGCATTTTCATGTTTTATGTTGCTAAATATATGTGAATTTTTAATCGGCCGGCGGAACAAATGGAACCGTAAGTTATAAGCAAGATATGGCCTTACTTGTTAACATACTTTTTAAAACATAAATATATAAACGCAAAAACTGATCATTTATCGTAACGACAGGCTGTCCATGAAGTCCCATTTTAATGATTGTAATTATCGTGGCCTAAATAGGGGATCTATGCTCATCATTTTGAAGCAGTATTTTCTTATGGTCATTCTTTTGCTATTCAGGAGATGTAGATTCTTGTTAGATTTGTTGGAACCGCATGCTTACTCTCCTGTATTTGATGGTTGGAAAGATCAAAAGTTTTAAATTTTGATCTTATCACAATATTTGACTTTGCTGGTGACATTTGTGTTTGTTTTGCTAATTTTAAAAGCTTGCCAAAGCGGTTTTGCTTACTGTTTTTCTAGTTTGTCGATTCTAAGACTACCATCCCTTCTATGCGGGAGTAGAAGTTGTTCTAGTCGCTTCAGGCAATGGAAACCGGGATAAACTCAAGCCAGATGAATGGCGACTTGGTTTCAGCGTTCAATTTTTTTTCTTATCTAAACCGAGAGAAATATTTTTCCCTATCACATTTTACGGCGGTAAGCGTATTTCCAGTTGAGCAAATTTTCCTGAATAAAACCTAACATTATGAGATTTGCGGCTACGTCGTACTTTACGAAACCCGAAAACAGAGAGACACTTATTACAGCCTTAGTTTCAAAATGTACTAATTTTCGTTTTTATTTTATATTACTCCATTACTTGTTCTCGTTAGGAATATCCAGCGGGCAAAGTTATTGTGAACCAGGGAGATCGGCCAGAACATCTATTTTTTGTGGCAAAAGGTAATGTCGAAATGTCCTTTATGAGAAATCTGTTGAATGCAGGTTACTTTAATTTTTTTTTAAAGAGAGCAGTCTTCCTTGTACTTTCTCACACATGTTGCCATTCTCGTCCCCACTTTGTACAAACCACGTGACCAAAGGAAACGACATTTTCCGGGGGGGGGGGGGGAAATGTGTTGTTGCGTGACGTCGTGAGGTTCTCTGCGCGTGAGACCATTTCACTTGTTCAGCTAAGGCCAATGCATATTGGCTGTGGCGCCTAGCCTTCAAACCAATGCGTTTTTCGGTGAAAACGCTTCAGCGTATTTGTGTGGACTGAAGGACTAAACGCATCGAAACGTATGCGTTTTCAAACAAAAACGCATCGATTTGAGAACGCTCTTGAAAGTGGGCCAAAACGAAACGCATAATTATCGCATTAGCGTGGACTGTCGAAAACGTATCAAAATGAAAACGATGACCGAAAATATCGTAGGCAACTGTGTTTGCAGTATGCGCATAGAGTTCAACTTACGTCACAGCGTGCATTTCTATCGTTTTGGAACGTTTTAGTGTGAACAGTCGAAAACGCATCAAAACGGTAGTGTGGACGCGAATCGATTGATGCGTTTTCGAGGACAACGAAATCGCATACTTTTGAAAACCTTATTCCACTTGTGTAAATTAATTAATTCAGGTAGATGTCAGTACTACAGAAGCGTCTTTATTGAAGAAGTTAACAGAGAAGAACTGGTAAAACTAGGGCAAATTGAAAAGGGTGAGTCACACAACGAGTGGAAAATCCTATATAAAAACGTAGCTTTAACAATTATTCCTCGAGCGCGAATGGGCTCTGAGTCAATAGCCCATGAGGCCGACGGCCGAATGGGCTATTGATTCAGAGGCTATGAGGGTGAGAGGAGTAATTGCTTTAGTAAAATCCAACTAGTTGGTCAAAAATATCGTGACAAAACAACTTTACAGCTAGTTAAAAAATCCTTTCTTGCAGCCAACAAGACAGCGCTTTTCGCTACTAGTAGGCTATAACATATAGCCTAGTAGTAGCTCAACCAATCAGAACGCAGCATTGATAATGTACCACTAGTTGGATTTTAACTAATAGAGACCTTAAGATCGAGGTTTGGCCATCCTACCGCAAACTGCAAACCGCGGTTAGCGGTTTCACGTTATCCGTCTGCTCATATTTAGGAATTAAGATTCGCGGGCGGTAGCTCGCGGCTGCCATGTTTGTTTTTATTCATTCGTTCACTTCTATTTTTGCTGAGAAATCGTCTTCAAAGTTACGTTCTATGAAAAATAGTTCAATAATTAATTAGCGAAAGAGTTCTAAAAAGTAGTATTTCTTCTCAAACGTGGGATTGTGATGTTTTAGGGTGCAAAAACCCTTGTGGTAAATCACTTACTTCTAGAGTGTGATCCAGCCGTACAAACGTGAACCTCAAACTGCAAACCTGACAGCAAGGCACTAGTCACGTGACTTCTTGACGTTTGCGGTTCGCGGGAAATGCCGAAAAACCTCGATCTTAAGGTCTCTAATATCATGATATCCCATTCAGGTAGAATTAATTATGTATGTGCGACCCATTAGAAACGGCTGAAACGAGAATACAGAAGATTCATTCGAAAAAACAAATAGACACGACGAGGGAAACGTTACAGCCTGATAATTAAAATAGAAATTCAAAAGAAGTTGAATGATTTTTACTTTTTTATTAAGATAGCACTCTCTTGCCAAGATCCAACATTGTCACAACTTGCGGCTTGCAAAAGCACGTGGACGGCCCAGATTTCTTACTTGCTGTAACGCGTTTTTCCCCAGGGGGATAGGACGAGTGGAGACTAGACAGCGTGCACAAAAGTAACCTTCGATCAGGCCTTTTTTCGGGGAAGCGCGAAGGCAAAGAAAAATAGGAGGAAAGACCACCCGATATCAGATTAATTAGCACAAAAGCCTCAATTGGGGACGCTTAAGTGAGTTGCAGAAAAGCAAACAAGAAAGAATCCATTACCCCACTTAACCAGTTTCAATGAATTCATTATCTTGTAGGTCAATTCTTTGGCGAGTCAACTGTTCTCGACTCCAGTCCATGTTTTTGCAGCGTTGCAAGCATCGGTCCAGTCACTTGCTTCCTAGTTAACAAGTAAGCAAGTTTTTGTTTTAGTGTTACTTCTGTTTAATTAAGACGATAACTGCTTTTCTCAAATTTTCTTTAAAAATTGAAGAGTTTAGATTAGATCGCGTTGGTTCTTTTCAACCAACATCTTCACCGTGAAATCCTGCCGTAGTTGGAAACTAAGACTATAAAAGTTTTTAGGTTCATGTGACAGACAGCTTCCTGCATTAACTGCTATGATCTGGAAAGTACGATAGTTGGACATAAATGTAAATATTTTAAGCCCGGTGAATTCAAATAAGAACTTGTTCCAGTACTGTAAAAGACTGGTTTGTGTATTCGTTTACGAGTCGCTTGCAACTCTAGAGATAGCCAGAAAGAGATTTTCGTCAGAGAATTGCGAATTCTAACGCTTGAGATCATTTTTCATCAGCACTAAGCGTAAATTAAGTTATCGATCAACAACATAACGTGGTTATATGCTAGGAATTTAATTTAAAAAAATATCTCCATTTACGGTGTACTTTTTAGTTGGGCGTTAAAAGGAAACGAAAACATCATTCGCGTTCTTCGTGAAAACCGTCGCTATTTTTTCAACGATGCCGACATCAAGCAGTACATCCGGGACAGTGATATCTGGCAGAGCTTTAAGAGGTGCACTATAACCGAGCTCCTGGAAATGGCGGGAAAATGTAACACGGCAATAGATAGGAATGAGATAACGTCCATACTCTCAAGGGCTGTGGAATACGGAGACGCCAAAAGGTAATCAGAATTTTTATTTTTGTTAGCGAGCGCTAAATAAATACAAAATTATTGAAAAAATGCGGTCCACCAGTGGAGGTGATGTCCTACACTCATCACCATTGCTAGACCTCTTTATGGGGTCATCATTATCAACATCGTCATAGCTCTCATTATTATTATCGTCATCATCACCATTATCATCGTCATCATCATCACCATTATCATCATTATCATTGTCGTCATCAGCGTCATTATCACCACTAATATATCATCATATATTATCAAACATTATCATCATCAGCATCATCGCCATAATCATCATCATCATCATCATCATCATCACCATAATAATGATAATTATCATCATTACCATCACCATTATAAATTATCTTCATTGTCATGATTACGATGATCATAAACATTATCATCATCAAGATCATCATCATCGTCATCGATCATCTTCATGTTCATTTTCAAACAGGACCTTTCAAGAGCCAGCACTGCCAAGTCTGGCAATTCACTCTATCCCTCACGCTGATTCTGAGACTGTTCAAAACCGTGTCTAACAAGAAAAAAGTAAACCTCTAAGGTCTTGTTTTGATTAAATACTTCCAGGATTTCGTTAAAAATACCAAACCACGATGATGAGATTCCTGGCGCACCGAGGAAAACCGAGCAACTCTTCGTAACACCTCGGTCCTCAAGACGTAGATCATCCGCCATTTTGAATTGTAGCGCTGGTGCGGTCGTTAAAGCCGTTCTGTTACTAAGAAGATCATCGGACGATAACAATGACAGCACAATGTCTCCTTCATTCCCCTCGAACAGATCCAGCCCATTTCAGGATCTGACCAAATTTAGGACGGCTGAACTGTTCAAACCTAAGAGTGCGCCCGCGAGAAAGTCTCGTAAATTCCAAGAAAAATCAAAGTCGCCTACACTATCTCGCCGACCAAAGAGCTTTAAAGTGACGAAGGATGTGTTACGACGTCCGAAAACTACGGAATTAGCTTCTGCAAACACACATCAGTCACCACGCTCAAAAGTAAGAACTGCAGTGAAAACTGCGCGATCTCATAGTGGAAAAGGGAGGAAAGAGGAGGAAAGAGGAAAGAGCAAGAAGCAGAACAGTCAAACTTTTAAATGGAATAAATCTAGGAATTTCAATGCATTTATTGGTACAAATGTAAATTCAGAAAATACTAAAACGCCCCCGAAAGAAGCTACCATAAATGTGATAAGTAGGACAGAGAGCCCAGGGTTTCTTCCTTTGGTTGCAGTTGAGAAATCTGTCGCTCAGAAACCTAATGTAGTTATCAAAGAAATCATTAACACAGGAATTCCCGGTCGACGTTTTTCGCCTAAAAGCTACCGTCGATTTGATAGGAGCATTTTTGACGTCCTGGATAAAACGTCCAGCCAGGATTCCAGCTCATCGGATGAAGAAAATTCTGGCGCCAAGAGCCCGGGTTTGAATCTATGGAATGTTTCGTTTGCCGCTAGCAAGTGGATGGGCAGTGTTCGACAGCGGAGGAAAAGTGAACGCGCTCAGGAGTTAAGCGACGACACAGGTCAACCACCCATTATAGTGATTGAAGATTGGTCACCTGATACTGGGTCAACAACTGTAGGAAATGACGTTACTGATGGATCACAACTGGCCCCAGGCCGGAAGACGCCGACGAAGAGGACGAGTCGAACGCCGACTCCTATACTGAATGACGTCACGGAAGAAAGCGAAGAAGAGATCAGGAAGTATGAAGATGAACTTGCGCCTTCTGAAAGGTACAGTTAATGTTACTGGTAAATAAAGTTAAGTATATCATTGGTATGACACTTCAGGAAAACAATGAAAGTTTATTTGTACTCCACAACAAGCCTAAAGGTTTAATGGGACCTAATAGTAACATCAGGTACCCTTTCTCTTTCTCTTTTCATTGCGAATCATTATAACAACGAGAAAGATACCGTTTCGGTCCTGTGGTTGTTGAAATACTTAACAGACGTTTTCAAAATTGAAAATCACTTATATTGGCGTCAAAAATTAAATGCTGCTGACCCCTATAATTTAATACAAAGGGGTGAAAACTATTATCACAGTGTCATGATCCGGCTCTTGGACACCGCTTATAAGTGTCAATTAGAGAAGTGCATGACGTCCTCTAGAAATATATCCCAGTCAACTAAGGACTTTAATCTGTGATATAATGATAGGCCTAACAATTACAGTATTCACATTTGTTTCCATTCAGTAATGGTCATTCTAAAGCTTACAAAAGTACCATTGTTTTATAGAATCAGAGGAACACCTACTTTGGAGCAATTGTTATTGTTAGTCTTCTCCTATTGACTACTTTCACATTTCTTTCCACCTATTTTAACCCAATTACACCTCAACCGCAAGTAGCCTGTCGACCCTTTCCCTTGAACCCGTCGTGACGTCATCATTTTAAAAGATGATTGACAACGCCTGCAAGGGGGGAGGATTTGCGGAGAGGAGGCGGGTTGGTAGGCAGGGTCTTTTGAGCCATACCGCATAAGCGTGTTTCTCTCAAACATGCCACATACCCTACTCCTAGCAAGCCTTTTCCGGGTGTTAAACACCTATTTTTTTGGTCGCTCTAACCCGCACCATCTATATCAATCTTGGTTAAGTCAGTTATTTTCGTTCTCTTCTTCTTCCTATTGTTTTTCTCAATCGCTAAATTTTAAATCTCGTCTTGAATCGGTGCTAGTACGCCCCAAAGTTTTAGTTCCCTCCGACGTGCACTTGTAATTTTTCTCGTAATTGTGAAATGCATTAAAAGAAAATTAAAGCAGCCAAAAGTATTTTCTATTAAAATTAAGAATCTGTTCATAAAGGTCGCACCAACTCAGCTCCTTCAAAGTTTCCGCGTTACAGGCTAATGTTGGATTAATTGTTACATTTATTTGACATGCGCAGATGGTACACCTCAATTCACGAGGTTCATGACTCTTGCAAACAGCAGCTGATAGATTTCAAGAAAGAAGTTGAAAACTTGGGAAAACAACGAGAACACTTAAAGCGCCAGAAGAAAAAGACGGCAAATGGGAATGAAGATGAACCAAGTGTAGAAGAGGCAAAGGAGAACAGCGTTTCTGGAAAGGTAGGAATTGCAAGAAAGAGTGGTGATTTAGCACTTGTTGACTGCAAACTTGAGGTCAATCTTCCAATAAACCTTTAGAAGTAACTCAATAGAGGTTTTTGCTTTAAAAACTCTTTAACTTGTCACATCTCAGATAAGCACTGACTCAAGGCAAGACGTTAGAAAGGGCAGTGTTACTGTTTCTCGGTTAAACGGGCTATAGGTTAAATATTTTCAAAAAACGTACGTACCCGGCGTGTGAAAACTTTGCCTTCCATTTACTGTCCTTTCGTTTTTCGGGACGTTTTTCTATCTTTGAAGAAGCTAGGCTGGAAACCTTTAATTAATTATACGAGTCTACAATCAGGGACAAAAGTAGTTGACACACTTATTTAAAATGGGTGCTTTTTATCAATCATTTTATTCATTTATAATTTCATTCCTTTTAAACGCCGTAAATCCCCTCACCCCCCGAATCAATGTTGTCTTAAGTAAAACAAAGACTTGAGGGTCCAAAATACAACATTGATTTTTGGGGGAAGGGGCTGGGGTAAACAGGGGAAGGGGGTAGGTATGTCCACTATGCAAAAACGGGCCATTTTACGGAAGTGTCTCAACACTTTTGTCCCCCAGTGTAGGTCAGGAAAAACTCTACAAATTAGAAGGCCGATCCTCTGAAAATGAGCTAATTAAGGTAGTTCGAAAGGCCGGCGTAGTTCATTGTGCTACCTCGTCCAGAACTAATTAACGAAAGTTTGCATACTAGATATATAGTACGTATCCTCTGTGGTTATAATACCCTCATGGATCATATTTTTACCGTTTCCTACAGGAATGACCCAAAGATGATATATTTTAATCCCGTTTTTTTCTCACTTTTTATTTGAAAAATCAGGTCGAAAACCTAGCAACAGGAATAAACGTTCGAACGCGCAAGGTATCCTTGAATGCAGATAGACGAAATCGATCCAAGACGTTTTCCGAGGTTAGTAAAGTAAAAAAAACCAAAATTAAATATCCATGTTAAGACATTTGTAAAATTCTGACACTGTCAGCCAAGGTCTTGTTTTAGTGGTCTAAATATTTTACCATCTTTCATGATTTATTCCTAGTTTACGCACTATATTTGGAATTATCGCATTAAAAAATAATGGTACCATCTTTGCGTTTGCCGGACTACAGGTACATGAGCCGAGGATCCTCAATACGTTTTTCGGGATCCGGGATTTCCCTCATTTGAAGCTCAGGATTTTCCTTATTTGAAACTCAGGATTTGAGATTGAACGAATGCGCTGGAGGTGGGATGCCAAAAATAACCCTCGGGATTGCGGGATACCCGAAATTTTGGGTCGGGATTACGGGATTGAAGAACTCTTTTTGCGACCTTCTAAGCCTGCAAGTACCCTGAACCACCTCTTATAAGCGAAGTTTTCAAGCTTAAAAAGCGAGTAAATTCAAAAAGTATTTTGATCAGCCCTCCCATGCTGCTTGTTTTGAAACGCTTAATTAGTCCAGTTTTAAGCTCCCCAAGGATTACGAAGTAATGTAAGATCTGAGCTTATAAGCGAAGTTAAAGGTGCGTATGAAGTCAAAGTTTTGCGGACACCTGCTAGAGCCTCAGCAACAGTAAAGTAACCATGAGTAATTTCTGAACAATTAATCAGACAATTATTTTGAAAAGTTCTGTTTTTATGTTCTTGTCAAAAGACACGGAAGAAAAATAAGATTTCAGTGAGTAACTAGATGTGTACCGGTTGGGATCCCCTCTTCCCTCATTGTAATTTCCCACTCCAGAAACTTTAGGGAGGCTTAAGGTATAAGCTTTCGGCGCAACGAGTTTTGGGATCGTTAATATTACCCAAATGATCCCAGAACTCGTTGCGCCGAAAGCTTATACTCATTCCCTTTATAGTTTCTGGAATGGAGGATAAGGTTGGGTATTCCCTGACCCCTAAACAGACCTTCGTATTGTGATTAATAACTGGGGGTACAGTAAAATCTCGCGAGTAAGAACCTGCATTTTCTCAAGTTAGCCTAGAGAGGTTCTTACATAAATTATAGTTAGTACAAATTAAGGATGTCTCTAAAGAGGATGCTAAGTGTTGACTTATCTCATTCGACCAAGTGTACAGCATTTTTCTATACAGATTTTAGAAAATAGGAACCTGTTTCAAAGTTTAAGCTAAACAGGTTCTTGTATTCTTGGTTTGCACTGAACCCAGTGACAAGGCAGCCATGTTGGGGGTCAATGCAATAGAATTTCCAGAGGAGAGAAATGCTTTAATTTGTTCTTGACCACCAACATGGCCGCCGTGACGTCACATGCAAACCAGCAATATCTAACAGGTTTTTTTAAACCCACGGGATTTTACTGTATAGTTATTTTCCGTGCAGACTGGGACAGGCGGGACTTTGGACAGTCTTTGACTTCAAGTTATAACGTAAACATATGTTGTAGTTGATTTTTTATCTCCGGGAATTTCTATTTTTCCTTTGTTTTAACTTCATTAGCATACATTACCATGTTTGTATTTCTGTCTGGATTTGTTAAAACGTGGCTAAAGAAATTTCAAGTGGATTTTAACTATTTGACATCTAATTAAGTGGAATAGGAAGCAGTTCAAAGTCACTAGCTGAAGCTAAACAATGACAGCATTATTGCTGGCAATAGACGGTAAAGTTCTCTCGCAGAAGTAACAGGATTTTGCGATGAAATAGACAAGATTTGAAAGGTCCAGAAATTGTAATCTTTTAGCCAGTCAAACCGTGAGGCCACAGCTCAGTGTCGGCCGAAAACAGATTAAGAATCCACAATCTTTGAGCGCAGAATAGGCTTTCTAAGAGAAAATCACCTAAACTAAAGACTCACGAAGCCTTTTTATGCTTGACACAAAGTACTCTAGTAACACGAGGTCAACCGCACATACCTGAGATTTGTCTGTCACCACTTTCGGGAAATCACACAATAAACGACTTTGGCGGCAATTACAACACTTCCCAAAACCACTCATAATACTTCCACACTTAACACGGGCGAAACATCGTCAAATTACTCCGTAAATCTCTCGCTTTCTCCATATAATCGTCAAATGGAACTTTTCTCGACTCACTGACAATCGATTTATTCAAGATCCCGGATGAAAACCGGCGGTTGAAAAGGAGACATACAGCCCCGCCTTCCACACAATTTTTTTTTTTCAGAAATCAGCATGAAGAACCTACTTTGTGAGGCCAAAGACTTGTCACTGCCAACAACAAAGCTCGCAATATCCACTCTTTCCGTCTCAAGCCCGGGATCAGTCTTTCACCCGTGTAGCCCGAAATGAGGCGAAATACGAGAAGATATTGGACGCAGCAGATTTTGCCAGACGTGAGAATTGTTCATAAGGCTTAATGATGCCTTCCGGAAAACTTTGTTCAAGGCAGCCAAAACAACTCTAAGACAACCCACTATGAGAGCCAAGTTCTGTCTAATACGCGCGCTGATTTCAAACTGACATACAGAGAGAATTATGGGAAGTTATCAAAAACATTTTTTGTTAGGGGTGGGGGGGGGGGGGGGGGGGGGTCATAGATTAATAGCCAGTGAGAAACTCATCAAAGTCTATCAACTGTAACCTATCCGTTACCGATTAAATAAATGAAAAGTAACTGCGGGGAAAAAAAAAATACTGCTCTGCTACGAGACTCAGTCAGAGGGCATACAAGGGAGATTTCTGTAGCCACGTTTTTGCAAATCCAGACAGATTTGTATTTGTATTTATTTATTTGCCACACGATTACAATTACAAAAAGATGCCAAAGAAAAAAACAAAAGAGAAAACAAAATAAAAATAAAAATTACTTAAGATAAAAATTTAACCACAACATATATGCCATTTCTCTCACGTGGTCGACAGCTATCCAAGTTTCTTGAAAAAAAGAAGCATTTTTTTGCGGCAGATAGGAGTTCAATCCTCTCAGGATTTTTGGTAAACCAACATGGCTGGTTTGGTACACCTGTAAACAACAACGGCAATAAACTAGGATAATCGAGGTAGACTAGTATATGATGAACTTTAACCACTTATAAACCCATTTTTTAAGGTTCCACTTGAACAGAACGAAGGTAACCAGCGACTTCGTAGGACCCAGTCTCTTGGCAGATTTCGCCTCCTTAGCTTCTCAGCATCAGATGAAGTCTCAAGGTCACAGTCCAGTATTGGTGAACAGCGGTCGGGGGTGTTTCAAAATCAGGAGGATATTGACGAGCCGCACCGACAAACACAGCACATTCGCGTTAAGTCCAGCAGAATTGAAAGACGAAATCAGCTTCTTAGAAAGAAAATGGAAGAACTAGAGAAAAACATCAAACATACAAGACATTGTTCATAGCCACACAGAACTGTAGGACTTTTATTGTGAAAGCGAGTGCCAGCGTTGGAAATTGAAATTAGATATATAGTAATCTTAGGGAACTACATTTAACAATAAATGAAGATATAAGGTCTACTAGATTGTAATATGTTAAAGAAAGAAAAAAGGAAAAACAGAGATCGAGAGTAGACGAACTCCGCTATAATTTTAGTTCTTTTTATCGACCTCGCCACTAATGCAAAACGTTTGCTGACAGTCGAATACGCACTAATAAGCTTGAACCGAGCATTTAAGTAAATTTATTTTTGGACTGTGAAGGGAAAAATAAAAGTATTTGACCCGTGATAATTCAAATCAGGCAAAACTTTTCGCTTGACAGGAGAAGGAAAAAAAATCACATGTGAAGAATATCAGGCCGACACCGCCGAAGAAAACTCCTCTACGAAGTGGGGCAGAAATACAAATCTGTGCGAAGAATTTTTTTTTGCAAGTCATGTGAGTCTGAATCTTTCCAGAAGAACGAATGAAAGCCCCCGATTTCCACTAGATCTAATCTTTCCTCTTTCTGGTGATCAGGGTAGATCCATTGTTCTCGCACAACCACGTTTTATTCTCTAGGACTGTCATTACATCGACATATGATACAACTTTTCACAAGACGCTCTCTCGTGAGTGGGGCGAGGGGAGAGAGGTTTTACACTAAAGAAAAGTAGCCCATTTTCTGCATACAGTCCCTTTATGTTCATTTGCATACATTTGAAGCTCTTTTTTTTCTTCTGAAAGTGCCACCTCGATCCTTTACAAGTAAGGGCAATATTAGGACAATTGCACGGCGACGCCATTTTACTGCAACTACCAGAATGCTTCGTTGTTTAATTGTGCAAATTATGGCTATTGTTTTTTAAACCTCCCCGGGATTGACAAATTAATTTAAATAATAAAGCAAAAACGAAATGAATTCTGGTAGTTGTAGTAACGTCGTCATCGTGAAAATAGCCTATTGATGAAAGGAAATAAATAAGTAAGTAAGAAATAAAATGTGTTGTCGCCCGATATGGGACTTGAACCCATGACCCTCAGATTAAAAGTCTGATGCTCTACCGACTGAGCTAACCGGGCGGCTCTTGGCGCAAATCTTAACTAATTAAGAAAAAATAACTTTGAAAGTGAACGAAACTCGATGCTGTCGATTTTACAACTTTGAAGCGGGGAAATTTCCCGAAGGCAAAGCTTTTCTTTTTCTAAACTTTGATATACAGTCCTTCAAATAAATAAATAGCCTTCATTTGACAAACTGAACAAAAGGGAATAATCGCGTTGAAGTTTTAAACAGCGTCAACTCCCTTTTGAGGTAATGCTATCGCTTCCTTAATCGTTGCGTGAGCTCCCTGGCTCCCAACTTCCCTCAAAATCACATCTCTTTTAGATTTAAAGGCTGCATTCTCGACCCCAGAGCCCGTCTGTATTGCACAAAAGCGGCGTGAGGTCTGGGAACTAGAATGTAAAAGCTGTTTTCTGCCAAAATCATAATTTTTATGATCATGCTCGGATGACCGGGAAATAGCGAAAAAAAAAAAAAAAGAAAGAAAAAAAAAGCTGCACGAAGATCAGATGCAATGAAAATGAATAAACCATGCCGGCTTCACGCAACCCACAATTGGTACGCATAGTAGGGTCTTACATGTATATTACTTGCGACAGACCTCAAAATTCTTTAGCTTATTATTTTTACTTTTTGGTTCATTAGTTTTACATTCTGAGTTTATTAGTCTTAGGTATTTTAGGATATTCTGAACTTTGCATTTCATTAGCTTTTTAGTGTATTCTTAGATTAAATATGATTTTAACTTATTCTTTATCATTCTTAGTTTTTAGCATAGTAGTTTTATTTAATTTTTAATCTTTGTGAAGCGCCTCGAGCAGCTAATGGATGTGTGGGCTAAAAATGCACTATTACTATCATTATTAAAATTATTATCATCATTATTATTATTATTATCATTAAGAAGGGAAACTGCTCATCATGCATGATGACTATCAATATGCAGGGTACCACCTGTCAGAATCTCGAGATAACTAATTAAAGTCACTCGTGCTCCATTCAATGCCTCCATCCAGATCAATTAATCTTCCTTTAAATTACGAGGAAGGTACGTACTGCAACCCCGCATCTTATGCATGGGTTTTTCGTCATATCTTTAAGATTGTTGAAAATGCGGACTTTTTTTGGTAACTTTTGTTAATACCAAGACCTTGAAATATCTGTGAAAGAGATAGATTTGAGAGACCAGATAGTCTTCCCTAAACGTTGACTGATTAATTGATCTACTGATTTATTTTTATAAACGAACACCAAATCAAACCATGAAAGTTGCAGTGGAGTGTACTCACACTCTTCTATTTTATGTTAGTCTATTGCCTAGGATAATGAAGTTGTCTTCTAACTAATTATAAGAAGTAATTATTTTTTATATCTTTTTAGGTGCTCCTCTTGGCTTTCTGTTTCAGTATTGTCTTAGAGCAGGTTAACTGCTTTAATCATTATAGAGAATAAAGAAAAGGTTCTTTCTATTTGGAGCGTTTTAGCAAATGCATAGTATTCTTTCAAGTGCAAAAGAAGTTTAAATTACTTACTAATAAAGTCCGAAATATCAACTGTCTAGATCTCCACCTCCTGCGAGCTCTCCCCGCGCCCCCTTCCCCAACGGGTTAGGGGTTGGAGACGACTGACACTTCAGACTAGTGATAATTTAAATAAGCGTTTTTGTACCGTATAGTTTTTGGAACAAAAACAATTTTCGGGGAAAGATGCAACAGAGTATCCTTATATATCCATATTCTATATTATGTTGTTCCACTGCCCAAGATAATGAAGTTGTTTTCTTGCTTAGTGTTATAAATTTTTTCAGAGTTTTTGGGCTATCCTTTATTAGTTTCTTTTAATCCTCTTTATCCATTGTTTGAGCAGGTTCACTGCTTTAATGATGATAGAAAATAAAGAAAAGGTTCTTCGTATTTGGCTGCGCTTTATTACACGCATGGTGTTCTATAAATTGCAAAAGAAGTTAAAACGTGTGAGGATAAGTGAATGTTCCTTTACCATAGAGTTTTTGGAACTAAACCATCAATTGTCGGGAACGAAGCCAGGGAGCATTTCTTTTTAGCGATTGCAATCATCTCTTGTTATCATGGTTGACTTGTTAGTCGGTGTCTGCTCAGAGACAGGTGGCCTGATTATCTCTCTGATAATTTTCCCTCAATTCAAATGTTCTAGCTATGGTAGCACCGAACACTTACTACAACGTTAAAATATGACTTATTCGCATGCATCCTGTCTTTCAAACGCTTTTAAGGACTTGGTGGCAATTTAAAGTACGTACACCTTTACTCTGCATTCATATATCACCCGAAAAAAACAACCAAAAAAATGAGGTTACTTTTGATTTCACTGGCGTCATTGTTGTTGCTTTTCAAGTCAGCTAAGATAAAAGAAATTTGTCTGTTTAGCATATTTATTATAAACATACTTTATTTATCATTAGCCAACTGACTGCGAAAGCGAAAATTAATTCCTTCGGTATATGGAAACTTAATAAGGATTAGGTGCGGTTACATTCGACCTTATCCTCAAAGTCCCCCTTTACTTTGGGAACTAGCTTGGATTGGGTTCACTCTCGGTTCTGATCACTTTCATGTCTGCGGTTACACGGCAATAAATTACCCAAATTTTACCCCCCTTTTGGTCACTTGCCCTTCAATTTTACCCTTCATGACCAATGCACTGATTGACTCTGACGCGATATCCGTACTCATTGTTCTCATTATTTTTGCTTTGTTTAGCTAAGCCTCAGGCCGTAATAACCACATCCGGGGAATACTGTAGGTTTCCTTTTCACTACAGAGGAAAGATTTTCTACGATTGCACTAAATCTTATCATCACAGGCCTTGGTGTTCATTGGATCCTGTGTATAGAGGAAGATGGGGAGATTGCAGTGAGTACACCGTAGACAAAATTCTTATGGTTCAGTTTAAAGAGTCTTAAAACAGTTAATAATTGCTCTCCGTTACGATCAACATACAACTGGATGGAATTTCGAAAACACACAAGCACAAAAACAAGTACATAACAAAACAAAACAATAACAAACATTCAATTGATTGAAAAAAGGCTGGTCTGACTTGGGATCCATCATGCTCGAGACAAGAGAGTCCGAACCGGCGATGCCAACACTCTCTAAATGATTGAAAATGTAGCTACAAAAAGTTTGACGGTGACGTTCTTATTATACGCCTAACTGGTAAAATATTCTTAAGCTTTTGACGGTTAAAGACTCTCGATCTACACAGGCAGATTTCCATGCTATACCCTGTGGATAGTTATACCTCTGTGTCTTGTGCCTCCCTCATAAATTGCACAAAGTATACTGACTGGATATTGACTGTGCTATTGTGATCGAAAAATCACTTCCTCCTTCCTGGGAGGGGTGGTACGGGAGGCGCGGCAGGCAGGAGCGGAAAGTGGGAATTCTTAAAGGGTGGGAAACTGGGGAAATAGGGGCAATTTACGGAACAAAGCAATCGATGGCGAAGAAGGGTGAGCTGAAATGAAGAGGCCAATAACAAAGTCGAGGAAGCAGGGATTGCAAAGTACGGGGGGTGGGAGGTTTGGATACCCCTCTCCGACCACTGATGGGTGTCTCCCCGCCTAAACAAATTAATGCTGTCACAGTCAAGAAACAAAAAACAGCAAACTTATGGTAATTTTTTACAATATGGATGATGACAAAGTTAGAGTAAGAGAGTTCTGCATAAAAATGTGTACTTTCACACAGAGGTTCCTTGTGCCGTCAATACCACATCTGGAGAATGCTGCCGCTTTCCTTTCAAGTACAAAGACGTTTCTTATCAGGACTGCACCAAAGCTGATCACCACAGGCCTTGGTGTTCATTAGACCCCGTGTTTAAAGGAAGATGGGGAGACTGTGGTACGTGCGACCTTTTCTTCTCTTTGAAAAACCTCAGGACCCCTCACTCCCTCAGGCTCAAACATACGATACCTAATTCGGCCTTCATACACAGTGCCGACATTTTTTGAAGGAATGGGGCTCGGGGAGAGCTCTAATTCACTTGGATTTTTGTCAGCAGGTTCTATCAGTCGAGGTAGGGGCGGGGGTGGGGGAGACAGGCGGGATAAGGGCTTTTTTTTTCTACCGTACATCCCTATTCGCCCTTTTCACTTCCGGTAATTACGGCATGGATCGCACTTTCTGATGTCCTATTGATCAGGCGGCTATGCGCAGGGATTACCGAGCGATCGCGTTCGCTGGCCCGAAAGATTTGCCTGAAGTGCAGTCTACGATCCCACATTTAGCTTTGGGTTATAAGACGTATGATTATTTAATGAGCCACAGTCGAGTCAAAAAAATTCGACGAACAAAAATACCTTGAATCTTATGTAAATATTAGTTACAAAGAAGGAACTATAAATAACTAAAATGGAACATAATAGTTATGGCTACACAAAAAAAACCTCAGTCAAACTATCGTAGGCTTAGTTCTTGGGCAGCTCAAGACTGTGACGAAACTCGAAACAGGTGAAATTTTTCATTGATACTGAGGTATAAATCCTCGATTCCAAGGTAGGAAGCTTAGCGCACGCAGGAAACTCTAAGTAAACATGAAATGCCGTTTTCTTATATAGGAGTGCCCTGTCCAATAAGGACTACATCTGGCGAATGCTGCAGCATTCCGTTCAAATTTAAAAGTAAAAAATATACCGATTGTACCAGACATGGAGACCACAGACCATGGTGCTCTTTAGATCCGGTATATAAGAGGAGATGGGGAAACTGTGGTGAGTATTCCTTTCCGATTTATAAATCCGTCCCTCAAACGTCCTGTCCCCTTGGCAACACTAAATTATAATGACGTAGCAAAGATATATGCAGACTATGAAAGAACAATCAGTCTGTGGGAAATGCAAAGATGGGAAATGTATAATAAAATACTGCTTACAGTTTTAAAAGAATTGAGTAACCCCAGCAGGGTTACTATAATACGGATATCAGATATACCGGGCAAATTGTACCGACTTTGACTAAAGCATGCGTCAACTCTCGATATTACCGGCTGTCTCCATTACGGACGTGCTGTTAATTACCTTTTCTGGCTTAACAGCAAAACTTGGTGACATGGTATGAGTTGCATTGGAGGGGGGGAGGGGGTGGGAGAGAGAGAGAGAGGGAAAAAAGAGAGGACTCTCACCCTGTCCCCCCTTAACTTCTTTTTTGCAGCTGTCTCTTACAGTCTTTAATATATAGACACTTCTATAAGAGGAACATCTCACGGGCAACACCTAGAATTGGTTTGACATGTCTTTCTTCAATCCTTTCCTCATGTCTCTTTATAATTGCTAGTCTGCTACACAGCCGTTTTTAGTGTCGTCACGCAACGCTCCTAACGTTGCGTGACGACACTAAAAACGGCTGTGTAGCAGACTATATAATTGCCTACTCCAACGCGTGTTTCTGTCTCATAAGAGACTTGATAGTACTTGCTGAGACAAAAATATCACCTAAATTGTTATACTGAAATGGTTTTGTTTTTCTGCCTAGACATGCCCTGTCCTGTAAAAACCTCGTCTGGAAAATGCTGCAGCTTTCCTTTCAAGTACAAAGGCATTTCCTATAACGACTGCACCAAGAAAGATTACTCAAAACCTTGGTGTTCTTGGATCCTGTGTTCAAAATGAAATGGGGAAGATGCATATATTAAATTTTTATGTACCAAAGTTGTCTTAACCTTTATCTTGTGCTGTTATAAGGCATTACTATTTAACAATTAGTCGCCTCAGGCGACGTGAATATCGGCGAGTAGTCATCGAGACGAAGTCGAGGTGACTATTCGCCGATGTCACGTCGCCTGAGGCGACTAATTGTTTTAGTATAATTACACTGATGATTATTCGAGAAAACAAAAGTATTGATCAATTTCCGACCCCGAAACATCAAAAAATCTGGCTGCCATTTTGAAAACTTCTAGCCTTCAATGTTATAATCACCGCGCGATGATTATTTAACAATTAGACCCGTAGACGAAGGGTTTACCATAGTGCACTGCAGGCTGTGAAACATGGTTCACGGGAGCAACCTTAATTGAAATAGATGTATACAAAGAACGTTTATTGACAACAAGGAACTTCACATATCGTAACGTAGAATGTGCTCACATTTTACCGGATAGCTTTTGCGCCGCTTCGAAAAAAAAATACTGGTTAGGGCCTCTGTTTTACTGTTTACATACAAGAAGGATTGTGGTAGCTGTGGTGGCGCGATTTCTGTGATGAAGCTAAGCTGCGCCGCGCCAGTCTCGAAAGAAGAGCGTCACATATCGGATATTTGTTCGCTGTGCCTCGAAAAGCTATCCGGTATAGTGTGACTCTCGATCTGGACTTCTTCTCAAAAGAAACCCTCGATTTGTCGATTCTCAAGACTCCGTCTCTCGTGGTTACTTCTCGTAAGCGACCACTAAGTCTTAGAAGAACATGAAAACGTTTGGTAGCCTGCTCGCAAACGTCTCCCATTTCCATTGTTTCACATGGAAAGATATATACATTAATGCAGAACTGCCGCCCGTACTAATTTTTTAGTCATAAGCATAGGAGCTCGACATTTCTATCTTATCTCTCATAGAAAGTAGCTTACAATCTCAATACCGATTCAGATCAATTAATGTAATTGAATTGGAGCAACATACAGCAGTAAAGGTCGTTGAAGAAGCATTGCTGCAATACATCAAAATGTATGTAGCAGGTGTTTTAGCCAAAACTGCTAGGGGATATTTCAAATATGTCGAGGAACAAGTCATTCGATTCCGGAGCAAGGTTTGGAGCAATTTATAGTGCTTCTAAGAGGGGTGGCGAATGGTAAAATCCGAGACTCGCCGAGACGCCGAGATCCTAGTTAGAAATCCGAGCCCGAGACTCTTTGGTAAAAAGTTTCGAGACTCAAAATAAGTAGATACAAACCATGCAAAAACGAGACTTCGAGACTTATCAAAAACGCTTCCGAGATTTCGAGATCCTGCCAAAATTTTCCGAGACCCACGTTTTTCGAGGTACCATTCGCCACCCCTTCTAAGGGACTGTTTACATGGAAGGGGGGGGGGGGACCCCAGGTAGGTGGGGTAACCCGCCGGCTGTCCATATAATCTCTCATTTTAATTAACAACAACAACAATAAGCTTTATTTGCATGACCATAACAAAGTATTACAGTATTGCAAAGGCTACTCAAAATTAATCATTGATTCCTTGTAAATTAAATATTTAAAATAATTTGAAAACGTATTAATCATTGTTTATTTCTAACCATCAGTAGGATTAATTATTCCGGAGATGAGTTTGTCTCTCAATTCAAAGCAAGTTGATATAAATGAAATTAATTGGATGTTAATAAAATAGTCAGTAGAATTCATCAGATGTGATAATAAGGACTCATGTGATTGTCGTCGTAGAAATGGTATTTTAGGTTCTAGTTTAGAGAAGAACATATCTCTTATCGAAGAAAAACTTGGACAATCTAATAAAAAGTGAGTTTCATCTTCAATTCTGTTACAATTGCAGAGATTGCATAACCTTTCGTCAGGTGGTATATTGTCGTATCCACCTGTCTCAATCCTAAGTTTGTGACTGCTTATTCTCAGTTTCACTAATGTTTTCCTAGAAGGGTTCTTTCTTGTTAGATCTAAGTAGGCAGAAGGGCTATAATTCGTTTTGATTTTATAATAAAAGATAAAAGTAGGTTGAATTTGATCGTCCGGGTGAACGTAGTCCTGAATAGGACTGTTGTTGTTGACAGTGACTGACGTTTCGACAACCTGTGAGGTAGTCATCTGAAGATGACTACCGCACAGGTTGTCGAAACGTCAGTCACTGTCAACAACAACAGTCCAATTCAGGACTACGTTCACCCGGACGATCAAACTCAACCTACTTTTGAAATGACTCCTGGGTTCAAACCTTTCACAATAAAAGGTTTTTTGAATGTTGAAGGGTATGATTCCAGTAAGAGATATATTTCTTTTGCATAAGATGTACATGATAGATGGGGTGACCCGCCACATGTTACCTCACCTATCTGAAGTCCCCCACCTCCATGTAAACAGGCCCTAAAACTAAAAAGTAAGTTTTAAAGAATAGCACGATAGATTAAATCGGCTTCTGTTTTAAGAATTATCAAAGACTGGAATTAATTGTCCCGAAACTTCGAACTGGCGGCTCGTTGTACCTCTCTCTCTCTCTCTAATGAATTTAGAGATTTAGATGTCTTCATAATGAGGAAGTAATGTTTTTGTAGTGATGATTTTAGCCCAAGCAGACCTGTTATCATCATGACGTGAATCATAGCGCATAGTTGTCAATACATTCTTTTTGTTTGATATCATTAATTATAATAATTATGAACACACACGGGAAGTTAAAACAATCCTTCCTGGAGTTTAAGCCATTTATTTTTCCTGGGGAAATCTGAGTTCCGTGATTGCTGAGAAGTTCCAACGATGGCTTAAGACGGCTCTGGATAACGTGACCTACGCAGTTTAAGCACGCTTAAGTTAATCTCAATGACTCCCAGATATGGGAGAAAAACACCGCATTCCATGTGGTGAAGCATATACAAAACAAATAATTTGACGGGAATGTTCCCACATAAATTTCATTTGACAACACACATTGTAGGAACTTATTCATATGTTTCGTTTTCTGACTTTAATAACTGGAGAGACTGCCAAGTGACGGATTATTGACTTTAGGGTTCACGAGGTCAATTCAGATAGTGGGTGGTGAAGACGTGTCAAACTTTCATGATTGCTTTCTCTTCCGTAATTTCACAATAGCTAAGACATGATGTATGTCATTTTAGCGTATAAAACCTTCATAAATCTACTCATTCAAGGACACATTCAAATTTTCTTTCGACAGAGTTCTGTGAGCTGCTCGAACAGGATCAAAACTCTCAGTTAGTTGATATCACCTAAAGACGAACCATCATCAGTGAGAATGAAGGCCATCTTCATAGTTTTGGTTATGTCAGGTTTGTACGCAGGTAAGATATTTCAATCTGCTGAGGTGCCTGAATCGACTTATTTTAATTTTTTAGACCCCATTATGATATATAGGCAAGTGAAAAAGCGGGGTTTTCATCCTAAAGAAGGAACAAAATAACATTATGTAAATTTCTCATCGTGACGGTAAAGAAATTCGCCAATCTTATCAGCGAATTCATTAGTCTGGCTAGTAACTCGAGCATACAAAGATGAAATAGAAATATTAATCGTGACGGAGTTAAATTAAATTAACCCTAACCCTAACCCTAACGATTTATAGTTATTACCTTCTCGAGAAAGAAAATAATGTCTACGGGGAAAATTAATTTAGAAGAAATTATATTCCGCCAATTCTATCGAAATACATAGCTATGTTAGTCTTGGTATGCAAACGATTCTTAGAAACTAAAAGCTCACCCGGAGGGCAAGTGCACCTAGCAGTCTACTGATTATGAGAATAAAAGCTCTTCATTAGAAACCCCGACATTCTTGGAAGATCTTGTAAAATTAACTGAACTATTAATTTTAATTAATTATCATTAATTGGTAACAAAACTTCGTGTCGTGAAATAAAAAATTCGGTTTGTGACTTAATGTATAAATCGCGATTAAACAAATCGGACTCTGTTAATCACTCGTAAGACTTTTAGATCACGGAAGTCGTGCCGAGTCAGGCGGTCGAGGAACTGATCCGTAACATGGAAACAAAGTTAAACAACTATGATGTGATAACGGACGACTAGGACCATCACAATCGCCTTCATGGGTAGCTAAGAATTGAAGCGTATGTCAATGAAGGGGAACAGAACGGATCGTCTAGATGGTTCTAAGATGGTCCCAATCTCCTCAAAAAATAGAGACGATGGAGAAGATCTTGACGATTATATAAAAACTTGCAGGGCCTTTAATCGTGCTCGGAAACAGTTAAACATGCGTGAACATAGAAGCTATCCGAAAAAAAAAAAGTTTCATCCAGGATACTTTTCAAGCATCTCCGTGATTCAGAAGCGAAACTAGGGTACCACTTTAAAATTAAACATGAGATGATCTTCTTTCAAAAATACAAATTAAAATTTTTTAGACAAAAGAAGTGATTTTATTACATGCATTCTCAACCCGCTGATACGGACACTGAGGGGAGAAGGGGGGGGGGGGGGGGAGGAAGTGTCCGTATCAACGGGGTGTTCGTATGAAGCGGGTTGAATTTAGAGAAAACCTATTAAGGGCTTTTTTTTTCGCCAGGGACGAAGCGTGAAACGTCTGTTCGTAATAACGAGGTGTCCGTATTAAGCGGATGTCCGTAAAACTGGATTTGACTGTGATCTCAAACCAGCCTTTTACTTTAGCTAACAGCAAAATCACTTCGACAAGGATTATAAACAAAAGCCCTGAGCTCTGACTCAAGACATTATATGTGTGTGCTTTTTCAGACGGCTCTTTTGCTGCATTGTGCAATCCCAAGAACTCGAATAGGAAGTGCTGTCTTCCTCAGGACCCAGGCCCATGCTTCGGCAACATTCCAAGATACTTTTTTGACGCGAAAAGTGAGCAGTGCAAGGAGTTCAGTTATGGAGGTTGTGTTGGAAACAAAAACAATTTTGACACAGAGGAGGACTGCTTGCTTTCGTGTAAGCCTGGTAAGAAAAATAGGGCATTATTGTTTATTAAGGACTGAAGGAAGGAATCTCCAACTCTGGCTTGTGCTACTATTTATTGTTCGCTCTTTCTATCAGTTGTCCCTCATATAGCCTCCCCGGCTCCCATTTAGATCATTCCTCAAAGTTTTGTTTGAGACCCTCTCCCTCCTATTTTTCTTCTGGATATGTATCATGCCAGCACATCTAACGGCCGATATTTCAATGTTATCTTTAGAACGGAACTCAGTTTTGTCAGAGTTAACATTTCATCGTTTCGAATATGATTTTAAAACATTGAAGTTTAAGATCGAAGAAAACCTTGCAAAGATGAGTGTTTATTCAGCTGTGTTACAATTTGTTTTACCAAGATTCATTAGCAGTAAGTCTTTAACCTTGGATGGGAAAACGAAAGCTGCTTAAACATTAGTTTCTTGAAGTTTCCGTCCCTAACGAACTTAGTGTAAACACAATCTAGAATCAGATATTAGTCATATTCAGCACGATAATCTATTTTAGAGCAATGGAAGTGTTCTCAGCTGCTTTACCATCCTTTATAAGAGTTGTTTTAACTAGGTGGATATTAGTTGTTTATTCTGCTGTGAATGTAATTTTAGACGAAAGACGTGCCGAACATAATATTTGAACAGTATTAGCATATCCAGGCCACATGTAAGCATGCTTGTACACCGTACAATTTGATTACCTCTCCTCAAGAGCGTTGAATTACCTCTGCGAATAATTCCCTCTACGGATTACCTCTTCAAGCTACCTCACTGAATTACCTCTGTTACCTCCCGTTAAGACACAGATCATGCTCAATGTTGAATTACTTGAGTTGTCAATGACTCATTGACAACTCAAGTAATTCAACATTGAGTTAGGCTAACTACGTGAGAAGATTAAACCTCCATTTGAAGAGTTTCTATTCTGTTGAAATTATCTCTGCTTTGCTCCACGGACAAGTTACTAACGACCCTGTACCTCTGGCATTGTTTGTGACGTTGGCCACGCAGCCCAGCGAAGTGTTCTACCGAGCTCTAGTCCCATCTCGTCCTTCAGTTATTTCGAATCGTCCCGTCGATTATCTGTCTATTTATCCAGCGCAACGCTGCGCATTTTGTGAGAGTTAAAGACGAAGAACACTCTAAAAGCCTAACGTCACTTTATATAATTATACTAAAACAGTGGATGGTGTTTTTCGCGCGCTCTGATTGGCTACTCATGATCAACCTCCGAATATCCAATGCTAGCCACCTCCACTTCGGTGAATAACTGTTATTTATCTCCTACTGATGAACAGTTTCTAAGGTCGGCTGTTTTTGTTTTCAGGCCGTTTGTTTGTTCATTTATTTGTTTCATAAAACTAGAAGTAAATTATATAATGCATGCCTGAGGATATTACTGAAACAGGAAACGGAAACCGAGGAACAGGGAACAGGGAACAGGGAACATGCAGGGAACGTGAAAATGAATAAAGGGAACAAAACATAGAATGGGCAATGAAGTTAATGGTAACACTAGTGTTAAAGTTAGTTTTTGTTCCCATTTTTCCTTTTTTTCCGTGAGCCGTGCTCGCTAGTTGGCCGTTCCCTTTTTTAAAGTTGATTTTGATGTTAATTTGCCGCATGCATTCACCTATTTTCAGCTACATGACAGTACCATATATGTTGCAGTTTATTCTTTATGTCAGTTAATTTCTATTTCCCTTTGTTTCTCATTCATTAGCAGATAGAAAAATAAAAATTAACTGAGCTTAAAAAATTAACTGCAACATATACAAGAAGAATTGGGAGTATAAACCCTATGCAACTAGCTTATTACTTCCAGCGTGTTACATGTGCGTATTCTGGTAAAGGTCAGTAAGTTTCTCCCCATGTAGGGAAATCCTATAAAATTTTAGATTCTGGTTCTATTCCGTGGATTGCGGATTCCAGGTACTGAATTCCAGTCTTTGTCAGTAGAAGTTGATTCTGGATTCCAATTTTAGCGGGATTCCGGATTCCAAAGCTCAGGATTTCGGATTCTAGGAGCAAAATTTTCCTAGATTCTGGAATCCGATTTTCTTTAAATGGGGACATGGGGCGATCTATATGTTTTTAAATTAACATCATTTCTTTGGTGTTTTAAACATTTGACCATTATATTCTATCTATAGTTTCAATTTCAGTTCCGAATAGATGTAACCTACCGAAAAAAGTCGGACCCTGCAGGGCAGCGTTTACTCGATATTTTTACAACAGTACCACTCACCAGTGTGAAAAGTTTACTTATGGTGGATGTGAAGGCAATGCCAATAACTTCATGACACTCAAGAAATGTCAGAGTGCCTGCCAGTGTAAGTACAAAGAAGGGAAACATATTGAAGAATGTAGACTTATTTGCGTTGCTTTTTGGCCATTTGTCTCTTTTTTTGTCAGGTTTTATCAAGGTTTTGTTGGTTGGGGCTGGGATTTAACAATGCAGGAGCCAGACGAATGATTATTTAGCTCAGCGCCGTTTTTTTCTCTGAGTTTACCCAGTTTTTAACAAAACAGCGTTCTAAGCTATTTGTAATTTTCCTAGCGCTCTTAATAAACACTATTTATCGTGAGCATTTTCATGAAACCATATAGCGTAGACTAAGATAGCGTTTTTCTTCTTAAAATAAATATAACCCACTGAGGAAGTGATCTGATTTCTTAAACCGCTGCCTGGGAGTTTTTACAAATAATAGACCCCAAGTGTTGTCGGTATAACGAGAAGGCTGATACATATGATGGCGTTTATTTCAAAACCTCTCAGTTTTATATTTAGGCAGCAATTTACTTACTGGGATATATAATTGTTAACGCCATTTAAAAGGTAACCGAGCAAAATCGTGCCACATGCCATCATTATTGTTGACCTCGATTTTCCCTCGGGCTTTGGTTGTCTATTTGAAGTAAAAATGAATTCTGTTGTAGGCAGTATTTACTCACTTTGTGGAATAAAGAGGAGAAAAGATTCCGGGATTTCGTGCTATCCTTCCTATCCATTTCGCCTCTCATTCCAAAACTGACTAAAAGGCTGCTTTTATTTTCTTTTTCTTATTGCAGTTGGTCTCGTGTGAATGATACGACCTCTTTCTAAATGGTGATCGGAGTTACTGACCATCACATGTCAAGAAGTTACGACGACAATATAATTGCATCGTTCCTCTATTCTTAAAATAAACTGATGAAATAGAATGAAATAAAGAATTTAATTCAAATATTTTCAAGAGTTGTGGATTTAGCATATAACTAAAAAAGGTAATGCACCAGCCATTTCACGTCCCTGGGATATTTGCTGGTACTTAATATGAGTTGCTTATCAACTTCCCACTCTCCGGGTCAAAAGTGGTATTTTCAATGACTAAAAAATTACTTCAAGGAGCATGTTCAATGCCAGTTAGCTTCATTTCGTGTTTAAATGTTGTCATTTTCCCCACAAACTCCTTTGTGCCGCTAGAAGACTGAGGTTTTTAACAAAGCCGTCATCACTTCTGTCTGTGACAAAAGTGACAAATTTTTCAGCAATTTGTGGACTATTTAAACAGGAAGGAACACTTGAATAGAACATTGGCACCAACGTTGTAAAGAGTAGAAAAAGTAGAAAAAGATAATCAGTCTTTCCGTTTAGGTATAAATGTAATTTGAATTTTAAAACAGATTGCAGACTCCACAGTTTCTTGGATCGTGTTTTTTAGGCGAGATGCATTATCTGAATCAACAAATTTTACAAATACTGCGTACTTTTTTAAAAAGGAAATTGTTCGCTTTTTCTGAACTGGTTTTCGCAATTTTTACGCCTATTATGTTAGTTGTGTATGAGGCACAGAAAAATACTACCCAAAAACCTATCATAACCTCGGCAGGGTAATTAGGATACCTAATTGGTCGTGGCTAGATGGAATCCCTCAGAAGGAGGTGATCGAGGAGGACTAGAAACGAGAGTTACTTCGGTAATCTTCGGCTCGTGAGACAAGATGGCGCATCGCGCGATCAACTTTCATGGTCGGACAAGCAGAATGTAACGAATAAAGAACTTCGAACGGTATGAGAAATGTGTATGAGATTGTTTCAAACTCCTTTGTTCCCCAAATATGAAGAAGCTATCGATAATGAGAGCATTAAAGGGAGCAAACACCTCAGAATTGCTATGGAAACCCTCAGAAGGAGGTTGGCATCCCTCAGAAGGAGGTGTTAATTTTTAACTTGTAAATGGAATCCCTCAGAAGGAGAGTGGCATCCCTCAGAAGGAGGTACAGTTTATTTATGTATAAACTTTATATAATTCTTCGAAAAGAGTTTGCTTTCTCTCAGAAAGAGGTACACTTTATTATGTATAACTTGTAAATAAAATCCCTCAAAGGATTTTGGCATCCCTTAGGAGTTTATTATGTATGACTTGTTAATGGAATCCCCCATATTTTACTAGCCAGGGGAAAGCTAGTGCACCCTCGTACCCCGGTAATCACTGGGTATTACACCAGGCCTGCCTTCTAAAGGAAGCAAATTGATTGCTATGCAGAGCAGTCTTGAACATCAAACTGAACAATGCTGCCCATTTCTCACACAGCCAAAATTGTAAAGTAATTAACCTTGAGTTACAGATTTGGCATACCAAACTTTCCAATCGATTATCAGGGGTTTCAATAAACATTGAAGTAGCCAGCGGTTTGGGTAGAGTAACTGACTGTATCGACAAGGGGCCGTTGGTCCCCTTTTCTAGAGGGGGAAGGGGGAGGTCTAAGCAGGTTCCGCCCCAGAAAATTTTGAAATCTTAAAGCCCTAAAATGCGATTTTCAGTGTAGACTAAATTTGAGGACAAAAGAGTGTGTCTTTCATTCAAGAAAATGTAGCTTTCAATTTTCAGTCACACTATCAATTCCTACGAGCAGCAACAACCCTCGAAGCTGCGACCACTTTAGGCGCCATGGCGACTAAAATTTTGGTACTGGCGACTTGATTCGGAAAATAGTCGCCAAGTTGGCGACCAGAGAAAAACTGAAGAAACGAAAAAGATGATCAATTGTCTGAATTGTACTGAAATGATTAAGGTCCTCTGCTGATATCCCAGAAGGGGAAGATTAGTAGATCTCGTCGATATTCATTCAAACGAACGCTTACTTCGCTAAGATTTCTACTAAAATATTGTTCTGCTCCACTGAGCACAGGTCCGTTGCCTAGCACGTGACAAATTTTTAACCTTGTAACGCGTGACAAGCAGCACGCAATCGATTTGTTTTTCATAATTTTCTCTCGGAAACTGCGGGCGCGGTCCATTCAACCAAAGTTCCAACCGGTCTGACTGGGAAAAGCGGTCCACCTCAAAAGGTGGACCCGTTTTTTCGAAACTTTTCCGGTTGGACCGAACCGATTCATTGGGTTTTGGACCGAAATTTCCGCAAAATTTTGGTTGAATGGATCGCGCCCGCAGCTTGTGAGGCTAGACTGGGAAGACTACAACCCAAATAAATATATATTTTGGGGGGGTTAAAATAAATGGAAAAGCAGAAAGTTTAAGTCGGCATGGAACATTTTAAGATAAATTTGAGAACATGAAATGTTGAATCGTTTTCTATATATAAAATAAAAAGCGACCATTTGCAGACTAACACAACATCATCACCAGACGAACCTAAACTTCGCGAAAAACGTCCTAACCAAAAGTAAAGCAAAAGCGGTATTTTTGTTTGGTTTTTTTTTGGCTGATATTTATAGATCACGCCATCTTTTCCGGCTGCGTCTTTGAGGCAATTTTTGTTTCATAGGACGGATGTAAACAAATTCTCAATGTGCGGTTTCATTACTAAAATACTGAAACAAGGCTAGCTTTAAACCAGTTTTAGCTCAACATTTTGTTAGTTTTGTACGTCCTGGTACTTTTCGCCAGTGTTAAAAAGAATGTTTACGGGAAAATATGAGACACCAGGAGACACGGTCACAGCGCTTACACAATTAATTTTCATGTGCACGATTTCAAACACGTTACACTCCTGTCGGCTGTTTTCCTCGCTAATCTTCACTTTTTGGTGCCTAAAAAAATCCTTTGGCGACTAAACCTAAAGAGTTGGTCGCCAAATGGCCACCAAAAGAAAAATTTAACTTCGAGGGTTGAGCAAGTAAATGATGAAAACTAAATTATGTACTTTTGCACATAAACAAATTCTGCGTAAACCTATAAGAAACTTTTGAAAAAATGACTGAATTATAGCATTCACATGACTAAAGAATAACATAAACCAGTGGGCCTTTCGGAAAACGAATCATAATTACATTTTCATTCAGATTTTATGGTATATTTTTTGTTTATAATGTCATTCAAACTAGTTACTTCTTCTTTCTTTAAAAAAAGTAGCCGACCTCTATGAGCAAGGTAGCTGACATGTTTCGTTGGCCGTCGGTGCTTATTGAAACCCCTGGATTATGTTTTCATGAGCCCTCCAGCTTATATACCCTCAGAGAACAATGTTCCAGTTATTTCATGTCAGAAGCAAGATTATGTGCTTCAGATCCTGTACCATGCTTTATTCAAGATTGCATCAAAGGTGAATCCCTGTGTAATCCTGCTAATGGTCACCACTCGCTGAGACTTGTTTCCAGCAGTGTTCAATCTACAAATTAGTCAAAGTGGGTCATATGTCCCATGTGGCATTTTAAATTGGGTCATTTCAAGAATGGTCTGGGACAAACTATGATATTGAAACTTTGAACAACTTCACCTTTCTTATCCAGCATGCTTTTCATGTTCAACTGCTATTCTGTTTTGCATAAGAAAATGAACTTAGCTTTTGTTATTGTTTCATAATAAATAAAGAAAAAGAACAAGTTCAATGAACAAAGCTTGAGTGTATACAGAGTGTCGAAATGTACACTCCAGTCTCTCTCTATACAGCGTGATAGGCCTGACCCAAAAGCTACTCATAAGCATGAGTCTCAAATGATAGTCTTGTTGCGTGCTTATTTCAGGCTAGTATGCACACCTTTTTTATTTTGAGCATTGACTGCTGCTTTGGAAGTACTTGTATATATGAGGTAACCTTTGTTGCATCAGTATGACTCCATGATAATTTGATTTTGCATCAGAATGGAATACTCTGTGTCAATGATGCAAAAATGTAGCCTATATTGAACACTGGTCCAGTACTGGCAAAAACTCCTCATACTGTTGCAAAAGTGACAGTCTAAAATGCTGAAATTTCCCACTTATGCCCTGCATTCCCTGGGTATGAGTCTGAGGGGCTTTCCACTGACTAGTGCATGAAGATTTTTGCATCCTCCACTTAATTATAGCTTGCTAGAAATGTCTCCCATAATTTTTACATATCGTGAAAGTGATCCCCCCACCCTATTGCTGTGGACACTAGGAATATTATAGTGTAAAATCAAACTTCACCACATACTTTATCCACAGTCGTATTGTTGTTTACTATTCACACCTGTTAGATTCAATCATTACTACTTTGTACTACTTTCAGAAGATTTATTAAACTGCCCCCCCCCCCCCCAAGGTAATGATCGCTTATCCGAAAATGACCCCCCTCTAAGGGATGTCAAACTCCTTTTGAGGGATTCCATTTACAAGTTAAAACATAAATAAAGTTCTACCTCCTTTTGAGATGTGCCAAACTCCTTTTGAGGGATTACATTCTTTTACATGTTAGTCATAAATAAAGTGTACCTCCCTCTAAGAGATGCCAAACTCATTTTGAGGGATTCCATTTTCAAGTTAATCATAAACAAGGTGTACCTCCTTCTGAGGGATGCCAAACTCGTTTTGAGGGCTTACATTATTTTACATATTAGTCATAAATAAATAGAGCGTAGCTCCCTTTGAGAGATGCAAATCTCGGTTTGAGGGATTCCATTTCCAAGTTATAAATAAATACAGTGTACCTCTTTCTAAGAGATGCCAAACTTGTTTTGAGGGATTCTATTTATTTACAAGTTACAGGGTTTGTGCAGGTCACGGAAAACCTGGAAAGTCATGAAATATAAGAATTTCATTTTCCAGGCCTGGAAAGTCATAGAATTTAACAGGAGGTCCTTGTAAGCTAAGTCATTTGGCAAATTAAAGTTTTGTTTGGTAGATTAGTTACTGTAGATAACAAATCAAGGACAATGTAAAGATAGAGAGGAGTAATTAAACAGTACAAACAGCATGCATTTTGGTGGACATGGGATTTTGTCTGTTGAATTGTTTAAGGTCAAAAAGTACCTCAAAACAAGAAAAATCTTGAAAATTTTTGGAAGTGACTACAAAACCAGAGATCTTGGAAAACTTGAAAAGGTCAGTTATGGAAGGTCATGGAATTTGGAGAGCTGAAAAGAGTGCGAACCCTGAGTTATACATAAATACAGTGTACCTCCTTCTGAGGGATACCAAACTCCTTTTGAGGGATTCCATTATTACAAGTTAAAAATTAACACCTCCTTCTGGGGGATGCCAACCTCCTTCTAAGGGATTCCATAGCAATTCTGAGGTTTTTGCTCCCTTATACTCTGATTATTGATAGATTCTTCATTTTTAAGGAGCAGAGGAGTTTTAAACAATCTCATATACATTTCCCTTGCCATTCAAAGTTCTTTATCCGTACATTCTACTAGTCCGACCACGAAAGTTGATCGTGCCATCTTGTCTCACAAGCCGAAGGTTACCGAAGCGACTGTTGTTTCTAGTCCTCCCCGATCACCTCCTTCTGAGGGATTCCATCTAACCACGACCGACCCGGATCGGGGAGGACTAGAAACGAGAGTTGCTTCGGTAATCTTTGGCTCGTGAGACAAGATGGCGCATCTCGCGATCAACTTTCGTGGGCGGACCAGCAGAATGTACAAATAAAGTACTTCAAACGGCATGGGAAATGTATGTGAGATTGTTTCAAACTCCTCTGTTACTCAAAAATGAGAAGTCTATCAATAATCGGAGTAAAAGGGAGCAAAAACCTCAGAATTGCTCATGCAGAATCCCTCATAAGGAGGTTGGCATCCCCCAAAAGGAGGTGTTAATTTTTAACTTGTAATAAAGGAATACCTCAAAAGGAGTTTGGCATCAGGAGGAGGTACACTGTGTATAACTTGTAATGGAATCCCTCATGAGGAGTTTGGCATCCCTCAAAGGGAGCTATGCTTTATGTATGTATAACTTGTAAATCAGGAAACCCTTAAAAGGAGTTTGACATCCCTCAGAAGGAGGTACTTTTTATTTTTGACTAACATGTAAAATAATGTAATCCCTCAAAAGGGATTTGGCATCCCTCAGAAGGAGGTAGAACTTTATTTATGTATTAACTTGTAAATAGAATCCCTGAAAAGGAGTTTGACATCCCTTAGAGGAAGGTGTTTGTGTTTAAATTGTAAATGGAGTCCCTCTAAAGGAGCACAGCCTTGTATTGTCTTTAAGCAATAGAAAACGTTTTCCATGTTTGCACAGCCTGATATAAACACAAGAGGGGTTGGGAGAAATCGAGACAGTTATGCAAACCCGAGACAAAGTCTACAAATGTACTTACCGTAAATCCTCTATTAAGCCCCCCTCTCTAATAAGCACCCCCCCTTTTTCAGGGGAGGAAAGTTAATAAGTTACCCCTCTCTATTAAGCCCCCTCTCCCCCTCCATTCTTCACAAACAATTAACATGGACTGATCAATTGTTGTTTATTCAGGTTGGAAATTCTTATTGTTTTGGTCTTTGGTTGCATGACCTCCAACTTCATGTGCTTAACTTTTCCAACTTTACGCTCTAGTTCTCTGCGGAGAATTGTTACCATTTTCTTATTCTTAGAAGAAGCAGTATAATGCCCGGGAACCACAAGTCCGTCCTCGAGAAACCTTGCTCCCATTGATGCGTTTCGCTAAATTAAATAAGCCCCCCCCCCCTCAAAAGTGCTTGAAAAAAATAAGCCCCCCCTCCCCCGGGGGGGCACTTAATAGAGGATTTAGGGTACACGCAGCAGTATCCTCATCATCAATCTTTATTTGTACACGAAATCATATATATTTTACATGGTCTTCCTAGGAATCGTGTTTAAAATTAGACTGAAATACTCTAAGGAACTATTTGACTATAAAGTTAAAAATACAAAAAACTTACATTATTAATAATAAGAGTTATAATGAGTTATGGTGTATTAAATAATCTTTCCCATGAACAGAAGTTTTAAAAACATTTAAACTAGGCAGCTTTCTAATCTCTGAGGGAATCTTGTTCCACAGAACAGATCCTCTGTAGTGTAGGCTCCCTTTGCAGACTCAGTTCTGGGTCTGGGGACTTAATAATTTAACTCAGAATTTCTAAGATTGTGTGAATGTACATTTGAGGTGTTGGTAAAGATCTGCCTCAGATACAACGGGGAAAGATTATTATGGATTTTATACATTGTCACAGCCAACTGTTTAAGTCTTACATATTCTAGCCTTTCCCAGCCAAGCTCATCACAAAACACTTGAGCGAACCTCATAGTTAGAAAAGGTGAGAATTCTAGCAGCCCTATTCTGCATCTTTTGAAGTTTGTCTGCTCATCCCTTATTGATATTACTCCATACAGCAATACAGTAATTAAAATATGGCATTACCAGTGCTTTGTACATATTCACTCTAGTATCAAAACCATGCAGACAATATACAGTGGAAATAGAAATTATGATTCACTTCAGTTCTGTGGAAATAGACATTAATTTTTTACTTGTATTTTCCTTGCTTAGGAGCTGGTTGTTTATTACTTGGGGGAAGGGGGCATCATAAAAGTCATCATTGGGGGTCATTTTCGGATAAGAGATCATTACCTGGGGGGGGGGGGGGGGGGCCGTTTAATAAATCTTATGAAAGTAGTACAAAGTAGTAATAATTGAATGTAACAGGTGTGAATAGTAAGCAATACGACTGTGGATTAAGTATGTGGTGAAGTTTGATGTTAAGCTGTAATATTCCTAGAGTCCACAGCAATAAGGTTGGGGGGGGGGGGGGGGTACTTGCACGATATGTAAAAATTATGGGAGACATTTCTAACAAACTATGATTAAGTGGGGGATGCAAAAATCCTGATGCACTTAAGTCGGAGTGGAAAGCCCTTCACACTCATACCCAGGGAATGCAGGGCATAAGTGGGAAGTTTCAGCATTTTAGACTGTCACTTTTGCCACAGTATGGGGGGTTTTTGATGTCCATTACTGGACCAGTGTTTGATGTAAGCTACATTTTTGTGCCATTGACATGGAATATTCCATTCTGATGCAAAATCAAATTATCATGGAGTCATACCGATGCAACAAAGGTTACCTCATATATACAAGTACTTCCAAAGCAGCAGTCAATGTTCAAAATAAAAAAGGTGTGCTTACTAGCCTGAAATAGGCATGCAAAAAGACTGTCATTTGAGACTCATTCTTATGAGTAGCTTTTGTGTCAGGCCTATCACGCTGTATAGAGAGAGACTGGAGTGTACATTTCCACACTCTGTATACGTTCTTTTGCTGATCTCTTTATTTATTATGAAACAATAACAAAAGCTAAGTTCATTTTCTTATGCAAAACAGAATAGCAGTTGAACATGAAAAGCACAAAGATGGGCTGGATAAGAAAGGTGAAGTTGTTCAAAGTTTCAATATCATAGTTTGCCTCTGACCATTCTTGAAATGACCCAATTTAAAACGCCAAGTGGGACATATAACCCACTTTGACTAATTTGTAGATTGAACACTGCTGGAAACAAGTTTCAGCCAGTAGTGACCATTAGCAGGCTTACACAGGGATTCACCTTTGATGCAATCTTGAATAAAGCATGGTACAGGATCTGAAGCACATAATCTTGCTTCTGACAGGAAATAATTGAAACATTGTTCTCTGAGGGCATATAAGCTGGAGGGCTCATGTAAACATAATCGATTGGAGAAGTTTGGAATGCCAAATCTGTAACTCAAGGTTAATTACTTTACAATTTTGGCTGTGTGAGAAATGGGCAGCATTGTTGAGTTGATGTTTGAGACTGCTCTGCATAGCAATGAATTTGCTTCCTTTAGAAGGCAGGCCTGGTCTAATGCCCAGTGATTACCGGCCGGTACAGGGGTGCGCTGGCTTTCCCCTGACTAGTAAAATATAGGGGATTCCATTAACAAGTTATCACATAATAAACTCCTTCTAAGGGATGCCAAAATCCTTTTGAGGGATTTTATTTACAAGTTATACATAAATAAAGTGTACCTCTTTCTGAGAGAAGGCAAACTCTTTTTGAAGAACTCTATGAAGTTTATACATAAATTTAAGTGTCCCTCCTTCTGAGAGAGGCCAAACTCCTCATGAGGGATTCCATTTACAAGTTATAAATAAATAAATAGAGTGTACGTCTTTCTGAAGGATGCCAAACTCCTTTTGAGGGATTCTATTAACAAGTTATACATAAATAAAGTGTACCTCCTTCTGAGAGATGCCAAACTCCTCATGAGGGATTCTATTACAAGTTATACATAAATACAGTGCACCTCCTTCTGAGGGATTCCATCTAGCCACGACAATTAGGATTACGCAAAATTTAAGAAGCTTTAAGGCGCTGTAAATGTTTGCACATTGTTTATCGTCACTGAAAAAAGCTGAGATAAGATATTATTTATATGTTGGCTCAGACTTCATTGTCAAGTCAAAAGATAATGACGGCCGAGAATGCCGAAACGTCGTCATGTTTTTAATATTTCTAATTTTTTATTTAAAATTTCATAACAAAATATTGATTAGAATCATTTCAAGAATTTTGAAAAATTAAAAAAAAAAAAAACGTTAAAGAAATAGCGATGTTTCGACGTTCTCAACGTTTTTGTTAAGTCGAGAGATAAATACGTTCGAGAATGCCGAATTAACGTCTTAGTGAAAATTTGTTAAAATTGTTTAATAATAATAATAATAATAATAATAATAATAATAAGGCGATTATTTATACAGGATAATTTATCAGTTCTATTATTATAAAAAGAACTGTTATCAAAAGGGTCCTGTAACTAAATAACAGATAACTAAAAAATAAAAAATAGAATAAAAAGTGGAAAATAAAATAAAATACCACTAAGAAATCTAAGATTCAAAAATCAAAATCTGTAAAAATTATTGACTTATAAGATAAAAAAGAGTTGTGAATTATGGAATACTATTGAAAAAACTCTTTTAAATTACTCTTAAAAAGTAACCTAGAATTTAAATATCTTAAATGCCGAGGTAAAGTATTATGAACTAGAGCCCCTTGAAAGGCAAAACTTCTCCGTCCAAATTCTAATTTGGATTTGGGAAGTTTTAGTGAACACCCATTTTTTCTAGTGTTGATGTTGTATTCAATTTTTGTAAAATATCCTTTAAAAGGGGTACAGACGTTATCATGAAGACAATCAAACACAAACTGGCAGGACTGTGTCTTTATTAAACTCTCCACTGTCTGGAATTGATAACTTCCACCAATGCAATGACTTTCTGACTTCGACGTTCAATGCTTTCAAATCGACTTATACGGGAACGTGACCAACAGAGACCCAAAGTTCCACAATACGAATAAACAAGCTGAATCATTGCTTTGTAGATTTTAAGGAAAATCTTATCGTGGTTTTTTTTATAGCCAAATGTTTTAAAAAAGTTGTTTCTTTTTAATCATTGGAAGTGACCCAGGTTCAATATGGAATAGTCATAATTTGATCATTTGTACTTGTAACTACAAATAATCAGTTCACATGTATGTAGTGCATAACCTTAGAGAGTGAAAAGGTGATTTGTTTGTCCCGATGTTTAGATATATATTTAAACATCTATCTGTGTATATAGATAAGAGACTTATGCACATTTTAAATATATCGCATTATTCATTCCGTTTAACCAGGCAACATTAATGTTACTTCAGGTAATTAACAATTAAATGTGGTGGTCGTAAATTCTTTATTTTAAGTGGTTACTCCGTTATAATTAATTCGAATCAAACAATTTTTCGAAACGGATTTCACTATTAAAATTAACGTTAAAAAAAAAAAACGTCTCGATCGTTCGACGGTCATTTTCAAGTTCAGAAGTAAAAAAAAGAAAATAGCATGTACTTTTATACAATTGTGAAAAGGCTCATGAGATACTGACTAAAACTCTAAAATACGCTGTTAATACTTCGAAAACGTTTGTAAGTACAGTTGTACGAGAAAGAAACTTACATTCATAAACAGAGCTCTATACAAAAACATGCAGAGCGAGATGAAAATTTCCGACACTGGGGTAACTCAGTTTCCTGCGCCAAAACAGCGTAAGGGCCATTGTATGTTTACATTTTTATTTTATATAATTACCATTAGATAGTAGAAAAGTGATTGTCTACTAGACGGATGTTTCAATATTGGTTACCTTTCTTTAAAAATGAATGTAAAGAGTACATTTTAAGATAATGCCTGACTCGTATTGTAATTGTATTTTTACTGAACGGATTCTAATTGGCGATTAGTGGATAGTAACCGCTAATCGCCAATTAGAATCCGTTATTTTCTTTAGAGTTTCAAAAAAGATTTCAGATTTTGAAAATCAAAATAATTTAACAATAGAAAACGAAGGTGATTTTCTCCAGTTTTAGAGCAGCATATTCGTAACAAAATATCACCCTCTTAATTTTTTTCAAATAATTTTTTCACTTCCTATTTCATTTATATAAATATGTAGCAAAAAAGGAAAAATTACTTTATTTCGTTCGTTTAATGATAGACCCGTTGTTGTCGGCTTATTTTTAATTGTATATCTTTCCATGGGAATGCTTCGAAATAGACTTATGTATTGTATTGTGTTTTCTCCATACATTTTGTACTATCAATGTTTTGCTCAAAGGTATGCTGGAAACGTTAGCATGTGTGTTAGAGGCGTGAAACTGAAACAAAAGACATGGGCCAATATTATGAAATTGAAGCTAGGAAAAGAATAGTATAACATCTGTTCAGACGAATTACTTTTAACGGTGTGAATTTATTGATAAAATGGGAATAAAATATTACAAGGTTAAAAAGTTATAGTTATTGCGTTTTCAAACAAAACCAAACAACAAATAAACAAACGAAACAATATGAGGGTGTTTTGGGTATTAATCTTTTAATCGCCCACAGCTGTGTCAATGACAACGTTTTATAAAAAAGGAACAAACCTTACGTTGACTATACGGCCAGTTCACCGGAAATACGAAGTAGGATGAAGTTAATTCTGTTTACCGTGGTTATAGCATTTCAGTGCAAAGAAGGTATATAGTCACGTAATGTCTTAATTAATGAATTATGATCATTCGAAACAACGTACCAACGGAAACGTTTGTTATTTATCAGAAAAACAACGCCCTTTTTGAGGACGTCAAAAGACAAAGCTTAACATCTTCCTTTTTAGAGATGAATGCTAATAGTTGAAAGTAATCATATTCAGTATGCAGTAAGCGTTGGTGTTCTTGAAGTAAATTCAAGTAAAGCGTTATGTAATGAACGTTTAGTGAAATGCATCGATACTGACAATACATATTAAATGGTTACAAATTAAACCTTTTAAGAGTTCAAAAACTCTTTTCCACTAATGATTGTAAAGTAAGCCATTTCCATGCCTTGACGAAACTAAAAAAACATACTCTTTTGGCATTAATTCTTAGATGCTTTTGAAATAGCTAATAAACGTGTTGCACTATCCAATAATTGTCCTTATTTAATTTCAATTGCTAATAAAAGTGATCTCTTCAACCACAATTCTATGAATTTGGAGATAAACGATTAACTGTACTTGTACGTATAGTTTGTTCATTTTATGCAAAGCTGTCAGTACATGTTAGACGCAGTCGTTAGGGCTTGTTTTTTTTTTTTACATTTTATGTTTTATTTATTTTAGGCACCTGTATCCCTTTCGAGGAAAGTGAACCAAGACTAGCTAAGTTCTCCCTTGTACTTTTGTAGTTTTAATTAAGAGGCAGGTCATTATCTTTTGCCTTTTTAAGACACGGAGAAGGCAAATGGCTGTAAAATAAGTGGCCTGCTTGTTTTATCATTTTTCCTGATTTTCCTTAATAGAAACACATGTAAGACCAACCTCGTTCCCAGGGTTCTCTCCTACCCGTCCCTACGGAGCGAGAGAGAGAGAGAGACGCTGGTTGGGTCTGGTCACGTGGTCCCAGAACAAAATTAATTCCGAGGGAGGAGTCCTTTGTCTCTCAATTTTTTTGTCTGGTTCGTTTTCACCGTTCACGCAATGATCGAATGGGCAAGACAGATTTGCTAAGCCTCCAACTATAACTGAAATTCGGGAAATTTCTGCCTAAACAGAGCTATCACCAGATAAACAAGCGAATTACCAGCGGAGAAATAAAAAACTCGTGTTATCGCAGTTAAGCCGATGACAACAATTTGTGCTTTTCGTCCCCCCTTCGAACTGCATAATCATAGTTTTGAAAATACATACGTTCGCTTTCTAAAGGTAGCCTCCATAACATAGAAATGGCAATTTAAGCCTACTGCGTTTCAGTATGAATACAACCGCCTAAAATATTTTTGACTGCACAAGTGGTGAATCCGTGATTTCCTTTGCAACATCCAATAAACATCCAGATATTCTGCAGGAAGTTACGCTTTCGCTGTCAAAGGATTCGGCTTTCGAGGTTTTGTCTTGACTAGTCCGGGAACTATAAAAAACAGGACCCTTTAGACAAGATCGGATACGCAGTTTCCACTGATCTCGACGTCTACGCTTTGTAGAGACAAATCTCACACTTATCCGCCCCTCCCCCAAGTCGTTTGTTTGTAATCTCCCAGATTCTGGGAGACACGTGACCAGACCCAACCAGGGTCCCTCGACGGGTAGGAGAGATAACCTGGGAAAGAGGTTGATGTAAGACTTCGATCAAAGTTCTGGCAAATAGATGAAAAAAGTGTGTAGCTAGTAAAAGAATGAACGAAAGTCGGATTAAATACCAGTTTGTGTCGCTTTAGTACACTAAAGCCTCAAAACTAAGACAATATCCGATTAAACTAACCCCAGTTACACAACTTACTCTATTTCTTTCCTGCCCTCCCATCCCTAACATTTTACATGTATTTCTATTATCATCTATCTTTTTCCAATTTGTTTTTTTTTTTTTTTGACATTATCAACTAGAGATATGTAATCTACCTCCCAAGAAAGGACTTTGCATGGCATGGCTTCCTCGGTATTATTACAACACCCGCACAAATACCTGCAAACGTTTCATCTATGGTGGATGTCAGGGCAATGCAAATAACTTCAAGGCTCTTGAAGACTGCGAGAAGTCGTGCGCACGTAAGATCGCTATATAAAATGTAATTTTTCTTATCTCAAATAATAATATTTCTGCCTCATTGGTCATTCGATGCTGGCCACGTTGTTAATAGAGAGCATTAGATTCTACGGCGAGGACGACTACGAGTGCGCGCGCGTGAACTAGGCTGCGTCATTTTGGCGGGAAAACGCTATAGCCTTTGACGTTCTACTACGGGTTTTGACGAAAATATCGTATTGGCAGAAAAAAGTTTCCAAATGTTAGAAGTTTTATCATTATGCGTTCTTGAGAGGGCTTTATCTCCCTCAATAGAAATATCCCTCTTAACATTTCTGGTGCAAAAAGTAAAATTGAGATTTAACGGATGTCTATTAGTTTCTGAGAAAAAACGAAAAAACTATAAGTCAAATCTCGTCCTCGATACTAATGGTCTCTTTTAAAAATTCCTCATTTTTAGCTCCTCGATCAGACGGTGAAGTAGAAAGCTGTAATCTACCTCCAAAGCCTGGGCTCAGACAGCCATACCTCGGTATTATTTCAATCCACGTACCTATAACTGTGAGCGATTCACCTATGGTGGATGCCGCGCCAATGCTAATAACTTCAAGACTCTTGAGGAGTGCAAGGCTTCATGCTTGCGTGAGTATCTCTGTATTATCCATGTAAATATTGTTTTCACTTGACGTCACAGCGGCCATTTTATTTGGTGTACAAAACAATGAAACGGCGGCCATTTTGATGCTGCGGTACCGAAAAAATCACGCGGGACTGAACTCTTTTCTCATGTAAAAAAAAAAAAACATTGCCTAACAAATTACATAGCTGCTGAACACGTGAGTGAAAAAGATCTAAAATGCTTTGTCGCAGGACAAATTGCAATTTTTTTCTTTATCATGCGTGCCTCACTTTCCATTTAGGGAAACAAAAATTGTTTTGAAAAGTAAAAAGTCTGTGTATTAATTAATAAAATAAGGAAAGTTGCTTTTTACTTGTACAAGTTTATCCCAAGTTACATAAGAGAGAATTAATTAAAAACTCGTGAGGCCGAAATATACCTAAACTTTGTTTCGAAATTTTCAGCTTGAGGGTCATTCCACGGTAATCTGTCGTTGCGGAGAAGACACTTTGGAAACAAAAAATCGACCGTCTGTAAACTACTAAAAGAAGGAGTACACCTTTTTTTTTTTAGGTAGATGTGAGTTAAATTTATCTATAACACAAGACAAATCTACTCCTGCTCTTTACGGAGAGATATAATCTACGAATGATTTCCCGTTGCGGAGAAGACTCGCAAGAAGCGCGAATTATTATTCTTTAAATTCAAGGTTAGATTCTTTCGAATTCGGGCATCTTTTGAAATGACTCTTTCCTTGCAAAGAAAGAGTTCTTTATAATTAATTGTGAGACAAAAAAAATATTTAGTTATTCCTTTTTTATGTACTCGAAATTTTGCAATGATTTGATGCGGTCTTGTTGCGGAGAAGACGTTGCGGAGAAGACATAGGGACTCGCTGTAAAAAACCCTCTCTTGTTAAATGTAAAACGTGGATCAGATAGTACTAAATGACAGGACAGGACTGGACACAGTGTCCAAGGTGGCGGAATGGATATATTGCACCCACAGTGCAACAGTTTTACTGCTCATGCTCTGCTCATGCTCTGCTCATGCCCTGAGGGCAAGACCCATAAATCTGGCCAATAAAAACAAGCTTGCTTTCGTAGCTGTCTTCTCCGCAAAAAAGAAAATAAAACACTAGATTTCCGTTGAGGTTTTATGTATTTTGATGAATTTTCAATATAGAAAGGTTACACTGACTATGAATCAGAACATTTAAAAAATTTAAACATTTTGGCCGATTTTCCTTATTGCAATCAAAACTCTTAGGAGTGAAATCGTTGCAGAGAAGACATTTTGACTTTGAAAAGTCGTATTCTTTGCACTCGTTTTTAATTACTCAAGCTAGGTACGTATATCGTATATACCATGTTTAAAATATTGAAGACCCAGAGCGGATTTTTTAAAAAAGTTTTTAGCTTTTCAAATGAGTCAAAAATAAATTTGCCTTCTCCGCAACGGCTTTTGGCAACACATGCAGAATAAATTATAATTTTTGCAAAAATATGACCTGGGAATTGGACATTTCGCTTTTAGTTTTTAGGTAATATTAAACAAGTTTAGTACTTTTTAAAAACCAATGTCTAGTTTCACATTACCGTGGAATACACTTTCAAGAAGGTTTAGTTTCGAGAATTTCCCACTTTTCGGTTTTACACGAAACATTTCTTGCAAATTTCGCTCATTTTCTCGCCATTCCAAATTCCGGAAATCTCGATCATACAGATAGCGCCTAGGCCAGCAGCAAGTATCAGTGATTTGCTCCTACACTGTACGTCTTCTAGGGTGTTGGTACGAATGCTCATGGGCAAGGGGGACGGGAGGGTAAAACTCAGGGTTAATAACCCTGCTGTATAAAGAGCCACGTGTTCCTGAAATCTCGCACTAGGAAACACTGGCTATCCTCGTTCCGGGTGCTTGACTTACTGCAGTGCCAACTTGAACGGCACGGGTGAAAACCAGTTGCTTAGCCCTGCAGGGAACGCAAGTCAAGAAATCATGAAGAGTGAAATCTAGCAAAGGCCTTTTGCACCTGTAGGCGTGAAGAGTTTGTCTGTGATGTGTTTCTTACAAGATTGTGCTGTGTAGCTTCCCTTTCAGACAGTCAAGAGGCAAGCTGCAACCTCCCTCCCGAAAAGGGACGCTGTATGGCCATCATTCATAGGTATTACTACAACCCGCGCACTCATATATAATTGTGAACGTTTCATATATGGTGGATGTCAGGGAAACGCGAACAACTTTGAGACTGTTGAAGAGTGCAAGATGTCATGCATGGGTAAGTGTATGATTCTCTGCCTTAAACAAAGCGATATAATTTCTGCCTTAACTTGTCGTTCCTAACAATTTGCGATGTGCATACTGATGCAGTTAACCAACCTTAAGTCCCTCCAGTCTCCTAATCAGGAGAATGCGGCTTTTTAGAGTTTTATAGGAAAGAAAACTCAGTACAACTCGGTAATGAAAAGACAATTACGATTTCATTTTAACAAAAAAGCACGACTTTGGAACTTAAAACATCTTTCTGTTTTGCATAACATTTTATATGTTTTACATAATATTTATTTATATCTATAGGAGATAAATCATTCGGTCGACAATTTTAAATAAGGTTCTAAAAGCTCTATTCGAAAAAACAAGCTCGACCTACTATCTGGCGTTTTTCCAGGCGACAGTGAAATAGGACGCTGCTACCTCCAAAAACTGGACGCTGTAAGGCGGCGATTCCTCGGTTTTTCTACAACCCACGCACCCATGAATGTGAACGTTTCACTTATGGTGGATGTCAGGGCAATGCCAATAACTTTAAGACACTTGAAGACTGCGAGGATTCGTGTGCAGGTAAGCACATATTAGTCAAGTTAGGATTGTTTTCTACTGTCTTGTTATTTTCACGTGCGCACGCACGCAAGTTGTACAGAGGCGATGTATGAATTATAGGCCGCGCGTGAGCGTGAAAGTTGAGCAAGGTTCAAATCTAACGTTTACACGTGATCTTCCATACCTTGCCTTTATTTTATTTACGCGCGTAAAATTTACCTGCGTACGCACGTGAAAATTACGCGAAAGTGGAAAACCCCCTTAACAGTACCAACTACTATATCTGAGAATTTCTTGATAGGGAGTATTGTCTTCTGCGCTAGATATTTCTCCTAACACTGAACCCTTTATTTACCAATGACGATATGGTAAACTGCTTTGCTGCATTCTTATAGGCAGAACCGAAGAAGTGTTCAAAAAAGGCACAAGAAGTCAGTGCTTCGATCGACAAACCTTGCTTTTTACAAATGCCAGTAAAGTTTCGAGAGTTTTACCGATCAAACATTTTTTATTGCTGGTTTTCAACCACGTGACAAGGCGGCCATGCTAGTGGACAAAACCAGAAAATGTTTCCCCGCAAAATTTGCATGTAAAAAGAGCTTTGTTCCCTGCGGAGAGATTATCTTTCGTTTTCGTCCACCAACAAACATGGCCGCCGTCACGACAGCTGATATCTTTGAAACGTTTTCAGAGTCAGAAACTGTTCACTACCCACATTAATATTATTACATTTTATAATAACGTTTAAAGGAAGTAGAACTTGCAAGCCGGCCTGAACTAAAAAATCCTATGGACGATACTATAAAATACATCTATAACATACATTTGAAAAATTACTAAAAAAACTGGTTTTCTTACCTTATTTCAGGTTCAAGCTGAAATACAATTGCAATGTTGCGTCAAGTGTTAACAACAAGATTAAATTGAAGCCCAGTTTCCTTCCCTTAAATGTAACGTTATGGAACTAAATAAAATATGTGAAGTAAAAAACGGAAATTACTTTAAATGAATCGGAAGTGTCTTAATTACTTTCTGATAAGCCCCCAATTTTCATCTTCCGTTTCTTTCGATTTACGTAATTAAATGGACAAAAAGGGAAAATGTAAATATTCAGCGAATTTGTACTAGCGGCCTAAACTAAATGCCACGCGCCACAACCACCAGTCTGGAATAAGATGACAAGGGAATTTTTTCCTTTTTTTTTTTGGTGAGTTTTGCGGCTTATGCCTCAAAAGAAACTACCGCTACGATCACCGAAAATTAGAAGCATTTGAAATTGTAAAGGGGAAAAAGCTCTTACCACCCATGCTCAGCTTTCTTGCACATAAACCTTCGTAGATTTTGAAAATTTTAGAACCTTCATAAAATATCTCCCTTATGCACTACACGCTGCAACGCCCTTCCTATAGTCTTCCTGATAACTGTCCTCACCAAACGGTGCTGCTAATAAAACCACTTTTCCCATTGCGATGAAAGCAGCTAGCTCAGGTTTGTACGATTCCGCAAAGCTCAACCATAAGGCTTGTACAATACAATACATACAATACTTTATTGACAACTCCCCATAGGGGCTTTTCAGTGACAATACATAATAAATAATGAGTTAATTAATTAAGGTAAATCCTAGATACAAAATTACTAAGACAAAAACGAATTTAAAAGGTCTAGTTTAAGATTACGTTTAAAACTATTTACACGTTGGCTTAATTTCAGTTCGGGTCTAATAGCGTTCCAAATACTTACTATACGATAATAGGAAGATCTCTGGCCGGTTGCTGTTTTACAGAGTGGAATATTCAGTTGTTGTGAATTACGGGTCACTCGACCACTAACGCTACCCCTAGAAATAAATTTATTGGTCAAATATTCTGGTGCGAGACCATTCATACACTTAAAAGCCATAACGGCGTCTCTTAAGTACAGTTGTGATTTTACAGGAATCCATTTTAAATTTTTCAAAGCTGGAGACACATGATCGTACTTTCTAATGTTACAAACTATTCTTGCTGCAAAATTTTGAATGTCTTGTAATTTCTTGATGTTAGTTTGAGTTGCGTTAGCCCATACTGTCGAACAGTAATATAATTTGCTAAAAACTAGAGAATTTATTATCGTAGTAAGTACCTCTTTCCTAAATGCATGTTTTACGCGGCTTATTTGTCCAAGTGCAGACATACACGAGGAGACAGTTTTAATAATATGTTCATTAAAGGTGAGATTTTTGTCAAAGGTCACTCCAAGATGTTTAACAGTCTCTGAAGGTTCAAGGGCTTTTCCCAAGATCAGAGTGAAAGGCGAAATTCCGGAATTTTGTCAACCATCTGTCTACTACCATATATGATAAGCTTAGTCTTGTCAGGGTTTAAGAGTAGACCATTATCAAAGCACCAGTTACGTAGACTAACAAGGTCTTCGTTCATAGCAGCTACGGTGTTTCCAGAGGCATGAGGTCGGAAAGACATATATAGCTTAGTGTCGTCCACGTAACACTCAGTAAGACAGTTTCTTGGAATAGATAGTAAATCGTTGACATAGATTCCGAAAAGTATTGGTCCCAGGATGCTACCTTGTGGTACCCCACTAGTCAATGGTAGTGGATCGGAGATCTTAGTGTTTATACGAACAACTTGGGTTCTGTTGGATAGATAACTAGAGAACCAGTCGATAGCAGATGTTGAAGCACCTAAATCTTGAAGTTTGTAAAGCAGGATTTTATGACTAATACTGTCGAAAGCTTTATTCATATCAAGTAGGACCATAGCTGTAGTTTTCCTGTCATCAACTGCATTTAGGATCGTGTCTGTTGTGTGTAATGATTCTATAGTATCTTCACGGTTACACTTCCGTTGTTTGTATTTCCGGTGTCTTGGCCATGATGCTTTGCGAAGCTTGTGTTACTGTTTTCTCGGCCATATTGCCGCTCGGAATAAAGTAAAACCACACAGTTTGTACGTTACTACTCGGAATCCTTACATGGCGTCAGAAGTGAAAGCAAAAACAACAAAGCTATGGCTCTAAGCGGCATCGAATGCCCCCAAATGCACTGGGACGGTGACAATCTTAAAGAAAATTGGCGTTGCTTCAAACAGCACGTGGAGCTCATGTTCTCCGGCCCGCTCAAATCCCGCCAAGAAGCCGAGAAATGCAGCTACCTCCTTATCTGGGTCGGACAAAAGGGACGAGATATCTATAATACGTGGACCGACATCACCGACGAGGACAAGAGTAAGTTGAAAACATATTACGATCGCTTCGAAGCTCACGTCAGTCCAAGAGCAAACCCTGTCTTCGCCAGATTAAATTTCACGGCCGAGTTCAAGGATCGTCCGAACCAGCGGAGACGTTCATCACAGATCTACGCATCCTTGCCCAAGACTGTGATTTCAAAGATCCTGACGAAATGATACGCGATCGCATTGTATTCGGCACTAACTCGCCCAAAGTGAGAGAAAAACTAATAAGTAAAGGATCCGCACTAACACTCGATAAAGCGGTGGAGCTTGCGAGATCATTTGAAGCATCTCAAGCACAGCTATCCGCCATGGCGGGCAGTAGCCTCAATAACCCTGAGGAAATCGTTCACTTGGTCCAAAAACAAAACACGGGGAAAGGACCACAGGGAACCCAGCCATCAAATTCTCAATCCCTAAGAGGAGCACGGTTATGCGGAAACTGTGGCCGCTCCCACAATTCACTCTCTAACTGCCCAGCACGTGGTCAGACATGTCTGTACCGCAAAAAGCCAAACCACTTTGCTGAAGTCTGTAGATCAAAAGCCCGAAGACAACGATTTCACTCTTTAGGGCAAGCCGAAAGCCAAGCCTCACAGACAAGTGCCAATTCAACATTATCAGCAGCATTTGAGTCGGTTGTTTTCGAATCAATCACCATAGCTGGTGTCTCGCGCAGAGAGTCCAATCGTTACAGAGATGAAGTGTTCGTATCAATTAATCTAAACCTGCCACAGGACACTCACAAGAACACCATCCTTAAAGCCAAGCTTGACACCGGTGCACAGGGCAACATACTGCCGATGCGGCTCTATCGTCAAATGTATCCGCACAACCTAAACGATCATGGAAGTCTCAGACCAGGTCCCTTGTCACCCTCGGATGTTATCCTCACCGCCTACGGAGGCTCACAAATCAAACATCACGGTACTGTTACCATACCTTGTTCCTACAAAGGGGAAAACGCTCGAGCATCCTTCTATGTCACAGACACCCCAGGCCCAGCAATAATAGGTCTCCCGACTTCCACCGACTTGAAGCTGCTGACACTTAACTTTTCTATTGAGGAAAATGACCCCACACCCCGCAACAGTACAGTTTCCAGGGAGCAACCCATTAAGGACAAACAGGACCTGATCAGTCAGTATCCCGAATGCTTCAATGGAGTGGGAAAGTTCCAAGGCGAATACCACATAGTACTTGACCCTAATGTCCCCGCAGTTGTCCATCCCCCAAGGCTTATGCCAATCAGCCTCAAGGATGACATCAAAATGGAACTAGACGAGATGGTTAACAGTGACATTATAGGAAAGATCAAAGAAGGTGAACCTACACAATGGGTCAACAGCCATGTTTACCGCCGCAAGCAGAACGGAAGGTTGAGGCTCTGCCTGGATCCCAAAGACCTCAATGCAGCCATTCAGAGAGAACATCATGTCACTCCAACCCTAGAAGAAATCCTACCAAAGCTACAATGAGGGACAAAAGTGTTAAGACACTTCCGTAAAATGGCCTCTTTTTGCATAGTGGACATACCTATCCCCTTCCCCTGTCTACCCCAACCCCTCCCCCCAAAAATCAATGTTGTATTTTGGACCCTCAAGTCTTTCTTTTACTTCAGACAACATTGACCCGGGGGGTGAGGGGATTTACGGTGTTTAAAAGGAATGAAATTATAAATGAATTAAATGATTGATAAAAGCACTCATTTTAAACAAGTGTGTCAACTACTTTTGTCCCTGATTGTAGCTGATGCTAAAGTATTTTCTATAGTGGACGCAAAATGCGGGTACTGGAACGTAGTCCTGGATAAAGAATATAGTTACCTCACTACATTTAATTCGCCATTTGGTAGATACAGATTCAAGCGCATGCCCTTTGGGCTCAAAATGTCTCAAGACGTTTTCCAGACCAAGATAGACCAAACATTCGAAGGATGCGAAGGCGTCGTGGGAATTGCAGATGATATTGTAGTTTTCGGGAAGACCACAAAGGAACACGACCGCAACATGCACGCGATGCTAAATCGTTGCATAGATACCGGGCTTAAGTTAAACCCTGACAAGTGCTTTGTAAAGCAAGAGAAGATCAAATTCTATGGAGTAATCTGTGGCCAAAATGGTGTCCAGCCAGACCCAGGCAAATCGCCAGGAACTACAAACCTTCCTAGGGCTAGCAAGCTACATGGGCCCATTTATCCCAAACCTGAGTACACTGACGGCCCCACTCCGTGAGCTTCTGAAAGAGGACAACCGTTTTAAATGGTACGCAGTACACCAAGAGTCTTTTAATAAGATCAAAGACTCTATCAGCAACGAAATCACTCTAACATACTTCGATCCAATGAAAGAAACCATTCTTCAAGTTGATGCTTCCATAAAAGGCCTAGGTGCTGCCCTCACACAAGACCGTAAACCTGTCGCTTTCGCCAGTAAAGCCCTAACAGACTTCGAGTCAAGATACGCAAACATCGAAAGGGAACTGCTTGCTGTTGTCTACGGCTGCGAGAAATTCCACACCTACCTTTACGGCTGAAGTTTTACCGTCCACACTGACCACAAGCCCCTCGAAAGCATCCACCTGAAACACCTGACAGCTGCTCCCCCGCGTCTTCAGCGGATGTTTACTAAGATTGCAACCATATGACCTCACCATTCGCTACCAACCAGGCAAAGACATGGAAGTCGCTGATGTCCCGTCAAGATTATCTCCAGAGAGTGAACACCCTATCCCCGGAATGAACGTCGAAATAGACGAGATCTTTCCTCAATTTAGTAGTAGCATGGTGCAGAAGATCAAAGAACAGAGCAGCTTGGACGCAGAGATCAATGCTCTGAAAGAAATGATCCACGCAGGTTGGCCTGCACACATCGAGCAAGTCCCAACACTCTTAAGGCCATACTGGCCCTACCGGGATGAGCTAGCCACCGAAGACGGAATAGTCATGAAAGCCCACGGTATTATCATTCCCGCCACGCTGCAGAAAGAGATTTTGACGAAACTACACGCACCACACCAACGAACCGAGAGAACCAAGCCTAGAGCTAGAACCTCAGTCTACTGGAGAGGCTTGTACAAGGACATAGAAGAAACCACAAAAACATGCAGTACATGTGAGGAGCTCCAGCATAGCCAACAAAAAGAACCCCTAATCACCACAGAGGTACTCCCGAGGGCATGGCACACCATTGGCGCTGATCTCTTCGCTCTTGATGGCTCCGAATATCTCGTAATTGCTGATTATTACTCAAAGTACCCCTAGGAATATACCGAGTGGGCAAAGCAACAGCAGCACAGTAGTCAAAATAATGAGGCAGCTGTTCAGCGAGCAAGGCATCCCCGAGATAGTAAGATCTGACAACGGACCGCATTTTAATGGCCAAACCTTCCAAGAGTTCGCTCGGGACCTCTGTTTTAAGCACATTCACAGTCTCAGAACACTTTCTTACAAATGATCACTCTGCTAACGACATCATACTCATCCCACTTGAGCTTACCAAATCTAATAGAGACAGTGTATGAAAAGCTAGAGAGGCGTACCTCATCGAGAGAGGCAAAACTCTTGAACCTTTAGGTATAAATAAGAAAGATGAAATGTAATACAGTCTTTATTTCTTCTCTTTGTTATCATTTATTTTTATATTTTTATATTTCAAATTTCTTTCAATCACTACTTCAACGGTTTTTGTTTTCACTTGCTAACATAGTATCATATTGCACGCTATTCTCTTATCTTCAAATTGTAACGTCTCATTATATGTAAGACCCCGAAGAAGGAAGGCCGTGCATTCCGAAATATTGGTTAAAAGATTATATATTCCCGACTGTAAAATGGATGTTACTAAAACGGGGAACGGGGGAGCGGGGAGCGGGGAACGGGGAACGGAAGTAAAATAACCAGTAGTCAGCGGTATCCTCCATAAAAATCCAAAAAAATGGCCGATCAAGAACCCGGTAAGATCGATGATGGAGAAGCGTCGAAACAACACTTAAGGTCGCTATTTTACTAATGAACTAATTATGCTCATGAGGTGCTTGAAATAATACGGAGGTACTGAATAATTTCATGACATTTTTCACCTTTTTGCGTTTTACTGAACAACAAAATATGCTCCAACAGCAGTTGAAAGAAGCTACAGTCGGGACAAAAACTCTCAAAGCCCAGCCATATTTGGAACTCAAGCGAATCTATACTGTGTCTAACTCACAAAGCAATGAACTACTTTTGCTTGACGCGTTTCGTAGGGTTTTGGCTTAAATACATGCTGAAAGATAACGTAGATCGAAGCAGTCAGGTGCTTGAAATTTTGATTCCCTTTGTTTGGGGGTACGGTAATATGAATTTTGTAATTATGAGTTCAAAACAAAGAGATTAAAATTCAAACTTAGGATAAAAGTGAACCACAACTGAGCTGCAATATTAAGTGTTGCAAGTGTATATGGGGAAGTACTTTGGTTGGAAGGTACTTTCTAAAGTCTAGCTGTTAAAATATGCATGGGAAGTATACTTCCTCTGTTTAGCCCTCTGGATGCCTCTTTTTTTTCTAGGGGGAGTCCTTTAATGTTTTTGCAGAGGAGAGCTCCACTTCTCTTTAATGAACGTTATTTTTACTGTGGAGAAAAATATTTCAAGCTCAGTGTAAAACTGAATGTGTCAGTGACTTAAACCAGTTAATATTGTCAAGCTGTTTTATTAGCTTAATTCAGTAATATTACAACTTGCACCTACCATCAAGCATCACGTCATCAATGTTGCAGAGGTTGGCAGCTTATTAGAATGTGGTTGATAAGCCTTCAAGCAAGCTGTCTGTAGTTTTGGAAATAAAGAGTTCAAGGTCTCACACAAGTGATGGGAGGCAAAAGATTGGAGTGCGAATATGTTTTTCAGTAAACACACACAACTGTATGAGTATAGTGGGCACATTACACTTACTCAATGTTTCATGAACATATCGGGATTTTAAAAAAAGTGGATGGAAGCTTTTAAATGAATAAAAATTCATTTAATGAAACACAGTATCAAAGAAATTAAAGAGAAGAATCAGACTACAGTAACAGTAACCCAGAGGGGAGGGGGGGGGGGGCGTTCTCACTGAAGTCTTATACGAAGAGGCTCTGCCCCAGGGACCAATCCCTTACCCTTTGTATGTACCATTTTGGACAGTAAAGGTACCCCTTTTGTATACCCTGCAGTGACAAATGGTACCCCTTTCACATACCTAATTTTGAACGCTGCATCCTTTTTTGAGTGCTGTAAATACACCATCTTTACAATATGAATAAATCGCTAAAACAGGTTTTCTTGTCTCTCACATCCATAAAGTGCGCCTGTGACTGATCTCATTTTGATCCTTCAGCTGACTGAAGAGCAGTTGTCTGTAAGATTCGAACTATATTGAAAAGTCGCTGCCACACTATCTCACCGATTTGGCTAAAAATTGGCATGTAGACTTGATTTGGGGTCTTTAATAAGGAATAGGTAACTTTAGGTTCTAATTCCTCCTATTTCGGAAATTACCGACACGGCCGGTTTTGGTGTGCTTCGGACCGGCGCCATATTGGTTAATAGAAGATGTTTTTGAGCCTTCGACTACAACCCTGTCTTCAAAGCTTATCTTCCTTTGCCGATACACATTGAAGGAACTATCCCTCTTTATTGTATTTTTAGAAACTACTTCAAAATTGACAACATTTTCGCAACGATCGATTAAAATTTTGGTGGGTATACTTTTTGAATTTTTTACACCCGTAAAATTAACACAAATTCAAAGGCGTATATCTCTCTTGCCACATCGCTTTGAAGGTTGCCACTCAACCTGAATACTCATCGTTTGTAGTTAAAACTAGCTCGTTAATAAAAAAATTGGGCAAATTTAATGGAGCAGAAACAAAAGTAATGAATGGAAGAGTGTTCTAGCGACTTTGTCAATGAGCTTTACACCGATTACTCGCCAGGTGTTGCCAAAATTACAATCGATCATAGAAATTCTGTCACTACATCTGAGTGATCTATACAACAAAATTAGCCTCTGTAATATAAGCGATAGCTCTGCTGCGAAAAACAGTATAAAAAGGCAGATTGTATGAGGAAAAGGAAAATGAATTTGCTATATTTATGCTACGACGCGTAAGTAAAATGCAGCCATCACAGTCAAACTGGAATTTTCCTGATTTTCCTCCAGTTCCTTTATCGAAAACAGAGCTTTTGAAATTAACCATAATAATGAAAATTGAAATGTATTACCTTACTCGACGACAAAGATGCCATTTTCCACCTTGATCGAAAAAAAGTAATATTTTCCCACGCATATCGCGGATCGATCGTCACGTTCCTTGCATGGCGTTACAACTCACGTGAAACCGCCTGGTTTCAAACAACTGAACTGAAGAATCCGTGAAAATCGTAGCCAGGCAATAAATAATGGCATTGACATAAGTTATCATTATTAGTGAGCGAGGATGCGATGATAGTTCCAGCTACATGTATTTACAGCGTTTGAAGATTCAGTCAAAACTCATGAGACATGAGCCCTTGAAATAAACATCATTACTTCCGGTTTTGCAAATTGGGCGTAGCAAAGTAATAAATAGACTCATTCTGTCTTGTACACCATTAACAACAGTTTCAGTTATTTTGTTTCAATCACGCAACTCGTTTTGAGGAGATTCTTGGTCTTTCCATAAAGTGTTTTGTGATAAACAGGAAAATTGGTTTGGAAGAGGTTGAGAAGAATGAGGGATGATCACAGGAGATAAGAAAAGTCCCTAGTCACCCCACCGAGGGGCTTCAAAACTGTGCGCAAATGCCCCACCCCAGGGACAATTCCAGACTTTAGTTTTCTTGAAAAAGCTTAAAATCGCTAGTCCATGTATGGATAACTCAAGAGAGTCCTAATTCTAAATAAAGGAAAGAGCAAAGAAAATTCAGTTAGCGACCAGAGTGTTTATCCGATATCGCGAATAGTAAGGGTGTTCTTTCACGGAGTGACTGAAGATGTGTCTGCAGTTTAATGTAAAATAATTCACCATGCTCACGGACCTTTCGACAGTATAAGTGTACCGACTAATAATATCAGTGGTAGAAAACGAACGCTTTTTACTGTAGGACGATGACGTCATCATACAAAAGGCATCCTCATTTTCTAGCGGTCAAAACCTAATTTTCTCTGCTCGTAAACTCAAAGCGCCTCTGAAGACAAGTAGTAGTAATGTGCTTGTTAGTAAGACGTCCACCAAGCTGTGCCCATCGTACATAACCTATTGCATTTTCCATATTAAAGGTGCGGCGCTTATTAGGGAGCGGCGCTTATTTCAACTACGGGTAAAAACACTAAGGGGAATATAGAGAGAACTCAGACTTCGGCAAGGAAAAGGACAAATATGCACACCTCGAACTGCTATATGAACCTGGTTTCGAAAGTTCCCGTACATTAAAACTTTAGAACTCACTAGTAGGTCGTGGTCTTGTTTGTCAAGCGATATGGTTTTGGTATCTTTTTGTATCAAGCACCTTAACAAAGGTAGGACGTTTATTTGTAAATGAAAGATACGCCTATTCCGTAGCGGCGTTTATTCGAGAAGGGGTGCTTAATCGATCATTTACGGTAACTGCGTGGAAAAAAAAGAAAAAATGAAAGATATATTCTGTCACTTGGGAAGATAACCTTGATTTCATAGGTTCGTTGGTGTCAAACAGGTAACGTAGTGCTTTCGTCATTTGAAAAATTGGAAATTTTTGCTCTATTTTCCCTTGGCTTGGTGCCTTAGTGGTATATGCTTCTTTGGTCTTTATGTGAGCTCGGCTGAATTCATTATAGCTTTTCTTTCAAATATATAGAAGAAAAAAAAACGTTGCTCAGTTTCTATTTTTAGAGCACTGTCCAGTCAATTAAGTTTTTTTTAGTCAGGGAGAAGATCGTTTTTTGTTCACCTTTATAGATTTTTTTACGCATGTACGTATACGGGCCTGAGGAAATGTTACCTGAAAAGAAGCTACGATCCTAACTTTCTACCGTCGAGTCTTTTCCCTAGCCATAAGTTTTTCCCTCAAGGAATTTTTCTTTGTTTTACATAATGATTGATCTTGCATGCTTATCCTGCGGTTTTTGAGGCTTAGTCCTGTGCCGTATTCTGATGTGATCTACTTTATGTCGCTTTCCCCGATCTAACAACAGCTCCTTACTGAACAAAAACGGTTTTAATTGTGTCTATTCAGGGAACTAGCTAATATTTTTCCAGCGGTACGCACGTTGTTCCCAATTCCCCATAGTCCCTGTCTTAAGCGCTTTCATGTGCATTGGTTAAATTTTCTATTCATAAGCCTACTATGCTTGTAATCGCGCGCGCATTCTGGCGTCATTTATCCTTAAAAAATTAGTTTATTGAAGAAAGGCTGAAGTAAAGGTGTCATGAGGCGTTTGTGTTTTTATGAACTATTTGACGCGGTCCTCTTTTTACGGCTTATGTCCGTTGGTGAAATTGCTACTTGGGTTTTCTTGGATTGAAAAGAGTGGGCTCTTTCTAAACGCTGCCGTTGTTTATGGGACCTTAGTATTCGGAACGGAATCAGTCGATGGCAAACAACGAAAATACTTTTATGTGGTAAGTTACAGTGATGAACTTTGCCTTGAGATGGTCATTTTTTGTTTGTACCTTCAGTGTTGATGTGAAAATTTTTTGTTATGGATGGGGGAGGGGGGGGGGGGGGGCGCAGAGATCAGAACATGCACCACGTGTTGTTTACGAGACATTAAAGATATGGAAACTGTTAAACAGTCTTATATATACAAATCAGAATAGTTGCAAGTGCTTAAGGGAGGCCCTAACTATACAATGATTAGAAGGGCAATGTTTGGAAAGGTGCATGGTCATGGAGTTTAGGAGATTTGACTAAGCAGCCAATTTCCCGCCAAACATACTGGCGTGGAGTGGCGCCAAAATTGTGTTCGCTCGCCCCGGTCTGGCTCGACTTTTGGGATACGGTCATAGAGTTTAATATAAACAATGAGTTCATCATCTATATAGCCTGCTCGCCCCAAGGTGATTGCATTTTGCTTTTCAGAGACCCATCAGTTACTTTTTGACCCTCTCCGAAGTCAGAATTTATGTCCGTGTGGTGTAATACTGGTGGTGAGGTCAGTCTACAAGCCGAGTCGTGAAAAACACCGACACTTTAGCCTTTACGTTCAAAACATTTCTGGCTATCGGGAAAAAAAAGAAGGAGCTTAATATACCAAAGTAAAATTTAATTTCAAATTTCACTTTGTGACCGTTCCAAAATTATTGTGAATCAGACTGAGTGAAAGTTCACTCAAATAGGGGGGCGAGGGGTGGGGGAAATAATTCTTAACAGTTCTAGTTTGCTAGAAAATTAAGAGATACGAGAAAAAACTGGGCGAAATGCAAAATACACGCAAGAAGGAGAAAGAGAATAAAAAAAATTTTCTGTTCAAAGTCGGGTGAAACGTTTAATAGCGTCAAGAAGACTGAATTGGATTAAGGTTGTTCATTTCACTCCGTTCCAGCGTGCAGTTGCGCTTGACCTCCTAAAAATAGCTTCGTTTCCCACCGATCATTCCATGTCATATTTTTCCGACTTTTATTCAGTAATGACGGTACGATCACGTAATTTGACTTGATGAGTTCTTTAACTTCATTTCATGTACTAGTTTTATATCTTACGCCGGAAAGATCTGCCAAATGTGCATAGAAGCAAAGGTAGGTTCCTGTCTACACGTGTAATATCGAATACCATATAATTCGCGTAAAGCCGCAGTGCACGGTTTGTTGTTCTAGCCTTTTGATAAAAATTGACAAAGTTTACGTTATCTTTGCCTGAGAAAATATGTAAGTTGTAGCTTTATACAGCGAAATACTACAGAGAAAATTGTAACTGTGCACACGAGCGGCTCCCGATTGGTCTGGCAAATCGAAGAGCGAACTTGAGCTAGTACTGTGTGTAACAAAATGTATAATTTTCATTTTAGCGCATATTTCAAACTCTTCGCAAGATCAGAAACAAAAGATCATCTTTTTACATTACAAGTGAAGGTTTTTTAAGCGATAGATAGGCTTTAAGAGGCACGATCAATTTTTAAGAATTTTCTTTTCAAATATTCACCGAATTTCGTTTGGAAGTTTTAGCGGCCAAATGGCTGAACCATTGCGCATTCATGCAATTATAGTTCTGCTACATTTCATTTGCCCAATTATTTTATTCAGCAGTCTAACTTATTTATAAACAAACTATGTTTAGTTAAAATGGCTTAGTCTAAATCGATGTGGCATGGGTGATATTGACCTTCCAATTTCTACCAAATTTGTGTACCTTTTAAGTACCGAAAAAGTGCCGTGAGAAGTTATAGCCGTTCGTAGCTCAGGCTTAACCATTTTCAGATAAGAGTAGGTAAATGAAAGGAGGAAGGATTGTTCTTTGTGACTGTATGAGTCATGATTAAGTTATTTCAATGATAAGGCTAGAATTAATTATAGCAAACCTCTTTCAGTTCACCAATATGGCGACCCCTCGAGGCCTCGTCAAAACTGTCATTCCTGTATCTTTGAAACCAAAGAGAATTCGAACCTTAGAATATGCATTCAGTATTTAGGACACCATTCTAAGACTACATGCCAAAAATCAGCCAAATCGATGAGGTACCGTGTCAGGCCGAAGTTCGAATTTTACAGACAATCACTCTGAAATGACAGATGTCCCTTTCATATACTTCAACTATAAAAAAAGACCCTTCCCTTTCATGTACTTGAAGCCTGAAAAAGGTAACCTTTTTGGGGGGAGCCTCTCTGTTTAGGCCATTATAGTACCCCCTCCTGCACTGAGAACAGTACTTGATACAGTGATATTGTATGGTATGAGTTGCACCAAACGTTTTGTGCCCATGAAGAGGTACTTTGATTATTTTAAGATGATTTTCATTTTTCTTGAAAAGAAAGGGAAGAGTTTGGGATCTCATTCTTAGCGGGGGGTGGGAGGGGGGGTGGTTAATTGAAGATCTGCAGTGAGTGAGAAGCTTGCATTTAATGCAACCCAATGGTTTTGATTCAGGAAAGGATCGTCAGGGGTATTTTGCAGAAAGACAAATGGCCACTGTACGACTTTGAAGTTTACTAATTAGGGTGAGGAAAATGAGTGAATTCGGTTCCATTAGGGTCATTATACTGGTCTATACTGGGCGAACTGACCTGAAACAAATTGTTTCATCACAGAATAATAAAATGATATTATTTTATTTTCATGGATCAGTGAAACACTTCAATATCGTGAATGCTTGCAGTGTAGTATATCCAATAATATTAAAAGCAGAACCAGATTGTTAAAGTAGTCTTAGTAATTATGTGATGACATGGTCAATAACATTTTTTAAAGCAGACATCTCTATCAAAGGAAATAGGACTGCACGCAAGCTACCTGGCTACTTCGATGTTTGTTATCTATCGTGGAAAAGTAGTTCATTGCTTTGTGGGCTAGACTCAATATAGATTCGCTTGAGTTCCAAATAAGGCTGTACATGTGCTTTGAGAGTTTTTGTCCCGATTGGCTTCTTTCAACTGCTGTTGGAGCATATTTTGTTTCCTAAGGATAATTGTTTAGTAAAACGCAAAGCAAAAAGGTGAAAAATGTCATTACCTCCGTATTCTTTCAAGCACCTCATGAGCATAATTAGTTCAAGTAAAATAGCGACGTTATTTAAGTTTGTTTCGACGGTTCTCTTTCACCGATCATCGGCCATATTGGATTTTATGGAGGTTACCGCTGACTACTCGTTCCCAGACTTCCGTTCCCCGTTCTCCGCTCCCCGCTCCCCGTTCCCCGTTTTAGTAACATCCCTGTCAAATCAGCCTCGCTTTTTTGTCGTTAAAAAAGTGTATTTTACTAATATTCCACATTTTCTCCTTTCTTTTCAGAGTTTTTGTTTCATTTTACAAAATTGTACCGTAAAACTATGTTATTTTGCCTCTCGGGCCTCTGCCTTGCCAACTTGCCATCAAGTAAACTTGATCCCTGATCGCCGTCAACTGTCGTGGAAACTTTTTTTTTTAATAGATACGTCACGTAGTTTTCCTCATGTAACATCATCTTCTCACAAAGATACTTGTTAAAACTTGAAGCATGCTCATAAAGTTTTATACCGACTTCTCTAGTGTCTTGGTTTGTGTCCTGTGAATCAATGCATTCCGCCTCACGGTTCATTAACCTTTTCCCGTAGCTGTTGGACCTCTTCTGATCTGTTTAGGGTCGAACAATTGAATAGTGTAAAAGTTTCCTGGTGTCAGTGTCACTGATGTTCTCTGCAGGTTCAGTGAATAAGGCCAGGAGTACGGTTTAATCTCAGGGAGATCTGCTTTATGTGTTGAGACCACTGAAGGTGCAGAAAATTTAAGGGAAGAGCTGTTATCGAAGAGACAGCTCTCTTAATTATTCAAATCACCACTGTGATTGAGTTAAGGTTCATTAGGTATCTTTTAGAGGAGGTCAAACTGATGTCTTGAAGCACTTGTCCACTTCCTATGATTTCGAGCATATGCTTTGCTTGTCTGTTTTTTTTGGAGACAACTGAAGTTAGTTAAGCGAAGTTTTAATTTTCTCGAAGCAGACGGAATATGGCTGCAATGAGGTGTCACCTGCAATTATCAATCTTCCCGCCTTGTTTACAAGCATAATCTTCGTACCGTGTTGCCGTTTGTTTAGACAGAACATTAAACAAAACTTCAATTGCATCAAAAGTAGAGCCAGTTAGAAAAAGCCTATATATGGTCAAAAACATAGACAGCTTTGGTTCTTGAGGCCACTTGGTCAAAAAAAAAATTTTTTAATAGAGCAAATCTTTGGAATACTGACAGACTCGTTTGGAAACATCTACCCGGTACTTTTAAAATAATTATTATAGCTTCACTCAGTTCATGCGACAGCCCCACGTTTGTGAAAAGAGCTTCCGTGACAATCCCTCTATAATGAAGCCGTGGATATTTTCAAGAAGTTGGTTAAGACAGATTTCTTTTATTATGATTTTTTTTTAGCAGAGGTTAAAGGCTATCTACGTATTAAATATGCCACTGAATAAGCCGAGATTTTAATGTTGGTATTTGCTTTGTTAAGAGTTCTATACTATTTTTCCTTCCATTTTCTTTTTGTGATGTCGTTAAATCTTTTTACCCACAAAATCGCGTCTTTTTATACTTCTTATTCGTTTAAATGGGTGGAATGTTTCACTTCGAAGGCATGTAGTCAAGAGTACAGCTAGATGATTCCAACGAACTTTGGCTTCGGGAACCAAACCTTGGTTACAACTTGGTGTTACGGTGCACGAATTTATGCTAATTAGTATATGCCAATGTCTATGTCATATAGTGGTTTCATAGTTTCATGTGTTTCGTGGTGTCAATGGTTACATAGTTTCATAGGTTTCGTGGTGTCAACGGTTCATGGTTTCATAGGTTTCGTGGTGTCAATGGTTTCATGGTTTTATAAGTTTCGTGGTGTCAATGGTTTCGTGGTTTCATAGGTTTCGTGGTGTCAATGGTTTCATAGTTTCATAGGTTTCGTGGTGTCAATGGTTTCGTGGTTTCGTAGGTTTCGTGGTGTCAATCGTTTCATGGTTTCATAGGTTTTGTGGTGTCAATGGTTTCATGGTTTCATAGGTTTCGTGGTGTCAATGGTTTCATGGTTTCATAGGTTTCGTGGTGTCAATGGTTTCGTGGTTTCATAGGTTTCGTGGTGTCAATGGTTTCGTGGTTTCATAGGTTTCGTGGTGTCAATGGTTTCATGGTTTCATAGGTTTCGTGGTGTCAATGGTTTCATGGTTTCATAGTTTCATAGGTTTCGTGGTGTCAGTGGTTTCGTGGTTTCGTAGGTTTCGTGGTGTCAATCGTTTCATGGTTTCATAGGTTTTGTGGTGTCAATGGTTTCATGGTTTCATAGGTTTCGTGGTGTCAATGGTTTCATGGTTTTATAAGTTTCGTGGTGTCAATGGTTTCGTGGTTTCATAGGTTTCGTGGTGTCAATGGTTTCATAGTTTCATAGGTTTCGTGGTGTCAATGGTTTCGTGGTTTCATAGGTTTCGTGGTGTCAATGGTTTCATGGTTTCATAGGTTTCGTGGTGTCAATGGTTTCATGGTTTCATAGTTTCATAGGTTTCGTGGTGTCAGTGGTTTCGTGGTTTCGTAGGTTTCGTGGTGTCAATCGTTTCATGGTTTCATAGGTTTTGTGGTGTCAATGGTTTCATGGTTTCATAGGTTTCGTGGTGTCAATGGTTTCATGGTTTTATAAGTTTCGTGGTGTCAATGGTTTCGTGGTTTCATAGGTTTCGTGGTGTCAATGGTTTCATAGTTTCATAGGTTTCGTGGTGTCAATGGTTTCGTGGTTTCGTAGGTTTCGTGGTGTCAATCGTTTCATGGTTTCATAGGTTTTGTGGTGTCAATGGTTTCATGGTTTCATAGGTTTCGTGGTGTCAATGGTTTCATGGTTTCATAGGTTTCGTGGTGTCAATGGTTTCGTGGTTTCATAGGTTTCGTGGTGTCAATGGTTTCGTGGTTTCATAGGTTTCGTGGTGTCAATGGTTTCATGGTTTGATAGGTTTCGTGGTGTCAATGGTTTCATGGTTTCATAGTTTCATAGGTTTCGTGGTGTCAGTGGTTTCGTGGTTTCGTAGGTTTCGTGGTGTCAATCGTTTCATGGTTTCATAGGTTTTGTGGTGTCAATGGTTTCATGGTTTCATAGGTTTCGTGGTGTCAATGGTTTCATGGTTTCATAGGTTTCGTGGTGTCAATGGTTTCGTGGTTTCATAGGTTTCGTGGTGTCAATGGTTTCATGGTTTCATAGGTTTTTTGGTGTCAATGGTTTCATGGTTTCATAGGTTTCGTGGTGTCAATGGTTTCATGGTTTGATAGGTTTCGTGGTGTCAATGGTTTCATGGTTTCATGGTTTCATAGGTTTCGTGGTGTCAATGGCTTCATGGTTTCATAGATTACGTGGTGTCAATGGTTTCATGGTCCGTGGTGTCATAGGTTTCGTGGTGTTAATGGTTTCATGGTTTCATAGGTTTTGTGGTGTCAATGGTTTCATGGTTTGATAGGTTTCGTGGTGTCAATGGTTTCATGGTTTCATGGTTTCATAGGTTTCGTGGTGTCAATGGCTTCATGGTTTCATAGATTACGTGGTGTCAATGGTTTCATGGTCCGTGGTGTCATAGGTTTCGTGGTGTCAATGGTTTCATGGTTTCATAGGTTTTGTGGTGTCAATGGTTTCATGATTTCATAGGTTTCGTGGTGTCAATGGTTTCATGGTTTCATGAGTTTCGTGGTGTCAATGGTTTCGTGGTTTCATAGGTTTCGTGGTGTCGATGGTTTCATGGTTTCATAGGTTTCGTGGTGTCAATGGTTTCATGGTTTCATAGGTTTTGTGGTGTCAATGGTTTCATGATTTCATAGGTTTCGTGGTGTCAATGGTTTCATGGTTTCATAGGTTTCGTGGTGTCAAGGGTTTCATGGTTTCATAGGTTTCGTGGTGTCAATGGTTTCATAGTTTCATAGGTTTCGTGGTGTCAATGGTTTCATGGTTTCATAGGTTACGTGGTGTCAATGGTTTCATGGTCCGTGGTGTCATAGGTTTCGTGGTGTCAATGGTTTCATGGTTTCATAGGTTTCGTGGTGTCAATGGTTTCGTGGTTTCATAGGTTTCGTGGTGTCAATGGTTTCATGGTTTCATAGGTTTCGTGGTGTCAAGGGTTTCATGGTTTTATAGGTTTCGTGGTGTCAATGGTTTCATAGTTTCATAGGTTTCGTGGTGTCAATGGTTTCTTGGTTTCATAGGTTTCGTGGTGTCAAGGGTTTCTAGTAAAAACAAGGGCATTAAGAGGCATTTTTCTAGTACGTAAGTGGATAAACAATACATTTAAGTTCAATTCTGTGCGATACCACATGCATCATTGAAAAAATCTTTCCTTTTTGTCTAGTTTTGGGCTGCGCACGGTTTTTGTCAAAGGGTCCAAAATATCCGTATTTGTCAGCATTGTGACGTCAAAACGAGCACGGTGACCCCCACTTTTTATTGCCTTTTTGTCATCTTCGTGACTTGTTACATCAGTGTACCAAGTTTCATCTACAATCTATGTTAGGGTCTTTTACTAGGGAATCACCTTAAAGCTTAAAGCTCAAGCTCAACCTGTTCTTACAGATGGGCCTCATCATTCCTTCTACCTTTTCTTTCTTTGACTTCCTCAGCTTCCACCATCCGCAGCATTAAATCCAGGTTTTGCCAACAAGCCTACTTATGTCAAACTTAAATCCTTCAACTGCTCCATGTTTTTAAGTTCCTGTCAGTTTCATAGTTGTAATTACTTTTCTAGCCCTTGCAGCGGCAGTTAGTGATATTGTTGGGTTCTCTCTACTTATGCATTAGAAACAGTTTTTTGAGTAGTTTTAAAAAAAGTGCTGTCGGTAAAATATAAACTAAAAGTGATGCGCTCTAGTTTTTATCTATGGGGCGTTGCGAGAGTTCATTTGACATGACAGCCTGTCAAGCCCTGATCCAATCACAGTATCAATAAAAAATCAACCAATCAAAGTGCTTGTTTACGTCGTTCGCACGCGCGCTCACCTCTTGTTTCTTTGTTTCTCTCCCAACATGTTAGAGAATGATGTAAAAAGTTAATCAGAGGATGATAATTTCATATTTAAATGTTTCTTTGTCTCAGCCACGGGCATTATCCTCCGATATACTAGCCGCCGGAAGGGGTTCATTTACTAAATAATCCATGAAACTAACAAACCTAATAAACCATACCATGAAACTACAAAACCTTTGAAAAACGAAATCTATGAAACCACGAAACCGGTGGAACCAAGAAACCCATGGTGGATGTAACTTAGTATTTTTTAAATTACACCATGGACAGAACTATAATACCATGAAACCCTTGACACCTAGGCTCCCCGCAGACGTCCTTTGGGGTTCGTTCGTCACGCGTTCATTTCTCCCCCACGGACGTCTGCTAAACACAGCCGACATTTACGTTCTTGTTTGTTTCAATAAGCCAATAAGCAGTTAGTTATTGTGTCACGATCAGCCAATAACGAGCTGTGATACAAGTGAAACGGCACCTATGAATTATTTCTCGCTTTTTTTAGATGAATATTTATTCCATGCCTATGCATGGATGAGACTCCGAAGAAAGTTATAAGAAGCGAAGTCTTTTGTTTTCTTTGTAGCTGTACTTTAGGAAAGGACTAAGTTCGTGTGTTTGGAATAAGCGCAGTCGACATCGCGAGGCTCATCAAACGTGCTCTGCACGTTGATGTGCCTTTGTGTTCGTCAAATGAATTTTTTATTTGCACAGCTATCTTCTACCTAACTCAAACGTTTTGAAAAAATCACAGTAATGATGCAAAAGAGGTTTAGTCAACTGTATAGGTTTTTGAGAAGTTGTTGTAAGTATAAGATAATCTGCTTTTCTTTGAAAGACTTCAGACAACAGTCTCCTACACGAGCGCGGAGCGGTTTTCTGCGCGGTCAATATCAATTACCATTAAATCTGTATATATTCAAAGTAATAACAAAAGAGAACTTGTAAACTTGTATAGGGAAGATTTTAAAAGCATTCTTCAAAAACAAAGGCCGTTTCCTTTTTTTGCAAACCATTGACACCACGAAACCTATGAAACCACGAAACACATGAAACTATGAAACCCTTAACACCACGAAACCTATGAAACCATGAAACCATTGACACCACGAAACCTATGAAACTATGAAACCATTGACACCACGAAACCTATGAAACCACGAAACCATTGATACCACGAAACCTATGAAACCATGAAACCCTTGACAACACGAGACCTATGAAACTATGAAACCACTGACACCACGAAACCTATGAAACCATGAAACTATTGACACCACGAAACCTATGTAACCATGAAACCCTTGACACCACGAAACCTATGAAACTATGAAACCACTGACACCACGAAACCTATGAAACTATGAAACCATTGACACCACGAAACCTATGAAACTATGAAACCACTGACACCACGAAACCTATGAAACTATGAAACCACTGACACCACGAAACCTATGAAACCATGAAACCATTGAAACCACGAAACCTATGAAACCATGAAACCATTGACACCACGAAACCATTGACACCACGGAACTTATAAAACCATGAAACCATTGACACCACGAAACCTATGAAACCATGAAACCCTTGAAACCACGAAACCTATGAAACCATGAAACCATTGATACCACGAAACCTATGAAACCACGAAACCATTGATACCACGAAACCTATGAAACCACGAAACCATTGACACCACGAAACCTATGAAACTATGAAACCATTGACACCACGAAACCTATAAAACCATGAAACCCTTGACACCACGAAACCTATGAAACCACGAAACCATTGATACCACGAAACCTATGAAACCATGAAACCCTTGAAACCACGAAACCTATGAAACCATGAAACCATTGATACCACGAAACCTATGAAACCACGAAACCATTGACACCACGAAACCTATGAAACTATGAAACCATTGACACCACGAAACCTATAAAACCATGAAACCCTTGACACCACGAAACCTATGAAACCACGAAACCATTGATACCACGAAACCTATGAAACCACGAAACCATTGATACCACGAAACCTATGAAACCACGAAACCTATGAAACCACGAAACCATTGATACCACGAAACCTATGAAACCACGAAACCATTGACACCACGAAACCTATGAAACTATGAAACCATTGACACCACGAAACCCATGAAATCATGAAACCATTGACACCACGAAACCTATGAAACTATGAAACCATTGAAACCACGAAACTTATGAAACCACGAAACCATTGACACCACGAAACCTATGAAACCATGAAATCATTGACACCACGAAACCTATGAAACCATGAAACCATCGACACCACAAAACCTATGAAACTATGAAACCATTGACACCACGAAACCTATGAAACCATGAAACTATTGACACCACGAAACGTATGAAACCATGAAACCATTGAAACTACGAAACCTATGAAACCATGAGAGCATTGACACCACGAAACCTATGAAACCATGAAACCCTTGACACCACGAAACCTATGAAACCATGAAACCATTGACACCACGAAACCTATGAAACCATGAAACCATCGACACCACGAAACCTATGAAACTATGAAACCATTGACACCACGAAACCTATGAAACCACGAAACCATTGACACCACGAAACTTCTGAAACCATGAAACCATTGAAACCACGAAACCTATGAAACCACGAAACCATTGACACCACGAAACTTATGAAACCATGAAACCATTGAAACCACGAAACCTATGAAAGCACGAAACCATTGACACCACGAAACCTATGAAACCATTGACACCACGAAACCTATGAAACCATGAAACCATTGACACCACGAAACCTATGAAACCATGAAACCATTGACACCACGAAACCTATGAAACTATGTAACCATTGACACCACGAAACACATGAAACTATGAAACCACTATATGACATAGACATTGGCATATACTAATTAGCATAAATCCGTGCACCGTAACACCAAGTTGTAACCGGTTCGTATGCTTTCGAGTATATATCATTAAACTCCTAATTGGTTCTATTTTTGATGCAACTAAAATTTCTTTGAGTGTTATCTCTAAACAAACGGCAACACGGTACAAAGATTATGCTTGTAAACAAAGCGGGAAAATGTTGATTGCAGTTGGCATCTTATCATAGCCATTGTAAAAGAAAAGCATATGCTTGAAATAATAGGAAGTGGATATGTGCTTCAAGATATCAGTTTGACCTCCTCTAAAAGATACCTAATCATAGGGAAACCAAGATCATTTGTAAACTGCAAATGGAAATTAAATAAAAGATAAAATCTTACTTGTTTTGTTCTATTCTTGAATATGCTATAGTGCTCAGTGACATGGAAGTTGTTGTACGATGCGAAAACTATGTTTAAGTCAACGCTTTAACCGTTGTTGATTTCACAATGCTTTATGTTAAGTTGGTTTGGCTCTCATTTCACTATTGGTGTCACGGGCCGGTTGTTATAATCGTCTCGCGTTTCATTGTTGGTTATTAATTTATTAACAACTTCCATTTGACTTCGCACTACAGCAGATTCAAGAATAGAACAACACAGGTAAGATTTTCCCTTCTATTTAATTTCCATTTGCAGTCTACAGATAAGAGCGTGGGTTCTCTACGACCTAATCAATCTTAACTCAATCACAGTGGTAATTAAGAGAGCTGTCTTTTCAACAATTTTCGTGCACGTGATGCACGTTTACGCCAATTTTTCAGTGATAAAAGGAACTACATTCCCTGCCAAATGTATTGTCCTTCCCTTAGCTCCAATAGCGAGGTATCACTGAAGATACTAAGTCACCGCCGTAGATTATGCTTGTAAACAACGCGGGAAAATGTTAATTGTGGTTGACATCTTATTATAGCCATTGTAAAAGAAAAGCATATGCTTGAAATCATAGGAAGTGGATAAATGCTTCAAGACATCAGTTTGACCTCCTCTAAATGATACCTAATGAACCTTAATTCAATCACAGTGAGCTGTCTTTTCGGGAATTTTCGTGCACGTGATGTTTACACCGATTCTCCGCTATAAAAGGAACTATTTTCCCTAATAAATGTATTGTCTCTTCTCATAGCTACCAGTAGCGAGGTATTACAGAAGATACTAAGTCGCCGCCGTAGATAGAAAAGGTAAGCAAAGAGCAACACAACATTTTCCGGCTTTCTTTCTTAAATAAAAAAATAAATAACGATAATAATAAATACCTATGGAAAGTGATCTCAATTCTGAGCTGTATTTTTTTTTTGTTTTGTAATGTATTTATTACTAGTTCGCTATCGGTAAGTGCCAACGAGCAAAGATTTTACCTATACGCGCTCGCTGTTCAATTTGTTTATAAATGTCATGAATTACCGTAATTCACGAAATGTAATTTGAACTCAGTTGAATTGCATAAGCGAAAATTACCTTGAAAATAGTGAACTAAACTGTTCTACTGCATAAAGAATTTGAAATCCCAACTTTTTGGAAGTTGATATTGAAATTCGTTTTTTTCTCCGAAGTTGCGCACAGGTCATTTTGCGTAAAATTTAGTTGTCTTTAATAAGCGAACTTACAACCCTCCAAAACTCATAAGTCCGCGAATATTCAACGTACAGATTTATATCTAGTCTCTTTTTAAAGCATAGGAAGCCTACTTTTCAGAAAGAAAAGATTTATGGTGCACCGATAAAGCCTACCGAATTATTTGTCTTGAAAGACACAGTAATTTTTCCTGCGTTATAATTTTTTCCTAGCATGCGCGAGTGCTATTCTCAACTCTTGTCTAGAGAATTAAGAGACAACTTTCTCTAGATAAAAGGGGCCTTAAAACACACAAACAAAGAGGCGTATGCGAATGCTAACTTGTTAGAGTTCTGACTATATTTTTGGTTTTCTAAAAGTTTTGTCAACTTTCTGAGTTTTACATTTTTTAACATTCAAATGATATGAATTCGCAACAAGATTTGCCTCTAACAAGTGAACTCAACTCCATTTCAACGGGTACAGGGTTCATACATATTTTTGGATCAAAACTTCAGGAATTTTTCCAGTTTTTTTCCAAACAATAATTTCTTTTTCAACACTCAAAGATTGTCAAATAGTCGATCAATAGAGACCTTAAAAACGCAGGAACAAAACTTTTTTCATGATGCGCTGGAAACGTATGGGCGATACTGAATACGATTTGACCAAAACAAAAAAAGAAATTACTTATAAAGCGCTTGTTGTAGCCTTGAAAAAAAAAATCGGAGCTTTTTACCTTTTTTCCAGACTTTATCTCCATCTTCCAGACTTGTTCCAGGTCTGGAAAATTGCAGGGCAAATTTTAAAGACTTTTTCAAGAATTTAACTGAATCTGTACAAACCCTGCATGTGGCACGCTTATCATCAGTCTTCCCGACAAGGAAACCATGCAGACTTTGGCCTGCATGCTGAGTTGGCAATTTAAGGCTGAAATAGACCTTTGTAATCTCAGTGTAGTTAGTTTTCAATAAGTCTCTAATTGCACCCAATACCACAAAAACAATCCAAATCAGTATTTTATTTATTAATAATCTAAAAGTGCGTACTGTAGAGTAAGACATGCATGTGTCACTTGTTATCATGCTATTGTAGGTTTGTAATACAGTGAAGACCCACAGATAAGAACAAAATTCTTAAGAACCTGCCAGGCTAAAATTTTGAAAGAACCTGTTTAAGTAGAAACTTTGCAACAAATTCTACAGAGTTCTTAAAATCAAATCATTCTAAAAATGGCAAACTTAAGACCTTCCATTGGCTTAAATTGTAGTCATTTGCAATTGGACATAACAACATGCGCATTTTGAACAAACATTAAATACTACTACCAATATTCTTCCAAAACAATCTTTTTGCCTCAAGAAAAGAAGAACCTCGCATGTTTGAGAACCTGCTCAGCCTAATTTCCAAGAAACACAAATTTTATAAGGGCCTTTTGCGGCTAACTTCAAAAGACACCTGTTACTTAGTTTTTACCTTATACTACTCAATGAAGGAGCTGGGGGGCGGGGGCGGGGAAGGAGAAAGAGTTAAGATTAGGGTAGGGGTAGGGTTAGGGATAGGTTAGGGCTAGACGTGCAGTGTAAACTGATTTCAATAGTCATAACACATGACTTGATCCACTGAGTTAAATGTTGGCCTTGTCAGGAAAGGGTGTGACGTTAACGTGGTTAGGGTAGATAGCTTAAGTTCAGCTGTGAATGTCCTCCTGACCCGTCTTTTGAAATTCAATCATTTTTTTAGTATGGCGGTGTAATCCGGATATGTAACCCAACGTTATTGATATCCTTACCCAGAAGTCCCTCAAACGTTAACCCTAAGCAAACCGTACTTCTTGTTTGTAACCTTTGCCCTAATCTAACCCTACGCCTTGGCTCAACAATCCATGAGAAATATAGAGTTGTAATTTTAATACAAGCGATTTTCGAAGACTAATCACTGACTCAAGCAAATAGTTTCCAATGAATGTTATCTTACACGACGTTTCGCTTCGCTTTCTTCGAGTTTGACCACAGCAGAGCACAGATAATATAAACATTTTAGAGGGTAAATATTCCAGCACTGAGGGGGCGAGTAAAACCACTAGCCACATCTGAAAGAAAAGGACAAAAAAAAAAACCTTGTTTAAAGAAAATTCCTCAACACGTGTTAAAAAGTAAGATATCTCTTCTAAATCTCCTTCCTACACTCGGTCTTAGACAACACCAGATCAGTTCATCCCGCAATGGTTTCATAATCGGTACCGGTGCATGAAGCAAAACATAATTGTACCAAACATTCCGGCAAATAAACAAATAACAAGATTTAGTTTCAAGCATTAAGGGCGCTCGATGGTGCTAGCGCAGAAAGATGAACATGCTTTGCGGAAAAGAGCAATAATTACTCTTCCGCGACCCGATCAGCTTTTAGCTTGCTATGCCAACAATAAATTGAGAACGAACGACGATTCAGGCAGTGCAGTATTTTGACACAATAAAATTGCAGAGTCGCTCGACTCATGATCAAAAATAAACCTTCGCTAACCTATAAAACCAGCAACTTTGATTTCAACCAAACCTTGACGCTTTTGTAACATAACTTGTCCTCGCATAAAGAGCGCCCATTTAAGCCTTCCTGGACTTAATGATGTCCCAGGCTCTTTGTAAATAGACTTTCTTGCCAAACTCGGGCTCATATTAGTCCCCGTTTCGCACGAGTTTCGATCAAAACCTCTCCGCTCTCAAGGAGAGTCGTTGAAAGGAGGAAGATACCACGCACCGGTTCCCTGTCGACAAAAAAAAAACAAAAACAAAAAAAACTGGAAGTCGTTTGTAACGCAACTGAAAAGAAAAAAGAAATAGAATAAATAACTAAAGATAAAAATTTACTTTTTGTTCACTTCCACCCTGCTTCTTTCTGGTTTCCTTTAATGTACATGTAGAAGATCTGAAAATGACATTTCATGAAATTACGTATAATTAATTTACACTAACTTTTAGGAAGTTCAGTATAACTCCAACAACAAAAGTAAAAATTTTGGGTATGGGATAACCGCCCCTTTTGGGGTTACTTTAACTCCTAATTTTACTCCTAATTTGGCGCCATTTACTTCTGAAAAAAAGTTCTTTTAACTCCCGGTCTGGAGTTAAAATAACTCAGAAAAAGATGTTACATTTTTACTCCTTACATTGGTTGTTTTTACTCTTTCTGGAGTTACTTTAACTATGAAAGTTGAGTAAAAATTTTAGGTACAGCATAACTCCTTTTTGGGGGTTATTTTAACTCCTCAATATTTTACTCGTGAAAAAATAGTTCTAAAAACTCCTTTTCGGGGTTACTCCACTGTAAGGAGTAAAATTAACCTCAAGTCCTTGAAAATTACTGTTTACTTAAATTTCGAGGGTTTATCCAATTTGGATCCAATACACAAGACTAGATTTCACTGGAAACACGAATAGAATTCACTTGACCCTCTCATTTCTATTTGTGCTGCGTTTTTAAAAATACATCAAACAGGTTGCGAAGAGTGCTCGTATTGGGTCAAACTTAAATAACGAGGTATTTTACGACTAGACCTCCAATGACTTTAGTGACAATGACATTATGCATGCACCTTCATTAAGCAGTTTCAGATCCCATCTATTAGATCATAATTTGTGTCAATTTTAAATTGGGCCGAGTTTCAATTTTACTTCTTAAATTTTAATATGTTTAATATTGGAGATCATTCTTTGTATGGGAATTTAGTTTCCCCCAATTATTCTCCAGTCATGCACTTCTTGTATTTTCTGTGATTTATTCGCTTGTGTTAGCATGACAAAGTATTATTAAACTTAAACTTAAACTGTGACATTTAGAAAGTATTCCCAAAGTTTCTTTTCCTTTTCTGCGCAGGGAAAATGATTCATTTCACGGTGGCACCTTTACTGTTGGTCTGCTTTACGATAGTGGAAGGTTTAAGTCCAGGTAAACCCTTGTTTACCATGAAATCTAGCCTGCGCCATAATAAACAAAACAGCACTATAGTAGCCTGTGTACAGCCGCCCCTGTCCTAAAAAAAATCGGAAAGGGGCGTCTGTGATTTATCGTTGATAATCGTGTTCAGGAATAATTTTGCATAAATTATTAAAAGTGATTTACGCTGGCCAAAACTTCCGAGGCTCACATTTCTGCAGAGGTAGATTCCGTCGTGCATTAGAGAGTGTTTGCGATATTTTTAAAATTCCTTCGCTTTACAGTGAGCAAGAAAAATGCTTAGAAGCACTTTTTAAAGGAAAAGACGTATATGCAAGTCTTCCAACCGGGTACGGAAAGTCCTTTATCTTCTATGCAGCTCCGATCGTCGCCGATGAGCTGTTCTCGCGACCTCGTGGTTAGGGTTTGATATGCTAATTTAGGGTTAGTACGTGGTTCCTAGGATGAAGTCATCTCTCTTGGGACCTAAGGTTAGGGCTCAAACAATAGGACGCCATCTTGGATTCATTTGCGTAACATTGGGTCCCATACTGCCCCAGTATGCAGCATTGATTTCGACTTTACACTCCAAAGACAGCAGTTCCTCTCGAACTTTAAAAGAATTGCCCCTTCGTCCATCAACAAGATTTTTATCCGTGTTTTTTACGATGTCTACGCCACAAAGAACACACGAACTCATCGTCAAAATCTCACATGTTATCGTCGCGAACGAAACTGAAAGATTCTGTACAGAAGGCTCCGATTGCAAAGCCCGCGAAAATGAAAGCCAATCAAATCTCGCTATTTCAGTGATGTAATGATGTATGGGAAATAACCAATCAAATCATTTTCCACACATTCCTGAAAAAGTCACGTGGTGTTTGAACACGATTATCAACGGTAAATCACAGACGCTCCTTTCCGATTTTTTTGAGGACTGGGGCGGCTGTACACAGGCTACACTATAGGAGTTATACACGGTTAGGGTCGAGTGAATATTATTACAGACGCTAACTGAAAGCATGCAAATAGACCCTTTGTAGCTAGTCATTCACGTGGTACAAAACCGCCGTGCTGGAAAGCAAAAGTCGCACTGAGACAAGACTAACAAAGAAAATTACCATTTAAAGTTATGTACGTCTTTTGTTTGTCTTGTCCCAGTGCGACTTTGCTCTCCAGCATTGCTGTTTTGTATCACGTGAATGGCTAACTGCAAAGGGCCTATTGCGTTAGGACGACGTTAGTTAAAACTTTATAATGGTTTTTAATAAGTACTTTCTCTTCGAAAATGCATAAAAAAATCAACAATGAAGGCGAGTCTGAGTTTGATTTTTGCACAAATCGTGAGACTCAGTTTGTGGATCGAAGTTCATACGGTGGCAGTGTAGTTTTTTTTAAGTCAAAGTCTAATAATATTGCATTGTCACTCGACCCTAAAGTGTTGTTGATCCAGTGAAGAGATTTAGGCTAGCTTAGGCTCTAACAATAAATGTTACCCGCAGAGTCTTCATAAGAACTGTTTTAAATAGCAAGACCGGTTTCGGAAATCTAAGATGGTTTCCTTCGTCAATTGCTTTAACAGTTAGTGCTCGTGTGGTTGCAAGCAAAAGAAAGTGACTTTGTGGCTGAAAAAGGTTCCTTTTTATACGCAAAGAAAAGACGTGTTGTTAGATAAAGTAACCAATTAGAAGTGTAGCATTTTGATCCGTTACGCATGAATTTGCGCTAGGTTTTGCGATGCAGTGAAATTTGGTAACGACGCTAAACTCAGACTGAATATTTTTTTAAAGAGCTACCTTATCACGGGTTAAGTATTCCCCACGCCCACGGCCATTTTAACTATCCCCTAGCCTTAATCGCTGTTTACCAAATAAGAAATATCTTAATTGATAGACTAAGCAGTTTTTATGATCTCGATCTTTTTAGCCTCAACGATAACAATAATAGCAATATAGATCCCGATCTACATTCACTCTTTAAAATTGTTCGTAATATAGATATTATTCTCCTTTTTTCGTTTACAAAGGTTAAAAAATCTGGCCGCGATGCTTATCTTCTTTTCATACAAATATCAGTAGTTTAAAATGTAATTTAGAAAGTCTTCAAAATCATTTACTAAACGCTTAATTTTCATTTCAGTCTTATTGGAGCGAGCGAAAGCAGAATTCGTAGTGAATCAATTGATTTTAACCCAGCCAATGCGAATTACAACTTTGAATATGTTCCAACACTTCTTAGTGCTGGAGGAGTTGAACTGTACATCGATAGTTCACTGAATTATAAAGTTATTGAAAAAACGTCTAATGATGCATATCAGGCCCTTTGGGGCGAGATTCAATTCGACAAAAAAGTAATATAATTATTTGTGGAGCTAAATACAGGCAACACAATTCAGCCGAAAACTTTCTGTGGTGCGCCTCAAGGATCAGTCCTAGGTCCATTTTTATTGTACATTAATGACATTTATAATTCGTCAGAGAAATTTAGCTTCTATCTTTTTGCTCGATTTACTAATCTACTCTATGCTGATAAGAGCTTAAGATCTCTCGAGAATACTGTCGATGCCGAACTTAGTAATGTCAGCAAATGGCTAATGGCTAACAAACTATCTTTAAACGTAAGCAAATCAATTTTGTTATATTTCGTTCTTAAAGGGAAAACAAAGATTACAATGTTGATCTTAAGATGTATGATCTCTGCCTTCATTCGTATGTTTCCCTTGAACATAGAGACCCTGTAAAGTACCTCGATCGGTGTCTTGCTTGATTCGAATCTGTGTCAGAAATATCTTATTGCATACATCGCTGCGGCGCCAAAAATCAGCAAATCACTTGGCATCTTGGCGAGGCTAAGGCACTTTGTTCCTTCTTGCACTCTGTTATCTCTGATTCAACCTTATATAATAAGCCAACCAATTACTGTATAGAAAATTGGACTGAAACAACTTTTGTTCCAATTAAAACTTAAGCTTTTACGTAAAAAATCTTGCTTACAGTGAAGAATGAGTGGCTTTATCTTAGCTAAGGAAGGATAAGGTTGTATGGATGAGCCTTTTTGATATCTCCAAGGCGTGAGAGAGTGTCAAAAGGAGTAAATACTTCTTAGAGGTCCTAGTTTAGGGAGGTATTTAACATCTTTTGCTTGAAAAAATGTCGTTGCATATCTGAATATTAACTTTCTTAAATAAAATGTTTTAGGATAATTCCATTAAATCCTGAAAAAAGTATTGGAAAAAAGTATTCGTATTAGTATATACCGTAAATCCTCTAAAAATAAGCCCCCCCCCCCTTTTCAGAGGAGGAAAGTTAATAAGCCCCCCCTCTCTATTAAGCCCCCCCCATCCCCTCCCCCAATCCTTATTCTTCACAAAAAAATTAACGGTTAACGTGGACTGATCAGTTATGATTTATTCAGGCTGGAAGTTCATATTGTTTTTGGTCTTCGGCAGCATGACCTCCAACTTTCTCAAATCAATACAAGTAACCATTCTCATAAAAATTACCGAAGAATATGAGACCGAAAGCGCATTTTTGAAGAATAAGAATTTTGTTTTTGTTACTTTTAGGCTCCCAGAAGTGAATTAAATACTTTTAACAGTGACTTAATTGTACAACGCATAAGTCTACTCTGTCTCATACCACGGTATTTTTGCTACAGGTGATGCGTTTCGCTAAATTAAATAAGCCCCCCCTCAAAAGTGCTTGAAAAAAATAAGCCCCCGGGGGGCTTAAAAGAGGATTTACGGTACACGAATTTCAAGCTATTTTGAATCTTAAAATACCTTGAAAGGAATAGGCTAGAGTGAAGAGTTCCTTAAGAATGATTATTATTAATCCATAAAGTAGGACTTTTGAGGAAAATGTCGTAGTAGCAAAAAGAGTTTTCAAATGTTAGAAGTTTTACCATTATGCGTTCGTGAAGGGGCTTAACCTCCCTCAATAGAAATATTCCTCTTAACATTTCTGGTGCAAAAAGGAAAATAAAGATTTGGGGATGTCTATCAGTTTCTGAGAATACACGTGTTAGTTACTGAGTTGCGGCTACTTTGCGGGTCAGCAGTATTGTACAATGTATGTGAAGTAAATAAAGGTTGTTAAAGGTTGTTGCTTTTTCACATTATCAACTAGAGCCAGTATGTAATCTACAGTAAAGCTTACAGTAAAGAATGAGTGGCATTTATCTTAGCTAAGGGAGGATAAGGGTGTATGGATGAGTCTTTTTGATATCTCCAAGGCTTAAAAGAGTGTCAAAAAGGAGTAAATCCTTCTTAGAGGTCGTAGTTTAGGCAGGTATTTAACATCTTTTGCTGGAAAAAATGTCGTCGCATATTTGAATATTAACTTTCTTAAAAATGTTTTAGGATGATTGCATTCAATTCTGAAAAAAGAATTGGAAAAAAGTATTCGCATTAGTATTATTAATAATCCTTAAAGTAGGGGTTTTGAGGAAAATGTCATAGTAGCAAAAAGAGTTTTCAAATTTTAGAAGTTTTACCATTATGCGTTCCTCAGAGGGCTTAACCTCCCTCAATAGAAATATTGCTCTTAACATTTCTGGTGCAAAATGGAAAATACAGATTTAGGGATGTCTATCAGTTTCTGAGAATACACGTGTTAGTTACTGAGTTGCGGCTACTTTGCGGGTCAGCAGTATTGTACCATGTATGTGAAGTAAATAAAGGTTGTTAAAGGTTGTTGCTTTTTCACATTATCAACTAGAGCTAGTATGTAATCTACCTCCCAAGAGGGGACCTTGCCGGGCATACTTTCCTCGATATTATTACAACACCAGGACACATACCTGCGAACGTTTCATCTATGGCGGATGTCATGGCAATGCGAACAACTTTAAAACAATTGAAGAGTGCAAGAGCTCCTGCATAGGTAAGAAACCAATATCCATCATTTAAGGCAAACCAGAAGGAGAGTTTATCTTACTTAGTTAGTAATCTTAGTTAGTAATCCATTTACTGACAAGCCACAGAGCTACTGTTACTATACTATTATGTGAACTGAATTTACAAGCACTAGCATTTTGAAAGAAATTTCGATAGAAGCTTTTACGAGCCAACCAATTACTGTATCGAAAATTGGACTGAAACAATTTTTGTTCCAATTAAAACTTAAGCTTTTACGTAAAAAATCTTGCTTACAGTGAAGAATGAGTGGCATTTATCTTAGCTAAGGGAGGATAAGGGTGTATGGATGAGCCTTTTTGATATCTCCAAGGCGTGAGAGAGTGTCAAAAGGAGTAAATACTTCTTAGAGGTCCTAGTTTAGGCAGGTATTTAGCATCTTTTGCTTGAAAAAATGTCGTTGCATATCTGAATATTAACTTTCTTAAATAAAATGTTTTAGGATAATTCCATTAAATCCTGAAAAAAGTACTGGAAAAAAGTATTCGAATTAGTATGTATACGAATTTCAGGCTATTTTGAATCTTAAAATACCTTGAAAGGAATAGCCTAGAGTGAAGAATTCCTTAAGAATGATTATTATTAAAAGCTTCCTTAAAGTAGGGGTTTTGAGGAAAATGTCGTAGTAGCAAAAAGAGTTTTCAAATTTTAGAAGTTTTATCATTATGCGTTTCTCAGAGGGCTTAACCTCCCTCAATAGAAATATTCATCTTAACAATTCTGGTGCAAAATGGAAAATACAGATTTAGGGATGTCTATCAGTTTCTGAGAATACACGTGTTAGTTACTGAGTTGCGGCTACTTTGCGGGTCAGCAGTATTGTACCATGTATGTGAAGTAAATAAAGGTTGTTAAAGGTTGTTACTTTTTCACATTATCAACTAGAGCCAGTATGTAATCTACCTCCCAAGACGGGACCTTGCCGGGCATACTTTCCTCGATATTATTACAACACCAGGACACATACCTGCGAACGTTTCATCTATGGCGGATGTCATGGCAATGCGAACAACTTTAAAACAATTGAAGAGTGCAAGAGCTCCTGTATGGGTAAGAAACCAATATCCATCATTTAAGGCAAACCAGAAGGAGAGTTTATCTTTAAGTTAGTAATTCATTTACTGAGAAGCCACAGAACTACTGTTATTATACTATTATGTGAACTGAATTTACAAGCACTAGCATTTTGAAAGAAATTTCGATAGAAGCTTTTACGAGCCAACCAATTACTGTATCGAAAATTGGACTGAGACAATTTTTGTTCCAATTAAAACTTAAGCTTTTACGTTAAAAATCTTGCTTACAGTGAAGAACGAGTGGCATTTATCTTAGCTAAGGTAGGATAAGGGTGTATGGATGAGCCTATTTGAAATCTACAAGGCGTGAGGGAGTGTCAAAAGGAGTAAATCCTTCTTACAGGTCCTAGTTTTGGCAGTTATTTAACATCTTTTGCTTGAAAAAATGTCGTTGTATATTTGAATATTAACTTTTTTAAAAATGTTTTAAGATAATTGCATTAAGTCGTTAAAAAGGTATTGGAAAAAAGTATTCGTATTAGTATATATATCAATTTCAAGCTATTTTGAATCTTAAAATACCTTGAAAGGAACAGCCTAGAGCGAAGAGTTCCTTAAGAATGATTATTATTAAAAGCTTCCTTAAAGTAGGGGTTTTGAGGAAAATGTCGTAGTAGCAAAAAGAGTTTTCAAATTTTAGAAGTTTTACCATTATGCGTTTCTCAGAGGGCTTAACCTCCCTCAATAGAAATATTGCTCTTAACATTTCTGGTGCAAAATGGAAAATACAGATTTAGGGATGTCTATTAGTTTCTGAGAATACACGTGTTAGTTACTGAGTTGCGGCTACTTTGCGGGTCAGCAGTATTGTACCATGTATGTGAAGTAAATAAAGGTTGTTAAAGCCAGTTGCCTTTTCACATTATCAACTAGAGCCAGTATGTGATCTACCTCCCAAGAGGGGACCTTGCCGGGCACGGATTCCGCGATATTATTACAACACCAGGACACATACCTGCGAACGTTTCATCTATGGCGGATGTCAGGGCAACGCGAACAACTTTAAAACAATTGAAGAGTGCAAGAGCTCCTGTATGGGTAAGAAACCAATATGCATCATTTAAAGGCAAACCAGAAGATCAGTTTATCTTATTTAGTAATTCACTTACTGACAAGCCACACCCAGAGCCACTGTTACAACTATACTATTATGTGGACTGAATTAACAGCTACTAACATTTTGAAAGAAATTCTGATAGAGGCTTTTACGAGCCAACCATTTACTGTATAGAAAATTGGACTGAAACACCTTTTGTTGTTTTTAAAACTTAAGCTGTTATGTAAAAAATCGACGTTATAGTGAAGAATGAGTGGCATTTTTCTGAGCTAAGGGAGGATGAGGGTGTAAGGATGAGCCTTTTTGATATCTCCAAGGCGAAAGAGAGTGTCAAAAGGAGTAAATCTTTCTTAGAGGTCCTAGTTTAGGCAGGTATTTAACATCTTTTGCTTGGAAAAATGTCGTTGCATATTTGAAGATTAACTCTCTTAAAAATGTTTTAAGATAATTGTATTAAATCCTTAAAAAAAGTATTGGAAAATAGCATTCGTATTAGTATATATGTGAGTTTCTCGTGAAAATTACGCAAAAGTTTAAGTCCTTCTCCCGGCTTAACGGTACCAACTACTATATCTGAGAATTTTTTGCGAGGTAGCATTGTCTCCTGCACTAGCTATTTCCCCTAATACTGAACCGTTTATTTACCAATGACGAACCGGTAAACTACTTTGTTACATTCTTATAGGCAGAACTGAAGAAGTGTTCAAAAATGGCACAAGAAGTCAGTGCTTCGATCGACAAACATTGTTTTTTACAAATGCCAGTGAAGTCCCGAGAGTTTTACGGATCAAACATTTTTTATTGTTAGTTTACAACTTCGTGACCAGGCGGCCATGCTGTGGACAAAACCATAAAATTTTTCTTCGCAAAATTTACATGGAAAAAGAACTTTGTTCCCAGCGGACAGATTATCTTTCGTTTTCGTCACCAACGAACATTGCCGCCGTGACGTCAGCTGAAAACTAGCAATATATCTTTGAAACGTTTTCAGAGTCAGAAACAGTTTTCTTAAGTTTTGTTAATAGAAAATTTTTAAAACTTCCCACAATTACATTTTATAATAAAGTTTAAAGGAAGTAGAACTTTGTCATTGCAAACCGACTGACCTCAAAAATTCTATGGACGATACTATAAAATACAGTTATAACATACTTTGAAAAATGACTAAAAAATTGGTTTTCTTATCTCATTTCAGGTTCATGCTGAAATACAATTGCAATGTTGCTTCAAGTGTTGACAACAAGATTGAACTGAATCCCAACTTCCTGTCATTAAATGTAACGTTATGGAACTACAGTAAATAAAATCTGAGAGGTAAAAAAGGAAATGACTATAAATGAATCAGAAGTGTCTTAATTGCTTTCTAATAAGCCCCCAATTTCATCTTCCGTTTCTTTCGATTTGTCATTGAACTCTTTTATTGCATGGACAAAAAAGGAAAATGTAAATATTTAGTGAATTCGTACTGGCGGGCTACACGAAATGCAACGCGCCACAACCACCAGTCTGGAATAAGATGACGAGGGATTTTTTTTCTTGTGAATTTTTAGGCGTACACCTCAAAAGAAACTATCGCTACGACCACCGAAAATTAGAAGGATTTGAAATTGTGAGGGGAAAAAGCTGTTACCACCCATGCACTGCTTTCTTGAACATAAACCTTCGTAGATTTTGAAAATTTTAGAACCTTTGTAAAATATCTCCCTTACGCACTACACGCTGCAAAGCCCTTCCTATAGTCTTCCTGAGAATTAAGTGTCCTATTCTTTTAACTCGTCCCTGTTCTCCTTACCAAACGGTGCTGCTAATAAAGGCACTTTCCTCATTTTTGAGTTGAAAGCAGCTAGCTCAGCTTTGTACTATTCCGCAAAACTCAACCATTGGGCCTTCTATTCGCTGGACACGAGACGAATTCGGATAAACGAAAAACACACACTGTAAAAACTTACTAGTTATAGTGACCCCCCAAAATGGTTAGGGTTTGAATCGCAGGTAACTGTATTTTTTAGGTTGCAGGAACCAAAAAATTATAGTTCAGGTTAACCATGTTTTTCCCGTTCACTTTTCTTTATGGGTTACATCAACCCTAAAAAATGGTCGTTTCTACCACAGCCCACGCCGCTTCTCATAACATTTAATACTTGTTTGTCATAACCTCTACTTTTTGGTTAAACTAACTTTAAATTTTTAGTTGTTGTGACCGAAATAAAAGGATAAATATTTCTCAACCCATACAGATTAGTTGTAATAGCCATTTTTTATGGTGATGGTAAACCAGTTTTTTGGGTTCTGGTGATGAATCTGTGGTAACCCATTTAAAATAGTCAAGAGGTGGTAGCTTTAACCATTCCACAAGGGTTAGAAGAAAAGGTTGTTTTAATTTATAATGATGAATTACATTAACCTCACAATAATAGTCTTCAGGAACATTTTTAATGGTTATGTTATCCGTTCTCTATAACCAACAACAACATATAGTTGACAACTTCATAGAAAAGGTTATCATACAACATTTCAAGTACAAAATGCTTATATTTCTTAATAAAAGTATTTAAAGTAGGGCAAGAAATGACTGAACACTCAGCCCGGCTTCCTTAAACTATATAGCAAATTTAAATTGGAATACTACATGTCCCTCACAAGACTGCAAAACAAGGCTTTGTACACATGGTTGTAATGCAGAAACATTCCTTAAGCAGAAAAAAATTCAACTAACTCCAGAATCAATATTGATACAGTACTTTGATTGAATCAAAATCTTAAGGAAAGTGCCTTTTCTGCAGAAAGTGCTTTGTTAAATATACATATATATCTGTCTGGATTTGTTAAAACGTGGGTAAAGAAATTTCAAGTACATTTTAACTATTTGACATCTAAGTGGAATGGGAAGCAGTTCAAAGTCACTAGCTGAAGCTAAACAATGACAGCATTATTGCTGGCAATAGACGGTAAAGTTCTCTAGCAGAAGTAACAGGATTTTGCGATGAAATAAATAACTTTTAAAACGTCCAGAAATTGTAAACTTTTAGTCAGTGAAACCGTGAGGCCACAGCTCAAGTGTCGGCCGAAAACAGATTAGGAATCCACAATCTTTGGGCACAGAACAGGCTTTCTAAGACAAAAGCACCTAAACTAAAGACTCACGAAGCGTTTTTATGCTTGAGACAAAGTATTCTCAACCGCACATACCTGAGATTTGTCTGTCAACACTTTCGGTAAATCACACAATAAATGACTTTGGCGGCAATCACAACACTTCCCAAAACCACTCATAATACTTTCACACTTAACACGGGCGAAACATCGTCAAATTACTCCGTAAAACTCTCGCTTTCTCCACATAAATCGTCACATGGAACTTTTCTCGACTCACTGACAATCGATTTATTCAAGATCCTGGATGTAAACCAGCGGTTGAAAAGGAGACATAAAGCCTCCGCCTTCCAAACAATTTTTTACTCAGTCCTTGGCCTGCTCAGAAATCAGCATCAATTTCCATCTTGCCCAATAGTTTTCAACCCTAGAACCTACTTTGTGAGGCCAAAGACTTGTTACTGCCAACAACAAAGCTCGCAATATCCAATCTTTCGGTCTCAAGCCCGGGATCAGTCTTTCACCCGTGCAGCCTGAAATGAGACGAAATACCAGAAGATATTGGACGTAGCAGACTTTGCCAGACGTCAGAATTGTTCCTTCATAAGGCTTAATGATGCCTTCCAGAAAACTTTGCTCAAGACTTTAAGACAACCCACTATGAGAGCCGAGATCATGCAGTCTAATACGCGCGCTGATTTCAAACTGACATACAGAGAATTATGGGAAGTTATGAAAAATATTTTTATTTTTTTTTGGGGGGGGGGGGGGGGGGTAATAGGTTAATAGCCAGTGAGAAACTCATCAAAGTCTATCTACTGTGGCCTACCCGTTACCGATTAAATAAATAAAAAGTAACTGCGGAAAAAAAAAAGCTCTTCTACAAGACTCAGTCATAGGCTATATAAGAGAGATCTCTGTAGCCACGTTTTTGCAAATCCAGACAGATAATTCACATGTAATCACAAGGAGCTACTAATTTCGTCATAGATCGCTTTAAAGTCTTTTTTTACTGAGGCATATTCTGTACGGTAACGTGCTACAACAGCTCTTTCGAGCGAGAAAGTAAATGTTTAGAGGCCAAATTAAAGCCACACTCAAGAATCTGACTTAAGTCATAATAGAACAGCAAAAAAAGTTTTCCTATTCCAAGCAGTGGCCCGTTGAGGATAACTCATCACCAGGACTTGAAAGTCTTGCTTGTAATGAAATAGGTACTCGCCTAGCTGCATCATTCAAAGTTGATTTTTCGCAGTCATTCACCGTAAATTACACTCAGCTCATCAATACGAGTGTGCTTTAAGTGTCATTGTGTGAGAAAGTGTTCCAGGGGCCAAATGTTGTGGTCAACCGATTTGGCTGAAACTTGGCACCGAAGTTGGGTGTGACGAGATATTTCAAAAGCCACTTTGGCTTGCTTATCTGACATCTAGTTTTGGAGTTACAAGGGGGTCTCATTTTTTGCCCTTTGAGCACCAAAAATCAAGCCTTCCAGGGGGCATTTTGAAAGTGTGATAAGATCCCACTGGTAAATTGTGCTGCCAAATGAATTTGACCATGAACTCTACTGTAATAGAGCTTTCAGTTCATGCATGTAACTTTGTCCTCAAGGTATTGCACAGAGAGGAGCCTGGGGCTAGAGTTGGGTCAAAATTGATGTTAAAATTACAACCCAAAATAGCCATTTTTCAAAATTTCACTATATTCACCTGCCTTCTTGCATAACTTCCATACCTATACCACTGTTTACCTTAGTCAGCCAATTATCAAAATCAGTTGAGAAAAATTTGGCTTATTATGGTTTATTGAATTTTTGGAACAAACACTTCATGTCCCTCTAAGGCGATGCGCGCAGAATGGAAGTTTGAGCATAATTCAGGCCATAAACAAACCAAATTGTTGACAACAAGCCCTTATTCTGTATTTGGTAAGTGAAAATGAATTGTCAAAGCCAAATCAGTTTCGTTGTTCAGAAATACACCCAATCTTACCTTTAAATTGATCTAAAACGGGCCTCTGATTAGCACAAAAAACACATGATTTGGCAAAACAAAGGTGATTTTATTCTTTGAAAACCTAGTAACACCATAGAAGACAAATGATGATGTTCTGACGTAGATATAACAACCTTTTTACAAGATGCTTAAATTTTTCTTTGATTTATATTCAGTTTCACGTCATATTTCTAAGCAATACTCCAAGCATGTTAAGTCTCCATATTTTGTCAGGCCCATTTTTTTATATCATATAAAAAAATGGGCCTGAAATGGGCCTGGTAAAAATTGTTTACCAGATATATTTAGCTTATCAAACGGTTCGTTAACATATAATCTTCGTCTGATCTTGAAATAGCCTGTGTGAATAGTTGTTGTAAATACCCATCTGCAAAGGAGCATGACCATACATACGTGGATTATAGAAACATATAGGAGCTTCAGTGAGCCTGCAGTATCGATTTGAACTGTGATTTTCTGTGTCGTTTAGAGCTGAAAAAATGAAACCATCCATCCACAGTTAGGAGAGCTGGATAACAAAAAAGCTTTTGTTGCTGTTTAAAGGAAAATAACCCAAACAAAGCCTTGCATTGAGATTATATCAAATCAACTGCCCGCTATTTTGGACTTGGAGAGTGTGGGGACTGCACCGAGTTCCTGTCCAATCCTTCTCCCGTTTCGCGGGAATTTTTTTGTGTTTTCATCAGGTGTGTTCGAAGTTCTAGAAAATGATCTGTTTCAGGATAATTTTATGATGGCATTTCATTCCTTTGGAGGGGTGAATGACCAGTGCGGTGTCACGTTGTGGGCTGTGCAACAAACAGGAATGCTTCTTTTGTTGTCTTGCGATAGCGGCATGACTGCATGCCTGGGTAAAGCACAAGTAGAAGGGTTCAAGTGTGTCCTGGGAAGAAGAGGAAGACCTGGTGATGCTAAAGCTACAGGTAGGGGTCATACACGCGCAAAAATGGCTCTTATCGCGGTTTACGGGACTCTTTTGCTTGAAGAGAGACGATGATATATAATTTACGATATTGTCGTTTCAAATTGTTTGTTTATGGTTGATTGATTCCCTTGTTAATTTCCTGGGTTCTTACGAAGAGCATTAAACATTCGAGAAACTCATCGCAGCAATATCTCTATCAAAAAAAAAAAACAACAACAACAACAATAATAGGAATAACTGGAAGGCTGTTTTTTGTCTGCTCGAGCTGCTTGTTTACATTCAGCTTGTCACGTGGACACGCTTATCAAGCAATGCTAGGTTTGGCAATGCACAATTTCGAGCCGGCTTGCCTTGAAACTCCACCGGTCTCCTTTATTTGCCTGTTTCGTCGAAGACAAGTGAACTTACAATAGGCTTAGCTATATAATTCCGCAGGAATTGTTTTGGGAATTCTAGACACCAAAAAGAATTTTAGAAAATCTCAAGAATATTAGAAAAAAAATGAAAAATACTAGAACTTGAATAGCAGTTTGAATAGTCAACCGAATTTTGGCAACATTTCATAGGCAATTATTTCTAATTCAGTAGTTAACATTATTTTAAATAATTTTTTAATTAAATAATGAAACAGTTTTTTCTACAAATATACACGAATCTTCCGTGCTCTTCCAGAACGATTCAGAGTCAGTTCCCATTCAAGTACGACATATGTGTGTTCATTGCATATGCATTATTCCAAGCAAATCCAATAATATCAACGAATTCGGTCGATTTTGCGACGACGTTTTAATGACATTTCCTCCTTGAAAATGTTAATTTCATCGAAAAACTTAGATGCAGCATCTTGTCAAAGATCTTTGACGAAAAGGGTAAATAATGGAAACCAGTAACTGAATTGTGCATTGCATGATAAGAGTATGCACGTGACAAGCTGGATGTAAACAAGCAGCTCGAGCAGACAAAAAACAGCCTTCAAGTTATTCTTGTCGTATTTGTCTTTTTTTGATAAATTTGTTGCATTTTTAGTGTTCTTCCTAAGGACCCGGGAAATTAACATGGCAATCAATCAACCATAAACAAACAATTTGAAACGACAGTATTTAAATGTCGTAATTATATATCATCGTCTCTCTTCAAGCAAAAGAGTCCCGTTAACCGCGATAAGAGCCATTTGTGCGCGTGTATGATCCCTAACTGATCTTTTGAATCACCTGTAATTTTAGCATCAACGGCTCTTCCTCTTCTTCCTCGGACACACTTGAACCCTTCTACTTGTGCTTTACCCAGGCATGCAGTCATGCCGCTATCGCAAGACAACAAAAGAAGCATTCCTGTTTCTTGCACAGCTTACGACGTGACACTGCACTGGTCATTTACCTCTCCAAAGGAATAAAGTGCCATCGTAAAATTATCCTTAAACAGATCGCTTTCTAGAATTTCGTACACACGTGATGCAAAACACGAAAAATTCCCGCGAAAAGGAGAAGGATTGGAAGGGAACTCGGTCCAGACCCCACAATCTCAAAGTCCAAAATGGCGGGCCAGGTAACTTGATGTAATAACAATTCAATTATCTCAATGCAAGGCTTTGTTTGGGTTGTTTTCTTTATAAAAGCAAAACAAGCTTTTTGTTATCCAGCTCTCCTAACTGTGGATGGATGGTTTCATTTTTTTCAGCTCTAGAGGACTGGGAAAATCACAGTTCACCTCAATACTGCTCAGTGAAGCTCGTATATGTCGTATATGTTTGTATAATCTACGTATGTATGGTCATGCTCCTTTGCAGATGGGTATTTACAACAACTATTCAGGCTATTTCAAGATCAGACGAAGATTATATGTTAATGAACCGTTTGATAAGCTAAATATATCTGGTAAAGAACTTTTACCAGGCCCATTTCAGGCCCATTTTTTAATATGATATAAAAAAATGGGCCTGACAAAATATGGAGACTTAACATGCTTGGAGTAATGCGAACCTTTTAATAAGGTAAATGTATCTGGTATAAATATAAAAAAATGAGCGTGACAAACTATGGAGACTTAACATGATTGGAGTAATTCATATTCATAGACATATGACGTGAAACTGAATATAAATCTTGTGAAAAGGTCGTTATATCTACATCAGAACATCATCATTTGTCTTCTATGGTGTTACTAGGTTTTCAAAGAATAAAATCACCTTTGTTTTGCCAAATCATGTGTTTTTTGTGCTAATCAGAGGCCCGTTTTAGATCAATTTAAAGGTAAGATTGGGTGTATTTCTGAACAACGAAACTGATTTGGCTTTGACAATTCATTTTCACTTACCAAATACAGAATAAGGGCTTGTTGTCAACAATTTGGTTTGTTTATGGCCTGAATTATGCTCAAACTTCCATTCTGCGCGCATCGCCTTAGAGGGACATGAAGTGTTTGTTCCAAAAATTCAATAAACCATAATAAGCCAAATTTTTCTCAACTGATTTTGATAATTGGCTGACTAAGGTAAACAGTGGTATAGGTATGGAAGTTATGCAAGAAGGCAGGTGAATATAGTGAAATTTTGAAAAATGGCTATTTTGAGTTGTAATTTTAACATCAATTTTGACCCAACTCTAGCCCCAGGCTCCTCTCTGTGCAATACCTTGAGGACAAAGTTACATGCATGAACTGAAAGCTCTATTATAGTAGAGTTCATGGTCAAATTCATTTGGCAGCACAATTTACCAGTGGGGTCTTATCACACTTTCAAAATGCCCCTTGGAAGGCTTGATTTTTGGTGCTCGAAGGGCAAAAATGAGACCCCCCTGTAACTCCAAAACTAAAAGTCAGAGAAGTGTGCCAAAGTGGCTTTTGAAATATCTCGTCACACCAAACTTCTGTGCCAAGTTTCAGCCAAATCGGTTGACCACAACATTTGGCCCCTGGAACACTTTCTCAGAGCAACGCGTGACTCAAAGATAAATTATCAAAGAAAGGTTTTGAACAGTGTAATAGCGTATGAGAGCTCTATTACAGCAGTACAATATTGCAATTAACATGGTCATCCGAAGACTGGAAAATCTCTGCAACTGTACTTAACATTTAGAAAACTTTAGAAGGCCACGCAAGAGCGTGGGGTTGTTCCAAAACACGTCTATCTATGACATCTATAAACGAGTTTTATTTGCAAAAAGTTACTTTTAAAAACGATTTCGAGTTCTGCTTAACCTATAAGCAATACATACCGGTCATGCTGCTCCAGTGAAGGTCGGTGAAGCAAGTCTTCGAGATTTTGGCTGTGTTCGTTTGTTTGCAGTCGAAGGTGCAGATATTTTGCATACCTATTTCAGGCGGTCAACTGAAGTAAATTCTACCATGATGTTCTTATCATCCCCCTTTGAATAAAAGGTTTGCAAGGTAGTCGTTAGCTAAGAAAGTTTGTAGAAGCACAAAAGAGGGTCTGAATGGGGTTTAGTGTTTAGTGTTATTTGCCCATAATTTTTAGTGTTTGCTGTGAAATTGGCCAATTTTTTAATATTTGCTGCTTCAAAAGAAAGTACTGTTAATTGTTTGACGGGTTCTTCGGACATCTTCTGCAATGGTCAGACCTCTTCGTTAATCTTCGGAAATCTTCGGCAGTCTTCGGGAATCCTCGGTAGCCTTCGGAAATCTTCTGAAATAAATTGTAGTAAAATGGCCAAAAACACCTTGATATGACAGTCCCTTGATATACTAAACCAGAAACTCATAAGGGGTTAAAACGTGTAACTCGCGTTCAATGTTCGTGAATATTCACTTCTACCATATTTGGTAAAAATGAATAAAATGGCTGCCGCGCGATCACCATGCGGTGGTTTTAAGACTAGAGTTCTGCATTTCAAGGTTACAACTACACCGTGAAAAGACAAAAAATGAAAAGAGAAAGTTCAAACGAATGCTCAGTTTTCTTTCTGTGGAGGGAAGCTTTTCATCAAGAAATCGTCGTTCGAGGAATTCAACCCTGTTTTCTTCACGGCGGAGTTGTTTCAAATGCAAAGAAGGCAGCGAAGTTTTTGCTGGATTTTTAGGTACATTTTGCATTCTATGGCCAAGAAAAGTACGTTTTTGTGCTCAGCCGATTTTACTTGCGTGAACGGATCCACGATCCAGATAGCGTTACGCAAATTGCTTTAAAGGATTAAATTTTTGAATATTGAATGAACATTTTCAAGAAACGGCTTCTCTTTGTATTGTTTTCAGTTTGTTTATTCAAAAATCAAGCTCAAAACACGATCGTGATACTACCGCATCCAAGTTGAATTTAAGCTTAATAATGTCGGTGAATTTTATACAATTTTTACTTTCTGGTTCAGTTTTTGGACACGTTTCGATACGCAGCTAATGAATTTTATTCCAAAATATGTTTTACTGTTTTATGTAGACTTTTGATATGAGAATTTCAAAAGCCTATTTGCAGTACAAGTTTACCGCGCGGAGGGTCACCGAGGTATCGTTTTTTTGAAGTGACAACTTCAAGAAGCCGCGCGGTCGTCAGTGGGTTTTGGCCGGGGTGGTAAGCCAATTTCCTGCTCAGTATTTCGGTAAGCTTCCTGGTTTCAACCTTTGAAAGCTTACTCGACTTTTTGGAGGTTTTCAACCGTTTGTCGGCCATTTTTTAAGCGGGCGCGGGAACCTGAAGTAAAATTACGTCACGTCGGTAACGAAGTTTGATTGGTCAGTTATCTTTTCTTCTTGTTCCAAATATGGTTCTTGAATAAATGAAATGAAAAAAAAAATAATAGTCACTGGCATCGGACAAGCCAAACATTACACATTTCAACCCCTTATGAGCTTCTGACTGAACAAAAAAATGTTGGCCTTTTTGGAGCCGTTTGCTTCTTTCTGGAAAAAACTTACTGTTTTAGAGAACTTTTTACTGTTGGTGTTAAAATGCGTAAAATTTAACTGTTTTTTGCTACAAAGCCAAACAGTGAAGTGTTTAATGCATGTTATCGTGGTACCCCCATTCAGACCCTCACTAAAGAACTGAAATTCTACTGACTGAGTTCTATCTTGCACAAATTTGACATCACATTGCCATTTTACTTGCCACAATCTCCATTGCTGTCCATTACTAAGAAACGAGCTCCCATTGACTTTTAGTTTAAGGGTACGGAGTTCCATTTCCGCCCAAAATCAAAGTAGATCACAACATTCAACCTGAGACTGTAAGTTTAACTTGAGAAAGATCAAGATTACATTTTGCAGTTCAATTTTATAGTTCTTAATGCAATCGTCAAAACTTTACACGTCAACTTTATTAGTGAGAGTTCAACATGAAATTGTGTCCATCAACATTCACGTTTACTGATCAACTTTACTCTCGATACATGCTCTTTCCGCGAAAGATGAATCATCAAGTTAGTTGTTGAGTTACCAAAGGTGTACCATTCCCGCCAAAAATCGAAGTTAAGACTTTAACTTTCGAGTCGAGAGTTCAACTTCAGATGTTACGTACCAACATGCAACTTCGGCAATCAGCATTGGTATTGACCATAAAGACAATTAAATTGGTCCCTTTGTTTAGCAAAACCCTTAACTTTCCATGCCAACATAAACAATGTTGAGTTGCACTGGGTACCATTTCCGCCTAAAACGCATGACTCTGCAATATGATATGTGGAACGGTGGACGGTGGACGGCGGACGGCGGACGGCGAATGACGTACGGCAAATAATTATAATAAATAAATAAATAAACTTATAAGATAGATATATATAAGATAGATAAATAATTAAGACAAATTGATAAAAAATAAGAAATTAAAATATTAAAAATAAAAATATCAGTTGTGACATCTTCTGGTATAGACAGAGTGGCCAGCTATGTGGCTCTCTCGGATGTCAGTTCCAACTCATGGCCGAGGAGGAGAGATCTGTAGTTTCTGTCGTTTCAGTGTGCGAAATTATTTTGCGGTGAGGTCCATGTGCCTATGTCGAAGAAAAGCTCACTGATGTATTATTTGGCCGGTAGGTACCCCAGTCTGTTAAATTGCGGTATCCATAAATTTTTTTGTTTGCCGCAGCTTATGTCCACTTATGTCCAGATTTCTTCCGGGTCAACTGACTCCAATAAAAAACAAAAACAAATCAAAACCGTAAAACTTGTTGGAAGAGCGGGCACGGCTTCTCGCCTAGATTCAAACCTTTTGGAGAGGGATGAGATCCGAGGAGAGAGCTAAAAACAGATGGGATCTGGGATTATTTAGGTCTCAGCGTTCAAGGTATCTAGACATTTGTTTAGTTATTTGTCTATTTATGCCTTTTTCGTTTAATTTCAAAGATCGAGCCATGATGCGAAAGAAAGACCTCTTCCGACACTCATGGGCATCACACTTCGAGAACTTTAATTTGGACATGACTCAATCTAAGAACAATCGGCTGGGCATGGCTCAGTGACCCCCTAAAGGAGATCATACTCTGATACAATATGACCGCATTTATGTAAATTTTTATTCACTTACAACCCTAAGCGAAACCTTTATGAGTAAAAATATTGGCTTTCCGTCCATAACCGGCATTAATTAAGACCAAAATCTACAATTTATATTCCCAAGTGAGACGGTGAGCATCCCCGTCATATTGATATAGTAGTCTCACCCAACACCCCCCCTTCCCCACCCCCCCTTCCAACCGGACTCGCCAAAACGCGGGTTCGAAAAAATAGCTTTATAAGCGAACATGCAGTAAAATACTCAAATCAGACACAAGGTTCGTCAGTTTTGTTTCAATGTTTTTCAAAAGGCAAAATTTAAGACGTATTTTTTTAAATTGTTTATATATTTTCAAACAATCTCTCAAGTTTAAACGAATCTCGTCGAGGCTGGGATTAATGTGCCACAGTTCATGCACCCATGTATGCAACATACCGCTCGTGCTTTCTAAACCACGAAGAATCAATTTAGGTTCCTGGAAAACTACCTACCTACCCCTCCCCTAGGACATCGTTTTGCGCAAAGTGAGAAGTAAGTGCTAATGTTAGCTTAGGGGAGGGATAGGTGGGCAGTTTCCCAGAAACCTAAATTGATCCAGACCTACGATTATCAGTTGATGGAACTGGTTTTTTTGGTTGAAGGTGAGGAAAATCTGATAAATTCGTTTTTGTATTGAAAAAAAAAAAAGTTTCAATATGTCAATGTTTGTACGGAAAAAAGTTTTAGTAAAAACTCTTCCCCGTTAATTTTCAGTGAAGAGGATAACAGAGCATTCAAAATAGTAGCAAGGCTTGCACAAGGTGTTCAGTGTTTTTTCTAGAGATAAACACGTGAATTTCTTAATTAATTATAAAACAAAAGCTGTTGTGCAGATTGACTAGTTAGTCTGAAGAAATTAAAGTTCTCGAAGTGTGATGCCCACGAGTGTCGCGAGAGGCTCGGGAACTCTTTCTCTCGCACTGGTGTTCGATCCTTGAAATCAAATGAAAAATGACACACAGCTATAGCTATCTGCTAGGACATCTTACCAGAAATATTTCTCTTAGTTTTGGGGATGAACTAGGTATTTTTTTCAAAAATGATTTCTCGATCATAAAAATTGATTACATTTTTATACAAAAATTGCTGGAAATTGGAAGCTACCAGAGTTAATACTTAAAAAAGTATATTTTCCTAATATTGCACTCCACTTATTACTCCAGTTTGTCCTTTTTTCAGAGTTTTTGTTTTATTTTACAAAATTGTACTGTAAAACTATGTTATTTGCCTCTCGCGAATCTGCCTTGTTTAACTTGCCGTCAAGTAATCTTCTTTGATAGCCATGATGTCCGTCAGCTTTCGTGTTAAATTTTTTCTTTAAATACGTTACGTAGTTTTCCTCATTTAACGTCATCTTCCCACAAAGATATTTGTTCGAGCTTGAAGCATGCTCATACAGTTTTATATCGATTTCTCCAGTGTCTTGGTTTGTTTCCTGTGAATCAATGCATTCCGCCTCAAGTTCATCAACCTTTTGCCGTAGCTGTCCGACCTCTTGAAAAAACGTCTGATCTTGTCTAGCAATTTTGTCCCAAAATGTTTTATTAAAAAATTCATACAAGGCAACATCGGCGTTGTTCCACTCCTTAATCTGCAACTAAAATTAAAGTAGTGATTGTGAAAGGTATTGTTTTTACTCTCCCTCTGCCGATGTGTGTGGCGTAATGGACCATTGCTTGAATCTGAGTTTTTATCTACAGTTTTATTACCAGGAATTTTTGGGCATAAAGAAAGTACTCCTACCGTTATTTCTCACTTAGGGAAAAATTTTGGCTTAGGGAAGGGGAAGCGTGAGCAGTTTGCCCGAAATCTAAACCGATGAACCGTACGCGGCCCCAGCTGTTCAAGGCTGGATAGCGCTACTTACTGGATAAATCACAATCCAGCGGATAAGTGTTAAGAAAATCAATTACACTATCCCGCTAGATAGTGATTTATCTAGCGGACGGCGTTTTCCACCTTTTGAACAACTTGGGTCAGATCGGGATGGCCTCTCCTTCTTCCCCCTCTAATATGATAAACATTTAGTAACTTCTTGTAGGATCGCGCATAGTACCAACGTCACAGTGCTAGTAGACTTGCATTCGTGAATAGGCCTTTTTAAAAAATATAACACTTAATACTCTTTGTTGTCTCTCCAAAATTTTGCACAAGTATTGTTTTCAATTTCTCTTGGGACTTAAAATCTCCCGAAGAGAAATTGAAAACAATGGAATTTTTGGAAAACGCCTATTGGTAAGAACAATTAAACTGGTGAACCTGTGTAATCACAAAGCCTACCTTCTCTTCATTGGTTATCATGGTTTGCTTGTACTCCTGTGCTCGCTGATTGAACTTAAAGTAGACGATATCGTCCAAGTCCCAACAGAGTTCCCTCTTAAGTAGAATAAGTGATTCATCAAAGTACTCCATGATTAGAACAAGGTTGATTTTCTCTGCGAGTTCTTCAATGTGATTATTGATCTCAACAGGGTCGTTGTAATATTTGTGTTGAAGACCGAGGTCAAATATTTGCCCTGTTAATAGCAAACAAGTTAGTGAAAAAAGCAAGGGAACAAATAAATTTAGCCTAGTCAAAGAATATAAATAATACGTTTTACAACCCTGCGCGCTTGTTAATTCCTTATGAAAAAAAAAAAAAAAAAAGCTCTAAGTGTAACTGGGAAGTACATTCATTTGATCAACACGCAAATACAGTAACAAACGGGCATTGGTTAGATCGTCTGTTTACTATTAGTATACATGTTCGTGGAGTGTAAAAATATTTTAGTGGCTAATTTACTTTAAGATAAGGTATAATGTTAACTGTGAGAGGATTGAACACTTCGGGTGCTTTCCATTTACCAAGAAATTCCTGAAATTCCTTTTGGAATGTAAATAGAATTAAATGCATGTTTTTTCGCCTTTCTGAAAAAATACTCCGGAATTAGAGGAGTAATTACATGGAATTAGAGGAAGTTATTCCAGTTTTCCCGTCGGTAACTTAATTTCTGATGCGTGTAACATTTACGAGTTTTCACTAGTTCCAGGCTATTGACGGTGATATTTGTGCCACCATCTTGAATTCATCAAGATGAGGGAAAGAACGGAACATGTGTCAAATGTAACGCGTCGTTTCCGAATTTTTGTTGCCAAATGGAAAATTCCTTTCATATCAAGATCAGCGTGATATAGATTTTAAAGGAATCTTAGTGATTAAAAGAGACATCAAAATAGCGGAACGTCAACAACTACAGTAAAATCAGGACTTTTCTCTCATGGATATACCCTCCACGTCCCATACATGTATTTATAGAAATGTATGTGTAAAAGGCCATATCAAAGTTAACGAAACGCGCCTAAGGATAATCAGCCCACTTTTGTCCTTGTTCATTCACTCGCTGGTACCACGAGGGGTCTTTGGATCCTTTTAGGAGTGAGATGAATTTATAAGCATAAAAATATGTGTCGTCTTCTTACAAATGATTGCATTGGCTAAGGTTGAGTGTGAAACATGGGTTTAAATTTGTTGAATTGCACCATGGGAAGGACCTGTTTTGGGGACACTATAGCTTCTCTTCATTGTACGGTTATTCGAATTAACTAATTTACACAGGACACTTGTTCAAATTTGTTCCCCATTGCAGTCCCATTGCGCCTATTGCCTCATCACTGACCCAGTCTCACGAAAACTTCAAGATGAACTTCAAGATGGTCAATTCTGGGGTGGGGACTGCCGGTATAAAGCCCAGACGGGGAGGCTTCGCCCGAAAGGGGCTTTTTTTAGGCTTCAGTTATATAGGGATTTTACCAGTTGTATGAAAGGGTTGGGAAAACTGTCATTTCGGTCTGTAAAACGAGCATCGCTCAACGCTCTTTTCATTTTCTCTCAGTTATAGAATTGTATTAGTGCCAACACCAGAAACATTCAATCACAAGCCAGTTTTAAGCCGGCGCAATATTAATTATGCACCAGAATCAGTACATACCTGTATAAGTATATCTTTTAACCTAAGGCATTTACCTGTAATATTATATTGTAAGTTTATTTTCATTTTCATTTTTTCTTCATTAATTGTAAATAAACTCTGCCCAAAGGGCTAAACAGATGCATTTTAGGGCTGTGAAAGAGTCGTAAAAACATTCTGATCACGTCATGGTTCTGATGTGATTATTCATATTTTAAAGACAGTTTATTTGCAGCAGTTAAAAGAGATGCAAACTGTAAAAGGAGTTCCATTTGTCATACGAAGGTATACGAAATGCTGGACCTCGGCGTGGTGAAACCCCGTTAAAAAAAAAAAAAAACAAAACAAAACAACACTTTGTTCAGTAGCCTCGGGGGCCAATATATTTACATTTGAATTGTGTGTACTATGTGTATATATGCAGTACCATTCTTGGCCATATTGAGATGGATATTCAATCGTGGTTTCTTTCGCAGATAGTCCAAGAGGTACTGTTTCGGTTTACTCAGAAACTCATCAAATGGGTTGCTGCTGTTTTGGATGCCCAGTAACATGTCGAGTTGATATCCATTGAAGACAGATTCGAAATGATCCGTTGGCCTTCTAATCATAGCAATATAGTATGAGTCCTAAAGTAAAAATAAAGACAATACGCAAATGCCTCTCTGTTTAAATAGAAATTTGAAAATACTGGTTTATTTTATGGAGGAAAGGAGACCTGGGTGAAAACAACCGTGAGGTAGGCTAAAAGTTACTAACAAAATCACCAGAAGCCATTTTTGTTTGGGGACTAAAGATGGCTCAAGGAAGGGAAGTCGGAGCTACGTAGTAAGTACGTAAGTAAGTAAGTAACATCTGAAGTTTAAGTTTAAGTAACTACACCTTAATAAAACTCACAATAAAACTTGCTCGGACATGCACGTGTAAAAGCCTGAATAAAAACTATAACTACATACACCTAATTGCAATAACATTGTCGTAGAAATATGAACTGAATTGAAAAAAAAGGAAAAAGCCAAATAGGAATTAATTAGGCTAATTGCATTAAGCCACATTCTCTGGGTGGATTCATTTGCAGCTGCTGCATTTTCCCGCTGGAATTGTTTTGATTGTTTTTCAGCTTTATATAAGGCTCGGTTCAGACGCCGAACTTTTCATGAGCCGAACCTAATTCGAATTAAGGCCGACCCAAATTATTTAGACCGGCTGATTTGATTCATACGCCGATCTTAATTCCAGCCGAACTAAATTCAAAAGGATAAAAATGCTCATTTTGGTCAAACTACTTACAAAATACGTTATAATAATTTATGCATTAGGTTCGGTACATGAAAAGTTCGGCGTCTGAATCAAAGCCGTTCCAAAGTCGCTCCAAAGGCGAAATTCCCTGCTGGGCCAGGCGAAAAGTACGGTCAAGCCTTTCCATATTGAAACAGGCGTTCGTAATTGATTCAGACGCCGAACTTTTCATGTACTTAATTCAATGTATTAGGTTCGACTCATGAAACGTTCGGCGTCTGAACCGGGCCTAAGACAACGTTATTACAATTAGGTATAAACACTTGTAATATCTGTTACGTAAAAATGTATAAAAACTTATTCAAATAAAATGTCTATCATTGAGATCTAAAATTTACCAGCTCAACATTCACAAAAAGAGGCCACAAAATGTAATTGCGACGAATAAAACAGATTGAAAAATAGCAATAAAGATAAAAAAAATAATCAAGTAAATGTACAAGTCAAAAGCTTGTATAAAGATTGCACATTTTGTTTTCCAGATGCAGTGGAAAACATTAGATTCTTTGAGACACTTTCGTTAAAAACATGGGAAACCAGGGCAGTAAAGTAAATGTATTTAGGATAATGGGAAGTGGGAGGAGGAGTGGAACACTTTTTCTGAGAACAAAGTAGACACTAATGGTAACAAAAACAACGTTAGTTGCCGAGTATCGTTGCATGTAATTACAATCTAGACGTTTACCTTGGGCATAAATGAGGTCATCGTGTCAGGACTGTATCGAGCGTTGATTAGTAGATTTGGAGACGAGGAGTTGAGATACTGTTTGTCGACAAAGCTGGGATTAAAGTGAAGAGGCCAGTAAAAGTCATAACTCCCGTGTTTTGGAAGTGCAAACTCCAGGTCGTTTAAATCTCCATATCTGTAAATTATATTGGCCAACGTTCCACCTCCGGTACGGTGGGTTTTTAGCAAAACCACATTTTTGACAGGCCTTTTAGGATCGCATGATATTCTAAAGAGGAAAAATGAATGAATGAATGAAATGAATGAGAGGACTGCACAACAGACGTGTCCTCATTCCATGTTAACATATCAACAGTTCTGAGCTGGGATGTCAGCATACAAAGAAAGCTTCTTTACAGCCCTGGTTACTTTGCCACTATTTTTAATCATCTAAAGAAGAATCATGATACAGCTGCATTTGTGATTTATGGGCATGCTAACGTTAACTGAAGCACAGCCTGATTCGGCAGTCATTGCCAAATATGTAGTGATCATTTTTTTATTGTTAAAGTCATCGTTCTATTTCATACCATGACGGCAGTTAAAGCTCAGCCTTGTATTGACATTCATGTGCGGTTTCCGTCTATCTAAAATCAAATGATCAGTCGCTTTTTAGAGATCAAAATTGTTTAATTTTTAGTAAGGCGACGCGGCAGTTGTAGCTTGTGGTCCCTTTCGTAAACGGTCGCTACCACTTTTAAGACACTTCAAAATTTTTTGACTGTTATTGAGAGTGTTTCTATTAAAACGAAAGAACATCGCAACCCAGAGTCAAACCCGTACCTTTCGTCTTTTCCCGTCTCCGTTACCACAACACTACCACACTGACTCCCAAAAATTCCGAAAAATTTAAGTACATAAACCAACAAACTGTTTTTCTTAACTGATACATCCATAACCGGTGACCCTAAGCCCTTTCCATAACTTTTAACTTAAATTCAACTTGGGCTTCAACATCGCTCTTTCTAAGACTATTAAAAAACGTATCTTTTTCGCGAGACCCGAAATCAAAACTCCGCACATTCACAAAAGCGAGTCACAGTCCCTTTAATCCAGGGAATAAAACATCTATCATGACTCTGTGAAGGCTTGGTTACCAAAGGTGGCATTGACCTTTAAAAATGGCAAAGACCGTTTAACAAAAGGGAAATAGGTTACGGCCACCTCCTGACCAGTCTACTAAAGAAATATCTCGGGGATGGGCTGGTCTAAATTGACTTAGAAGCGTTTACCTTTTTTGTATCACTTGAAATGAGCCCCTTACCTTTCAGGGGTCTCAGGAAACTCCTCCCATGCCATATTGTAATCAATACTCTCATCTCGTTCAGTGTCGCTTTTTACCTCACCTTCATCATAACCGTTAACAAGACCATCGGTAGGAGCACGAGTTAACGAGACTCCATTAGTGCCATTACTACGGCTTTGGGGGAGTTTTTTAATAGTTAGGCTATCAATCGCGTCGCTTCGTGCTTCGATGAAGCTGAGCTCATCTGCTGAGTCAAGCGCTAAGCGATAACCAGTGTTGTCGAGATAAACAAGCTGCGAGGGTCTAAAAAAGTAAGGATATCTATCAGATAAAAGAAAAAAAAGGCAATGAAAAAGTACAATTGAAAGCATAATTAAACGCAACAAAGGACAACAGAAATTAAAATAAAAAGTAATAAAAACAGAAAAACAACACGGCGAAGACAAAATAAACGGAGAAACAAACGAAACAAAGCACTGTTCTGCTGACAGGAAATTTTAACGAAAAATTTCCTCTCTTCTACTCGAGCGAGATACCGCCTGGTTGTAAAATGAATTAATACCCACTCTAAAACAGAAAAAAAAAAATTTAAAAGAAAACAACAACAACAACAACGGAGTGTCGGCCATCAGGCTCAGACGTTATTCTTTTTAGACATTAAGGTCTTACTTAGAAAACTTTGATAAAAATTATAGCAATGTGAGTTAAAGTAGCAGGCGAAAAACAAGTAAATATACAGCTATTTCGAGAAAGGTTGTCGAAAAAATGTGCACGCGACAATCCCGAAAGGTAATATGGGATATGATCGATACACTGTTCCTGACGACTGTAGCTGTAGACCCACTTTTGTTGCTTTCCTTTAGCACTCGCAAACACATTTTCATGGCCTTTCGTGCCAATTCTTTCAAATTTCTTTGAAGAACTTGAGTAAACTCAAAACCACCCACAATGCCTTTCGGGATTGTCGCGTGCACTTTTTCCGACAACCTTTCTCGAAATAGCTGTATATGAGACGGATAGCTTCATCGCTAAAAACGCTCCCCTATGGAGATTTCATAAACTTCTGAAAAATTTGTCTGCTAATGAAATTATTAAAACTTGAATACAGCCAAGATACTCATAACTGCCATTAATGTGGATTTTTTACTCAAATCAAGAAAGGGTATATATAGCAGTTGCAATTGAGGTGAGCCACCTTGAAGGCTTGACATAAGCATTTGACAAAACTCGCGATGCGTTGAGTTGTATCGATCTGTTAAGCATCCGCGCACGTGAAAAATTAAAGAAACGCAACATGGTATATGCATTAGGATTGGTTATTTGAATTTGAGATTTGAATCGCAAGTCTTTGACGTCGCAAATAATATCAATTTCAACAGTCACACTGTAATAAATTCCTACCCAATAAAATTTCATAAAAGGTATATTACTTACGTTAGTGAGAAGAATTCAATGTATTTGACATCGGCACCGTAATGTTCGCTTCTTTCTTTGTCTTCTTTGTCGGACTTTATTACTCCCGATTTGGATGCCAGATAAAGCAATATTGTTATACAAGTGAGCAAAGCGCTCACGTTTATCACCCAGGCTGGCGAGCTGTTCCTATTTCTCATCGCTTTGACCTTATTCTTTGGACACTAACCATGCATGGCAAGCGCAACGGTTTCTTCTCACAACATTGTTTAAGATATGTTTTCATGTTTTGTTATTGGAAACTGATTTGCAGGCTTAGAGAGCGTGCAAGCAGGTCTTGCTGGTGTTTTGTAGAAAAACAATAGCATTCTCTGAAGCAGAGCTGGTGTTTACTTTTGCATCGGTTTTACAAAACCGGCGGCCATGCATATTCATTTCAGTTTATTTTCAACATCTAGCAATAAAAAACTGAATTAAAAGTTGTCTGTGTTTTATGCAGGGGGCACAATAAAAATCACAGCACTGTCGAAGAAAAATCAAGAGCAAAATGCATTTCATGACAGCCGGAGACTAATAAAAAAAACGAAAAAAAGAAGGGAGAGATTTTTTTCGCGCGAAATATGAATACCTGAGTGTATTACGCCTGTATTGCCTCGCGCATAGAACGCGTTATCCCAACAAAAAAAAAATTGGAAAAAAAGGGGAAGATCTAGTTAAATTTACAGTATGCGAAACGAGACTAATAATATTATAATCTGATTGTACATATAATAAGGCTGTCGAATCTTTTGTGAGCTACCAGGAGCCTTTTAGGGTAATATTATCCTTCTGGAACTGCATAACAATGGTTTCTGCTTTAACATGTGTCCAAATTTAGCGCAAATTGGGATTACAGTTCTGGGGGTGTGTTCGAGCAACTCGCTCGCTACACGATCAGGTATTCTTCTTCTTTGACTTCTGTTAACAATCTTAATTTTCTTACTTTTCTTCTCTACTCAATCTTACCTCTTCTCTCCTAACTACTTCAAGTATAGTAGCGGTATTTTTTAGCCAACGCTGAACACAACATAAATTCAAGTACAATCCTGAAGTAAAAACACAAGATGAAAACAGGAAAACACCTATGGACAAAATCCAAACTAACCTTGACCCTCTTAATGAAACAAAAACCTAAAGACGCAGTTGTAAAACTATCGCTTGGCTACAATGGTTTTTTTCCTCGAGGGAGTAGCACTTAGATCGAATTAAATGAAACAGAATCTTCCTGAACTTTAATTTCCGTCCGCTAAATAGGCGCGTAAGCGACGCGTACGCTCCTACGGTGGAATGCTACAGGGTCACCACGTTTGCCTAACTACAAAAACACGTAACTGATTAATTTTAGCGGGGGGGGGGGGGGGGGGGTGTGGGGGATGTGGGAATTGGATCATTTAGGTTGGCAAGCTTTTTTTTCAAGCCTACCACTGTGATTGGTGATTTTTTTTCCTTAATTCTGTTCAGTAATTGTGCATATAAGAACATTAACTTGATGAGAGAGTTTTTTTTTCAATCCAAGTCCATTTGCAGGTTTTTTTCCCCAACTCACCCACCCACCCCTGTCTCTCAAGTTACGTGGTCTCCCTTATTAATGTCTCTTTTATGACCTACACTTCAGCCATACAATGCGCATGCACTCATTTCATTTTCCCACTTCTCTCATAACTTTCAAAAATCCATCTTACTAATCCGATCCCCAAGATTTATTAATAAGATCAACTGAATTAATATATATCGCTTCTCAGAATAATTAATGACCTAATTCTCTTTCCTTTTGAGCTGGATATCTTTTTTCTATGAATAAAATTGCGTTTCCGAGTGACAAGGGAAACAGGAATATTTTGTACCCAGGTTAGTTTGATAGACGATATCTGAACGGAGGTATATGGGAAGCCATTTCTAATTCTCACTTGAGACATGTACATCTTTAAGCGAAACGAAACTTTAACTTAACAGCTAACTTTGATGTTACGCTCACATCAAGATAAGAAATGTTGGTTAAGAGCACGAATTTCTTTTCAATTACTAATTAACGGTTACTTAACAAACGGTTTCAAATACCAATCAGCGATGTAATAAATTATAATTAAGCTGACGAAGTACTGACATTTAGTGATATCCATTAAGAAAGAGTGTTATGAGTATTTGGAGATTTCAGTTGTTTTTAGCAACATACGTGTATAATGTGACATATTTTTTCCTGGAAGAAAATTACCTCATTGCTTCATGTCCTATTTATTATAAATTATGATGTTTTTTTAGAGCGACCTATTTCAGTTCGGTGAGAATTTCAGCAGCCACATTTTCCTGAAATAACATCGTCCTATCGCGTCGCGTCCTTTTGATTACTTGACTAAAACCTAAAGACTATTTATTCAGTTGACGCCTCTTTCTTACTATCATATCAAGGTGTGGTTGAGAGAAACAAGTGTGGTGGAAACAATCCCCCAGGTCATTCATGAAGAACACAGGTACACTGTAGTCTAAATAATCGACTTTGTTTCACTGATGTATGGTAGATTGCATGCATATGGACTGATTACTTTTGGAATCTCACTTTGTTTCCCCAACAAATGGGTTAACACAATAACTGCACTAATTAGAGTACGCAATTCGAAGAAAAAAAAAAGAGAAATTTCGCGATGAAAGCCGTTAAATGCAATTCATCCCTCGATGAAGTAATAGAAAAAGTCAGTATTCCGGGAGGGGGGTACTTCCTTATAAGAGGCTAATGGGGATGAGCCGCTGGATGAGGTCGCATTTTCAATAGAGTTACTAGAATGGGGTCGCACATTTTCTGATTTTTTAGGCAAGAAAGTTCTTCACATTTAAGGTTAGCCGACGTACCAGAATATTTGTACTGTAGGTGAAAAGTAAAGTGTTCTTCATTCAATATAAGGTAGATACATAATGGGAAGTGACTAAGTTGGGATCGCGAAAATTACATATTTGCCCGAAAGTGACTAAGATGGGGTCTATAATTGGTCATAGAACAGACTATAACAGGAGCGATAGGCTCCTGACTATAATGGGGTAAGGATCTGAGAGGCCAGCGGCACATACCCAGCAAAAATTGTAACCCAAGTACCCCTCCCTCCGCCCCCCGGGCTCGTAGTGTCTAAGAAAATTTCATGGAAGCTAATTCACCTTTGAAAACGATAGTCCCTAAAAGTAAGCAGCTCATTTAGAACGCTTGCCAATATGCTTAAGACTTGGCTGAAACTTAAAACTAATATCGAAGACATGGAGGGATTAAACGATCTCACGTTTTCGAAATAGCTAGAGGCTTCTTAAAGGATTCAACTTTAACTTTGGACTTGAGGACCGTCCAAGATATTCTCAGTTAAGGTGATTGTACAGCGATATATTTAGTCATGGCTTAGCAGAAAGCACAAATAGCATTACATACTCTTTGTTGCCCCTCAAAAATTTTGCATATGCATCAGTCGTTCTATTGGGACTTACAATCGCGTTAAGAGAAATTGAAAACATTCTGGAGAATTAGGTCAATAGCCAGCGTCTAATACCACCAACTGATTTGATATTACTCACTTTGACGCTGACGATTCCGCCTACTTACAAGAAGTTAAAGAGTTCAAAAATTTCATCACCTCAAACGGGGGCTATCCTATTTTCTAAAACCTCCCAAACGCTTCATGGCGCGAACTACTTGATTTTTCAGTAGGAATTTCCGGCCCTAAGTAATTAGTATAATCCAACTTGTGGTCTATTGTCAATGCTGCGTTCTGATTGGCTGAGCTACTACTAGGCTATATGTTATAGCCCACTAGTAGCGAAAACCAAAATAATGGCTTTAAGTGTAGCTTTAACTAGCTAAAGTTGTTTTGTCTCAATATTTTTTACCAACTAGTTGGATTTTACTAAAACAATTATTCCTCATACCCTCATGGCTTCTGAGTTAATAGCCCATTCGGCCTTTGGCCTCATGGGCTATTGACTCAGAGCCCATTCGGGCTCGAGGAATAATTGTTAAATAGTAGATACCCCCTGTCACCCCTCAGTCTCTGCTTCTTCACTTCTTCATCCTTAGCAATCCATGCTACTTCATTCCCCCGGCAGTAGCAGGCTAAGTACCGTGGGCGTCCTAGTAAATACCTCATATTAGCCGACTTTTCGGTCCGTACTGAAATTTACGGACCGAGGTTTTTTTTTTCCATCAAGGCTAATAAAATGTTTGTTATATGGCTTCTTCCCGTTTGGGGGCCTGAAAGAAGTGCAGGACGAGCCATTTGACAGTCATTTGACAGGCGTCAAAAAATAAAGGTTATATTGGCTCACGAAAACAATAGCACATATTACAAAGGGTTTCCAAGAATAAGAAAACAAAAGGCAAGGAAGCTTTTCAAGGTAGGTTTGCCTGTTGCAATTGTCGAAGGGAAAACCTTTCGAATTTCTGCCAGTTCATTCTCGTCTTCGTCTGCTGACTAGAATTCTTTACCTCGGTAAGGTTACAATTTCTACATCAGCTTCGTTCTCATTAAAACACAGCAAGGTTAAAATTTGGAAAGGCAAAGTCAACATCCAAGTCCTCACGGTTTACAAACATATTTTAAAGTGTATTCGGTCAAAACTAAGAGCAATGTAAGTATTCACCCGCCAATGTGACGCTGGAGTATTTTGTAAACTGGACATTGTGTCTGGCTCAAAGTCGCTTCTATATTCCTTTCGTTGGTCTTTGAAAAAAACATGCAAATGGCAAAGAAGCTCGTCAAGATGATCGGGTGCAGGTATGTTTGTTATCATATTTGTCGAAGGAATTACGCATTTTCTCCAAGGCAAAACATCTCGAATCTCTGCCAGTCTATTTTCGTCCTCTTAACAGTGTATTACGATAAAATTCTCAAACACTGACTAGAATCCTCTTCGATAAGAATACGAGTTAGTTTCTTCGTCGCCGTCTTTCACAAATAAACACAGTTTAAAATATTAAAGGTCAAAGTCAACATCCAAGTCCTCAGGGTTGACAGACGTCTTATAACATTTTTTTAAACCTTTTTTCCGAGGTAAAGAGATTTAGACCTCGGAAATGAGCATTTTCTTTGAAAGTTTGGTCCGTATGGCCATTTATGGACCGCAAATTGTCCAATCGCATGGCGAAAACAGACTCAGGCGCTAAATCCCGAGTAGACCTGGAACAACCCGAAAGTGGTACAGAGAACCCCCACCACCACCTCAGTCTCCAATTAAAGGGAAAATGGAAATTTGGGACTCACTGGTGCTCCTGCCTGCTTAATACAGGCTTCACGACTAAGCTCGACCCTTGACAATACCCTTGGAAAATTTCCAAGGCATTTTCTTAATGGACTAGGGGATGTCCACTCGCTTATATACCTATAAATACGCTATTCCTTTACCTGAACCAGCTAGGCTAGGGTTAGGGAATCTGGGTAAAAAGTTTCAAAGTGCTCCAGAATGCCCTCCTTGAGCGATATTTCGCACAACAATGTAGCGGGAACCAAAGCTTGCCCAGTGAGGTAGATCATGGCTAGGTGAATCCACTTAAAACAATCAAGAGCTTCAGATAACTATCTACATTGTCGTTGCCCAGAATTCATTTTTGCAAACCTGTTCCTAGCTTGTGCGCAGACGAAATTAAACTCTGGTTAACTCTGTCTGCGAAACAGCGCCGAAATCCTTGTTCTGGACTTCCAGCTGTGTACCCAGATTTGAGTACGCGCCACGATTGGCCAGTTAAAAGAGGCGTTTGTTTTGTTTGTCGTGATCGCCAATCAGGTTGAAGGGAAATTTGAAACGCACTTCCGGTAATTCGTTGAGTCCGTTGGGGGTCCAAAACAAGGATCTCTGAGCTGCTTCGCAGAAGGTACTAATCAGAGTTTAGTTATCGTCTGCACGCAGGCTAACCTGTTCCGAAAAGCCTGTAAACGATCAATATAGATTTCTGTATCAAAGTTTGATAACTCCAAAAGGGAAAATCTCAACATGCCAGTCTAAATTGTGTAAAAGTATTAAGCTGTTATATAACATGAAATGTAAGTTTTGTTTAATGAGACTTTTTAACCCATTTAAACGTGATTCATATTATCGAAACCTTCGCCTGAGAGGGAAAAAGATCACAATGGTGACGCTAGGTTATATTTTATTAAAAATGCAGTAAAATTATACACTTAAGAAGCCGTTACACTTCAGCTGAAAGTTAGTTGATAGTCAAATATAGATAAACAGAAACAGTAAGGTAAGTAAGCCAGGTCCACACAACACTGATTTTTGTCAGGTTCACAAAGGTTGCACTTCTAAAAACTGGTAAGAAAGTAAAAAGACAGTTTAAAGCCAATAACCTTTTTAAACATACGATATTTATATTTGCTTGATTCCCATGCTCTCTGTAATCTTTACTGCAGAATGCGGCACTGTATTGCTCAGCCTAGGATTGCTTATAACACTTAGGAAGCTTAATATAGCTAAGGCAAACCCAGTACTCCGGTGCCTTGTTCCTCGCGTTGCCGCATGTAATGTACTCCGGATTCCAAAATCCGGGAAATTTTTGCTTGCCGAATCCGCAATCCGGGAAGCTTTTGTTTGTAGAACCCGGAAATGCTGGGCTTTGAAATCCGGAATACAGTTTATCTACTGGAATCCGGAATCCAAGTTTTCTTGACAAGAAATCCAGAATCCAGGACAGTCATTTTCTCACCTTCCGCAAATAATTGACCTGCTCACTACAGACTAGCCTGAGAAAACAGATGACATTTGGCGATCTGGGTAGTGCTTCTGATTGGTTGTGCCGCGTGGGAAATTTGCCGGGTTCAACCAGTCAGAAGCGCTACCGAGAGCTGGATAGTGACGCGTCTTCAGTATTGAATTTCTGCCCTCGTTTCTCAGACGTCACTTTTTCGCGGGGAAACCTGTGGTGGCGTCGCGAGATGTCGGCTGTTTTCTCAGGCTAACCGCTGACAAATCACGATATTTTAAATTGCTTAACATAGTCTATGAATTGGTTAAGTATCAAGGTATTTACCTGTGTATGCTCTTGTAGTTCGAATGCACGGTTCTGGGTTACTCTAGAAAAAAAAAAGGAGAAGAAAAACAGGATGTAAAAATGAAGCGCACATAACAGACAACAAAAAGCAATGAAATACAGCTTGACCGCCCGAGAGACGTAGTGAATGATCTTACGGCAATAAGTTGATAATTCTTAAAGGGGACAATTTTGGGTTTGGCCCTGGCTTTATCTGACCATTAAGTTCCTAACTAAAAGAGACCATTTTTCAAAAAAGTATTCTGTAAGCACAAACCTAAATGATATCTTTATGCAAGACAAAAATATTTCTATTTCCTCCTGAACATAATTCAGTAGTTATATTGGACCCCCCTTCCCTCCAGGAAAGGTATGGCAGGGCAGGCACGATCTGAAATTTGGGAAGGTTGGAGCTTCTCTTAGGTATTGTTTGTGAATTAATCAGATTATGGCTTTGCTACATGTGATCTGGCTTAATAAATGAAGAAGCCTTGTCTGTGCTCCCTTCTGTTATAAAAATAAAGCACACTAGCCGCCTCCTAATGAATATTTTACTACAGAACAGAGCACAGTCAAATAAAAAAGCCTCTTTAATTGTTTTATGATAAAGAATCTGTTAAATCCCCCACGCATAATTTTCTATTTTTGAAAACAATCTTTGGCAGATAGCGTTATCACCTTAGCTCTGTTTTTAAACCCTCATAAAGCACTCTTTTTCAAACATTCCGCTTTTTCGGAACTTCGTTTTAAAAATAAATGTATCATGCCCTCTTCCCGCAAGAGTCACATAGAGATAACAGGGAAAGGGCAAGCCTGAGGGTAGGGGCGGGGGAGGGGGGGATCGGCATTCATTTGGCGAGGATTTCCATTTGTTCGTTTTCTGTCAGGATGTCTCAACATGCATGATTTATCCGCGTTTTTAAATCCTAATAACGTCCACCAAATTTGTGTATGAACTTACGGCAATAGTCCCAATAAACTCCGGCAGGTCCTACGTTAAAAAGTACCGGATCCAGGGGGCACCACGATTGATTATCAGGTACATCCTCAGTTGAACAACAGTAGTATACTACCCCTTTGTATGTGAAGGGAAAAATGCAGGTTTTACCCGCAGAAACTGCCATTTGTGGGCAAGAAGATGTAGGGGCAGACGTAGTTGCGATGGTGGTGGTAGGTAAAACTTGGTGGAGAAAAGAAAGAAAAATGATATGAGAACAACAAATCATCTCTTTAACTTTGAAAGTGTTTAATATTCAAGAAGAAGGTAACTAAGGTCCTGGGGCCTGTTTCTCGAAAGTCCCGATAATTAACGGACCCGGTAAGCTGTCTCCGGTTTCATTAAAGATCGAGGTTTCAATAGTTTTGCATGTAACATGATAAAACTATCAGTTAATGAAACAAAATAGACTAGTTTGCTAGCCAGGACCCGCGCTCTTATTCTTTATATTTCGATTTGAATATTTGATTTCGGGCCCAAAAAGTTACCGGGACTTTCGAGAAACGGGCCCCTGATAACCTTCATGAAAATCCGGGCTTGCCCAGTCTGCCAGGTCGGTTGCTTTGTCAAGGTGCAGGGCTGGCTCAGTTGTCCAGTTAATCGAAGAGTTAATTTTTTTTCAACTCCTTTTCACCTAGGTGTGTACACAAGTCCGTAGAGATCAAAATGAATGATATTTTTAAAAATGTCACCACTGTAGACAAAGGCCACTTTTACTTTAAAATCTAGTAAAGGTACGAGCAAATCCTCAGAGGAGTAATAATTTTATTTGACTTGACATCGTGTGGAAAGAAAACTTAACCATCGCAAGACGTAGTTGGTGAGCTTTGATGAATGTGACAAACAAATAAGAAACAAATTTTAAGAGTGATCAAAATTTGAAAATATTATGCCCATATCATAAGAGTGGAAACTTTCTAAGGGTAGGCTCTATTATCCCCTAAGGGACGCAATTGTAAGAATGTTGTTCAAACTCGCCCCAATGCCCCATGCTCCATTATACTAGGGAACCAGGGTTTGTTATGATCAACATCAGTGCAACTGTTGTAGGTCACGTTGTTGTATACGAAAGGAATACTGCAGCATTGGCCAGATGGTGTTTCCTGAGCACAATATTTAAAAGAAAAGTGGCAAATTCAACCAAATCAGAGCCACTCTCTAAATCTTCTCTAGTAAGATTTCCTTATTTAATAATGGAGGAATTTAATGCAGATTGTGTGTGGCTAATGGAGACTCGTATTCAATGGCTACAGAGGCTAGGTTCTCTGTTTCGATTATTTCCCGCCTTTAGAGGTCATGACTGGCCTTGTCTAGTTGAGTTCTTGCTTGTTATATTTTTGGCGAGTGCTTGCAGCTTGGGCACTCACCAGAAGTAACTACCAAAAACGATCGATTTCAACGCGCGACGAATGTATTGCTGGAACAATAGAGACCTTTAGATTCAAGGGCGAGATTTAACTTTAAGGTTTTTTAGTGTATCCTCAAGAAAATGGTACACCGAAAGTCTTCATTGTGCCTTTTATTACCAGGTTCTGTTATTTCTATTAAAAGAAAAATCTAATATTTTATGACTCGTTTCTACTTCTACGACCTAGCAAAAACTCCAGTAAAATGACGACAGTTATCACTTTTTCCTGCCAAGATGGCGTTGGTTCACACCCTCACTGACACACGTTCATTTCTTAGTATTAAAAACATCTTGTACTCGTTAAAAATAAAGGATCGTATCCAATGTGAATTCATAACTACCATGACCTTCTCAAAATTAAACGTTTAAGCCTCTGGTATAGTAGTAATGTGCTCAAGAATTTCTTATGTTATGATGACCTCCGAAAGTTTTAACAGTGGATGCAACGACCCGCTTTGATTCGGTTGAACTAACCAAAACCAACTTTCCTTGCTTTTCGCTATTGTGATTCAACGGCAAAAAAATCCTTGCTGGTACCCACTCCTCCTCATTTCAGGAAAAGATGAGGTCACTGTTAGAAGAAATCTTTACTGGGATTGGAAGGAATCCGCCACCATGAATGGTGCATTCCTATCATTTTGAACTTACTGACCAATAACAACATTGCATTAATTTATTCAGTCATAAATTGTGGACAAAAAACAAAGGATTGTGCACGGTGAGGGAGCTTCCAACATAAACTACGGCACCGTTGTTTTCAACTTTGATGTTTGCCGGCTTTCCTAACCAGTCTCCTCTACTAACTATGCAAAAATATTAAATAATTATGTTTACCTTTTCTCTGTGCGTTCGATTATAAATAGGCGTAATAATGTTAAAATGATTTCAATCAAAAAGAAATAATTTGAAGACTGCGGAGTACATCTTTCGTGTAAATATCAACTTGGTGGCCTTATCATAAGCGCTGAAATTACCGCAAGTTGGGAACCCACCACAGGTTTCCAGACGACACAGTCTGAAAAGTGTTAAAAACTCACCACAATTTCCCCATTGTCCACTATACTGCGGTGTCAAAGAGCACCAGGGTTGGGTATGATCAACATCAGTGCAACTGTTGTAGGTCACGCTGTTGTATACAAAGGGAATACTGCAGCATTGGCCAGTGGTTGTTTTCGGAGTACAGTCTATTAAAAAAGAAAACAATAATGATACTATCTAATCAATCTCAATCCGGTTTTCTCACTTTTAACTTTTTCCTAGGAACACCACTTAGCCTCATTGACGAGTTTTTACCGATACGGCGGCCATATTGAAAGAATTGGATTTAAGGAGTATTGTGGGATGCCTAGGGGGCATGAGCACGATCCGATATACTCGCATCATTATTTACGCGCGCTTTTTTCGAGCAAAAGGATTGTAATGAAAAAAAAAAAAAAAAAAACCGTTGTGCCGTTTTTGGATTTAATAATGATCGCCTTTTTCCTGAGAAATATACATTGAAGTTCTCTTTCCCCCCCAAAAAACGCGTGTAAATACTGATGGAGTGCCCCCTGGACATCCCATAATACTCCTTAAATCTGATAATGGCTTTGTTACATGTGATCTGACTTAACACAAGAAGAAGCCTTGCCTGTGCTCTGTTCTTTTATAAAAATAAAGCACACTAGCCGCCTCCTAAGAAATATTTTACTACAGAACAGAGCACAGTCAAATAAAAAAAGCTTCTTAATTGTTTTATGATAAAGAATCTGTTAAATTCCCCACGCATCAATTTCTATTTTTCAGAACAAACTATTGGCAGATGGCGTTATCGTCTTAGCTTTGTGTTTTACACCCTCATAAAGCACGCTTTTTCAAACAATCAGAGTGCGCGTAATATCGGTCATGTCGGAACTTCGTCTTATAAATAAATGTCATGCCCTCTTCCCGCAAGAGTCATATAGAGATAACAGGGAAAGGGAAAGCTTTAAGCTAGTGCAGAACTAGTCGGTAAGCAGAAAAGTCTGATCTATTTTAGGATGCAATAATCTATGAAAATGGAATGTTTTCTTAAAATTAAGCCGCATAAATCAGCGAGAAACAGAACTATGAATTTCAGAGGCAACAATTTGATTCACGGTCATTAAAGAATTGGCAGTATGGAAAAGGGTAAAACTTAAAAAAAAAAAGGAATAAAGAAAAAAAGGCTGTAAGAATATTTCTTTTATTAGCTTATTGTGGAAAAGGTAAACAACGAACAAATCAATGGGGTATTAAGCTACAACCTCGGACAAAACTGTTCACACTACTCCATCTACATTTTAACTTTTTCTAAACAGAAAGAAAGTAAGCCCCATCAAAGTCCATTCAAAGTTTCTAAGAAGCAAGGGGTAATATTCTGGTGCTATCCATAGGGGGAGTGGGAAGGGAGGGGGGGGACAGGCATTAATTTAGGGTCGGTTTCCTTTTTTGCCAGAATGACAGGAAAAAACAAGTATTTTGTGTCTTAACATGATTTATCCGGGGTGTAAGATCCTTATGACTTCCAAAAATTGGTATATGAACTTACGGCAGTAGTCCCAATAAACTCCGGCTGAATTTGAAAGCAAATTTGCCTCTTTGACTCCTGCTGAATCGCTCTGATTCGTTAATTTGAAGGCATGTATATTTTCAACTTTAGTAATTTCTCTTCAAAACTCGCAGCAACAAAAAATGGGGGGGGGGGGGGGGGGAAGGGGGGAGTCGGGCATTCATTTGGTGAAGGTTTCCATTTTTTCGTTTTGTGTCAGGATGTCTCAACATGCATGATTTTTCCTGGTTTTTAGTTCCCTATATCGTCTACCAAATTTGTGTATCAACTTACCGCAATAGTCCCAATTAAATCCCGCTTGTCCTGTGTAAAATTGCAGTCCATGAACCAGGGGGCACCACGGTCGGTTAGTAGGTTCATCCTCAGTTGTACAACAGTAGTATACTACTCCTTTGTATGTGAAGGGGAAAATGCAGGTTCTACCAGAAACTACGCCTGTTTGTGAGCAAGGAGTTGTTGGGGCAGGCGTAGTTGAGATGGTGGTAGGTAAAACTTGGTGGAGAAAAGAAACAAATAATATGAGAACAACAAATCATCTCTTATCTTTGAAAGTGCTTAATATTCTAGACACAGATAATTATAAGGGCCTAATATCCGGGCTTGCCCAGTCTGCGGGTCGGTTGCTTTCTCAAGGTGCAGGGCTTGTTTAGTTTACCAGTTAATCCAAGAGTTATTTATTTTTCGTCAGCTCCTTTTTACTTAGGTGCGTGTACACAAATCGGTAGAGATCAAAATGAATGATATTTTTGAAATTGTCACCGCGGTAGACAAAAGGCCACTTTTTACTTTAAAATCTAGTAAAGGTAAGAGCAAATCCTCAGACGAGTAATAATATTATTAGAAAAGTAGGTTGAGTTTGATCGTCCGAGTGAACGTAGTCCTGAATAGGACTGTTGTTGTTGACAGTGACTGACGTTTCGACAACCTGTGCGGTAGTCATCTTCAGAGTCAAAGTGTTAGAGTCAAAGTCAGAGTCAAAGTATCACGTCAGTAGATGGTATTATATACTCTGGTTATTAATCTGATTGGTCAATAAAGTCAAGATGTTATTGGTCGTCTGTCAGTTAAGCCGTGGTGTTATTGGCTATGAAGACTCGTAATCAGTAATTGGTGCGTTTCGATCTGTCTATTGTCCTATTGTCACAGTTAAGCAGTCGTCTATTGTTAGTCAAATTGTCAGTTCTCCAGTCGATCTCTCGTAGTTAGTTTCGCTTCATCTCGTCAATAAGTCGTTTGTACGGCGCTGGTAACTGTTGGCTACTATTCAGTGGCGTTTGTTCAAAGTTAGTGAACCAGCTTTCCAAAGTAAGGCGTCGATGGTAGTCTCTAGAATACGTTATACATGTCGCAGAGTCCCAGTCAATTTGATGTTTCGTCTGTAAATGATGCCCAGCAATGTGATTGTTGACGTCACCATTCCTCGTTGCTCGTTTGTGTTCGGTCAGTCGCGTGCTAAGGTTTCTGCCGGTTTCACCAATGTAAGAAGCCTGGCAGTCGCAGCATTTGATCTTGTATACTGCTCCCTGTCTGTCCTCCGGTTTGTCTTTGTCCTTGACATTAGTATTAGGAACACCCACAGCAACACTGACACTCAGACGAACGTCAACTCTGGCCCTGTTACGACAGTTACTGTACCGTACATCAGAGGTACCTCTGAAACTATTGCACGTATATTACAACCTTACAATATACGTGTTGCACACAGACCCATAACCACTTTACGACGCCTGCTTAATAATGTCAAGGACAAAGACAAACCGGAGGACTCAACCTACTTTTGAAATGACTCCTGGGTTCAAACCTTTCACAATATTATTAGACTTGACATCGAGTGGAAAGAAAACTGTGTAGCTAAAATAAACCATCGCAAGACGTATTCGGTGAGCTTTGATGAATGTGACAAACAAATAAGAAACAAATTGTAGGAGTAATGAAAATTTGAAAATGTTATGCCCGTATCGCATAAGCCTTGAAAATTTCTAGGGGTAGGCTCTATTAATCAATCTCAATCCGGTTTTCTCACTTTTAACTTTTTCCTAGGAACACCACTTAGCCTCATTGACGAGTTTTTACCGATACGGTGGCCATATTGAATTAATTGGATTTAAGGAGTATTGTGGGATGCCTAGGGGGCATGAGCACGATCCGATATACTCGCACCATTATTTACGCGCGCTTTTTTCGAGCCAAATGATTGTAATGAAAAAAAAGAAAAAAACGTTGTGCCGTTTTTGGATTTAATAATGATCGCCTTTTTCCTGAGAAATATACATTGAAGTTCTCTTTTCCCCCAGAAAAACGCGTGTAAATACTGATGGAGTGCCCCCTGGACATCCCATAATACTCCTTAAATCTGATAATTTCAATATGGCCGCTGTATCGGTTAAAAGGTCTATTGAGGCGTGTGTATTTCCCTTGGGACGTATTAATTGGATTAAAGAAGAGCAGTCCAGTGGTGGTAAACCAGTCGGGATTTGCTGAAACCAGTTCTAATAAAACTAAGAGTAAGATATGAGAAACTATAAAAAAAAAACAGGTTTACTTGACTAAACCAGCGAGACTGGTTTTTCCAGTTAAGGTTGTTTACCAAGTTTTCCGCGACGCATCTGAAATTCAATTCTTCCCGTACGTGACCTTAGTATATGACGGAAGGTCAGAGAACGCTGCGAAAATTTCGTCCTGGTTCATGCTTATTAGTTTGTCAGGTGAGTAAAGATTTGGCGACGTTTTCTTACTGCTGTCATTGACTTCCAGTACTAAGTCAAATGACTAAAATGTGTGTTTTCGTTTTTTTAGGATAGCAATCATACGCGTAATTTTCTCTTGTTGATACTGTAGAACTATTAACATTTCACTGATTATACTACTGGCAAGTCAGGTGAATTATTTGGAGGTACGTATTTCTTTAAAGCGAAAAGTTCATTTAATTTTAGTTACTGTTTTTTGTCTTTGATCGATTCGATTACTGAGTATAACAAACGTTATTATTTTCTTTCCTTATTGAAGGTTTACCACCGGCATGCCATGTTTTTGAATTCACCATTCAAGTCATGTTATCAATCGCTGTTGACAGGCGGCTTCGATTATTTGGAACGTAAACCGTACTGTCAGCACCATGACAATCAAGGCTGAATTTATTGGAGGGCCAACGGTGCTGAGATGTTCCATAATCATATCAGTGTTTAAATCAGTCTTTACACGCGAGCTTCGCAGTCTTGCTTGAAATGACTGAGCTCAAAGTAAATAACAGTCTCCTTCAAAAAGTCTTCTTTAAGGGTATTTGGCACAGAGAAATCCAAGAGCTCCTTTCGGACGGTTGGATGAAAATGATAAAAGTATTTCGTTTCTTGACTAAAGCTTTAATTAATATTACGCTACTGAAGAGAGACAAGACTCAACTCAAGATTCAAGATCATTTATAGTATCTGTCTTGTCAGATATCATATTACTCCCGTGGCAATTGGAATATAAAAATACTACCTATTTTTTATTTCAAAAGCTTGGCGTTTTGTCTTGGTTATTAAGAAGAATTAGAATTATAATTAGTAGTTCAATCCTACAATGTAAGTCTAAAAAGTGTTGCATTTTTTTTCATATCCGGTAAATCATAGCGAAATTATTTATTTGTCAAGTTAAGTTTACTCTTCCTGATAATTAAAAACTGTGCAGCTGACTGTTGTTTTAGTTTCTAAAGGTATCTTGGAAAAATGTCAATTCCTTGTCAGTGTACTGCCAGACAAGACTTTATTAATTGCATAGGTTTTAAGTCTGATACTTTTTTTTACTTGACCTAAACCTTCGAAAAAGCTGCAAAAGTTGTTTTAAACACTGAAAAAAGAAAATTAAAATATTAAATTCAGCTTGTCCACAAGTCAAACTAGCTGAGATATTCAGTCTGAAAGTGGTCAATTTAAACATTTTATTATCGGTAACTCTACTTGATTCCGAGGCGTTATTCTCGCGGCCTCTCTCCCACTCTTAATCTCCTTCTCTAGGTGTAATTAATTGGACCTGGTGCTTAGTTCATACGCGCAAACCGACTCGATTTAATATGACTCCATGTGTCCCAGGCTGTTGAGGAGGTTTTGAGAGATCACGTTATTATTATTTGTTGAAACAGTGAAATATAGTGGGTGCCCCGCTAGACTCCAGTCGCAACAGAAAATAATGTTTGAGTTCCCAGACTAAAAAATCGCAGGGAGCAAACTGTGGAAGCATGCGAACGAAAGCTTAAACTGTAGTCCTTGTCACCTCCGGCACGCCCATTTGTTGTTACTTTGCTAGCAACAAATCTACTTGTTTTAATCAAAATGTACCTAAGAAAATAATGAAGTGACTCAAAAAAGTGTCCCCATCAATAAAAACAATGGTGATTCAACGGCAATTAAAATATATGAAGTTTCTGCCAGCCTGGTGGGTCCATCATCTCTTTTACAGTTCTCAGCCTGCCGCTGTCAACCAATATTATTATCACTTTGTCGTGCATTAGGGCGCATTTGGCGGGCTAAAATGCATGTTGCCCGCTGAAAAAAACAGGGAAAAGAAAGGTCAAATAGTTTTACGAGATAAGCAGTAAATCAATCTAGAGACGCCATTGTAATGTTTCAGCTGTTTTCTTGCATCGTTTGGCAAAGAAATCGCGCTGCCATTTTCATGGCTGAAAACACAGAAAACAACACACAATTTGGTAAATTCTTAATCTCCTCAGCTTGAGGAAAAGAGCCAAAATGGTAAGACTTTTCTGTTGTAAATAAAGTCTGTAGTAGCTCCATAGTCAGTGGAAGTGTGTGTAAAATTGAGGCTTCAAGTTGATTCAAGCCAAAGGAACTCAGTTCAGCCGAGTATGCCAAACTGTGAGTTAAACATTTGTACACATGTAAATTTAATTTTAACACTTACAAATCAGCTTTCGTATATATTATAATCTTTAAAACTCAATTGACACGATATAGTACTTTCTAGCCAGATTTGGGCAAAAATAATAAAGAAGTCTTTATTTTCTCAATGCCCTGTAAAGTGATACACCATAATATGAATAGAGTCTAAGAGCTCAGTTTAACCCTAACCCGTCTAGCAGCTCCGGCTAAAATGAGTCTGAGGCGGACCCAAAGCATATTTATGCCTCTATCATAAACTCTTTGCATCTGAGTGTCATCAGGCTTGTTTGATGCTGATGCACTTGATCAATAGGAGGCTATAGCTATTTTTTTAATGTGCAAAAATTACCCTTTATAGGCCATTCAAGTGGAGAAAAAAGCGTCTTTTACTGCACTCGTCAAAATGAAATAAACCTATCATAATATGAGCAATTAATATATAATAATAAGCCAAAAATTATTTCAAAAATACGCTTACAGTAGCGAATGGATAAACAAAATATGTATCGATTAACCAATATAAACAAGGCAATTCATTTTTTAAACCAAGTTAAGTTCACTATGTGACTAATTATATAAGATATCAACTTAGTTGATAAAACTGGTTGATAAAATAAAAAAAAGATTAAACAAAAACAATGTAATATTTAAAACCATCGTAAACAGTTATATGTTTGTGGTGGCGCCGCTAAGGTAATAAAAAAAAATCATTAAATAAGAACTAATTAATACTTCCTTTTTAGGCAAATACTGGCTTTTACCTTACGACTTCCACCTCAATTGTTTTGATCAGTTTTGGCCGGTTGAACAAAAACAATCAAAACGGAAACCTTTGCATTAACAGTTTAATACATGTTTTGCGAAAGGGAGATGCATGGTAATTGAACTCAAGCAACATGGCTGCATTTCATAACCATTTAGCGTTTTTTCATTGAAGTAAGAAAGCTTACAGGTCTTGAATTCACAAAATCTCACTCATTTAATGGAGGGCTCGATTGATCGATAGTAGAATAAAGAAATATGGCTGACCAAGAATGCCGCTTCACACTGTAAATGCCTCAGGCAAAAATAAATGGAAACATCTTATATTGCCCTGTCGGTTTCTTTTTAAATAGTTAAAACTATTTAAGCAGTTACGTAACTACAATTATCAAAGGGTACTCATTCTATTGAATAAGGTGGCCCAAAACTAATTTTTACTTTCCTGCTAGCACGAAAGCGATTCTTAATAAGGGAGAAAGGAGGTAGTTTTGTTTTGAAGAAAAAGAACGAAACGATGACATGGAACGGACCCTAGTCAGTATTGTTTCCTTGGACGAAAAAGATACCTCCTGGCCTGAGATAGATGTTTCAGGGCATGAATCTAAAGAAAAAAGAGGAATTAAATTTGGTGCAGATACTCAAAAGACCGCACCATTAAAGGAGACCCTTTTTCTAGGATTTGTCAAAAAGCGGCGAGTATATTCAGAATGGGAAGTTTTCCAGTACCTTGGACTGCTAGTAAGAACATCTGAATAGGTGACAAGCGACTGACAAGCAAAGCAGTGCCCTTTACGTAATGGATACCACGCTATTGTTGTTTAATTTGTTGTCATTTCTGTACAGTGGAACCTCGTAAAAACCAAGGGCCAGGGGACTGGGAAAATTTGTTCGCTACAACAAGTTTTTGTTATTTCGGGGTTCTTTTTCACATATTTTGTTGTTACTAGGACAAAGGAAATCTTTTCGTTATATCGCGAGGTTCCACTTTATAAGGTTTTTGTAAAAGAACGACGTCGACTACAGTTGATGATGCAGGTTTAAGGTTTTGTTAAGAATTTGGCTATTGAGTCATCACGGTTGAGTAACTCACCTATAATTTCTTCGTTTTGGAAAAAAGGTTCCCAAGGAACTCACACTTCAAAGTAATTCAAAAACACTTACTCAAGCGACCATCTGCTTAATTCCCCTTTGCGTTGTGTTTTGGTTGTTACAAAAAAAGCCCCTATTGATGATAACATTTCAGTAAAGGAGGTATTCAAGAGACTACAGCGTAAAAGCAGGCTCTTAGTATAAACGATGTTTGTCACATGGAACTAGTTTAGCGGCTTCTAAGCTTCCACCAATCTCCCACCAGTAGCTTATTGGTAGAGCATCTGAAGTAATAACCAGCAGGTCATAGGTTCGTCTTCCGAGACGCCTCGGTCACTCATACATAATTGTTGTTGTTTATTTTCAAAGGTTCCACCACAAACAAGCAGCGTGAAAGACTGTTTACAATATATACACTATAAAACGCAATATATATTACGCGTGAAAGTTTTGAGAAGGTGTTACAGGAATTGAAATCAATGCCAGCTACACTTAAAACATTATTCCCATGAAAATTGCCTTTTTAAGATTTTCGTCTTAGATTACGCAATGATCCGCAGCCCTTGCTACAAAAATCAAGATAAATCACTTAACATGTACGTTTCTTTAAAGCTTAAATAATATGCATTGTCAAGGACTGACTGGTCAAGGAGGCTTGTCACTCACTAATGAAGAAAACTGCTATTTAGAGTGCTAACTTTGTATATGTCCCGGGCAGTATTGCGGACTTGGCTTAAGGTTGAATATTCATCTCGATCAACGCAAAATTAAAATATTACAATAAGCAGACGTTTTGTTTATCTTTTTCGTGCAAAGACAAAAATAAAAAGGAAGGAAAGAAATCAAGAAAACAGTTGAAAATAAATACCTTCACCATTAGTTGTCCCTGTTTTTCCAAGGAGGACGAAAGAGAAAAGCAGGAGCATCTTATTCATCACGACTGGAATTGAGCTTCACTTAACACGGCTGGTTCAGACTGCAGTCTTTGGTCGATAATGGGCCTTTTATTCACAGTGTCTCAACGCAACATTAACTCTATCGACTTACGTAGAAATATTTCGTCACTGAGTTAAATTAAATTGTACGTGACAGTCAAAAATGAGCTTAGGTATTCAAAGTACTTCTACATTGGGAATTGGGGGACCTAATTCTTGAGCAGTATAATTAGGTGGTTTTACTCTGATATTGTGTTGTACCACCGTTTATGATTTTTTTTTGCTTTTGCATTAAGATGTTTTTTGAATGTCAAGTAAACAAAGAAAGCTGGATTTCGTCATCACAAATTACGTCTTCCTTCTTAACAATGATTTCTTCCTTACAACTTCCACCTCGACTGTTCCGACCAGTTTCACCTGAGTAAACAAACAAGAAAATAATAATGATAATAATAATAATTGATCAATGAATCAAAACGAAAACCTGTATATTAACCATGATTGTTATTGGGGGATGGGAATTGAACTCAATTGCCTAATCATTTATTATTTTATTTAAGTTTTTTATTGAAGTACAGTATAAGAAAACTTACAGGTCTTGAGTTCACGAAATCTCATTCATATGGAGAGGCCGAATGAAGGCAGAATGTGGGCACGACTGAACAAGAACTGATGCCGCTAGAGTTTGAACAGAATCCCTTGGAAATGCCTTATGGAAAACATGTTATATTGCCCTGTCGGTTTCTTTAACTAATTCAGTCGTTACATGACTACGTTATCATATCCATTCAGCCTTTTTTTTTTCTATTGATATGCATTTGCATTTAGCGTTGTTCTTATCCGAGACTCAGCTGAGTTTGGAACTAAAGTTTGAATGAGAAATAGAAATAATCAAGTTTTGTTACACTGATCTAGCAAGTCAATTAGCGCTGTTAGTGTGGAAACTATTTCCATTACCACAGTGTGGTAAACAAAGGGTGCTCATTCTTCTTGAATCATCGGAAACTCTAAGGGTCAAATATTTATAATGAACAAAGTCTAACTTAAGCCGCGGTTTAACGTATCTTTGAACTTCCACACAGTAATTTTCAAGGAGTTATAATAACTCCTATAGTGGGGCTAATTTAACTCCTTGCAGTAGAGTTATTTTTTAGGGAGTTATTTTAACTCCAAAAAGGAGTTTAAGGAACTCTTTTTCAGGAGTAAAAGTGACCCCAGATATTGAAAAGTTAATATAACCCCAAAAAAGGAGTTATCCTCTACCTAAAATTATTAATCCACTTTCAGAGTTAAATTAACTCCAAAAAGAGTAAAAAAAACTTATGTAAGGAGTAAAAATAACTCCATTTCGGAGTTATTTTAACTCCAGACTGGGAGTAAAAAGAACTCTTTTTCAGGAGTAAAAATGACCCCAAATTCGGAGTTAAATTAGAAGTTAAAGTAACCACCAAAAAGGGGTTATCTTAAAAAACCAACCAAAGAAGAAATCCGCACAGATAAATGATAAATGATAAATGACTTAGAACGCGGTTTTGTTTAACACTGGCTAAACCTCGTTTATATATCTGGCCCTCAGTAAATATCTTTAAAGATGGCCCAAAACCGATTAATAAGTTTCCTGCAAGTACGTTGAATTATTCTTAATATGAGAGGGAGTGGGTGGTTTTTTTTCTTTTTCTGTTTTTGTTTTAAAGAAAGAGGACTAAAAAGGTGAAAGGATTTGAATGAAATGGACCCTTGTATCATTTCCTTAAACTTGTCAACCTCATTAATAATTCATAAAGGAAATGCAATTTAAGGAAATTAATGTTTAATGAGAGCTTGGAAATCAAATGAAAAACTACTTATTTTTGCATCCTTAAATTCTCCTTCTAATATCACTTTGTTTAAGAAGTAATAATACATAGATTTAGCCAGGGCTAAAAGCGAAGCTCCCATTAATAAATTTATAATTTAAAACAAACAATAAACTTGTAATCCATAAATCAGTTAACTTAAGGTGATTCCCTAGTTTTGCACTGCGCATCTCTTACTGCGCATAACAAGATGGCCGCCGTAAAAAAAGGACATGCGAAGTAACATTATTCAAATGAAGTTGATGAAGGGAAAAGCTATTGGAATTTTTGCTTGCGGTTGTTTCTTGCCGAGGTGAGACTCAGTGTGTTGGAAATGGCATAACGTAAGCAGTACGCGTGTTGCTGAGTTCTACTTCCTTGCGGAGAACCTTGATAGTGGATGTTTAACTTGTGCTTACTCATTTTGATTTTCATTTAAACGCTTTCTTTATCACATTGTGTCCTAAATGTGACGTCTCGAGGTAAATTCTGTAAAAAAGGAGTTTTTAATACTATCTTCCCCCTTTCACATACATTCTATTCTGAAACTCGCCCCAGTCCTCTCTCAAAAATCGGGGAAAATGCATTTGGTGCGCACTTTCTGCAGCTCTACCGCAAAAACGAGTACGGTGACCCCCATTTTTTATTTCATGATTTTAACAAGGACAGTGTTTCCTTTCGATAATAAAAAAATTGGCACAAATCTATGTTTGGTTTTTTGGCAATTTTACTAAATTGTACGGATTGAGCTATCACGGGTCGAATAGCGCGTGTCCAATTTAATTCTATTTTGGAACGTAAAGTAAAAACAAGGGCATTAAAAGGCATTTTTCTGGTACGTAAGTGGATAATCAACACATTAAAGTCAAATTCTGTGCGGTACCACATGCATCATCGAAAAAATCTCTCCTTTTTGTCTAGTTTTGGGCTGCGCGCGGTTTTTTTCAAAGTCTTAAATAGCCGTATTTCTCAGCATTTTGACGTCAAAACAAGCACGGTCAACCCCCACTTTTTATTACTTTTTTACCATCTTCTTGACTTGTTACATCAGTGTACCAAGTTTCATTTACAATCTATGTTAGGTTCTTTTACTATAGGGAATCACCTTAAGGGCGCAGTCTTGTGACTTTTGAGGGAAAGGCTAAGTGATTTTAGAGCGAAACAAATCTTGCATCGAGTTGATAGCCTTATATGTACACCCAAAAAATAGCACTGGCAATCATTTTCGGTAACATTTAAGAGCAATAATGGCTCTTAATCACAGTAGATTAGGCGTGGAAAACAAATTCTTGGAAAAAAAATCAGGCCGAATTTTTGCGTTCGACAAGTTTACTTTAGAAAATCTTGTCAACAAATCTGGGTGCGTGCAAACCAACCTTTTATAGTTTTTATACATCACATCTGAGGTTAAAGAATACTATGAGGCGCTGTTTTTATCATACAGACCTCAGACAATTGGCAGTCAGTTTCACAATTTTTCAAGACAAATTACATTCGTTCAATATTCAGGACAATCGAAGCACTCGTGGGCTTTTAGCGAAACAGTTCAAAAAGTTTCCAAAATCACCTACACGGCCAGCCGGTTATTTGCAAAGAATTTTTAAAAGAGTTATGCTTCAACATAATAAAGAATTTATTGTGTTTATTTTATATTGATAGTTTTATGACGACGTGTAATTTTAAAAAGCGTGTGATACGCGAGGCAGTACTCCTGCAAGCGATGTTCATGAACGACTGAAAACAAACGGCAAAGAGATGAAAATTGTAAGAGACAACTAACAATAAAAAAAGATCAGAAATATAATTCGGTAGAACATTTACAGAGACAACAAGTTTCATTCACGAAAACAAGTATTTAAGTGTCTCTAAGAATCCTGAGTCATTAAGCTTAAAGATTAAGTTTAAGTTTAAGCCACCGGTTTCCCGTTGTTTGTTGTTTTCAAAGGTGAACTCGCGACAAGAAAATCGCTCAAAGCTTTCTTTCTACATCCAAAATAGTACCTAAATATTCTTCGGAACGGTTTTTCTTTCTATTTGCGGTGAAATATCGACTAAAGGCTTTTTAAAGCTCTGTAAGCTTATATCAAACCTCATATTAGGTCAGATCAGTGTCTCAAATCTTAATACAAATGTGCATAAACTAGCCTCATAAACTGCGCTCGACTTCATGAAAATAGATATAAATACACAATTACTCTGGCTTACCATATTTCGAGATGCAGCTCCTGAAAGCTATCAAGTAAGGCCTGAATCGCTTACGCAACCAGCAAGGTGAAAAACAAAAACGATGCCATCCGAAATCAGATTTCCGACTTTGACAAGCAGCGCATTTCTCAAACAAAAATTCAATAAAGAAATCATCCATGAATAACAGAAGACTCTTTATAGCAGCTGTATTTCATTTTGTACATACAGTGGAAAAAACAGTTAAAACATCACAAGTTCTCACAAAACTCTGTCAGCTTCAGCTGTCAGGGCAAACAAGTTTCAAGATGCTGTATGAATTTTCCGCATGAACTCACCTGTCATATTTTGACCAATCAGGGCATAAAAATTGGACTTGGATTGTGACCAACGCGTGACTATGGTTTAGAAAAGTGATAAGTATCTGTCTTCCCTGATTGCATTTTTAAATAACTGGCTAAATTTTCGCGTCCGAGGTCAGTTTGAAATCAAAATGCCAATATTGCTGGGCCATAGTGACATAAACACAAGCCCAAAGTAGTAGAACAATTTTCATTACTATGCTGCGCCTCTGTGGCACACGCGGGGATACTAAGATATGGGTGAAAATAATTTCCGCGTGTGCAAAGAAATGCAGCAGGGGTGAATGTTTTCGTCGCTGAGGGGAGGAGGGAGGGGCAAAAAACGAAAGTCTGAACAGTCCTCTCGGGGCATGAACGCATATGAGAGTGATCTGATGACGGTAGGGCGTATAAATACTAAGCTAAATACCCAGGGGTGTTAGAAAGGTCTCTAGAAAGAAAATATGCTAATTTAAGGAGCGCGCGAATCCATTTCGGCGCAATTATATCAATGAAAATAGTAGAACAATTTTCATTACTATGCTGCGCCTCTATGGCACACGCGGGGATACTAAGATATGGGTGAAAATAATTTCCAACCTGAGCGCGAAATGCTGCGAATAAGCCAACGACCCACTGAAAACGCCATATTCCCCCCAATCTCAGACGCCCAAGCCCACGAAGAATCAAGGAAAGGCGAGGGATAGCCCCTCGAGATTGTTGCGAGCGCGGAACTCGGCCCCTAATGAACCTGCGCGAGGAATACTATCTTTCCCTCTAACAGTGCCTTGGGCAAGAAGAGAAGCTGGCAGCGAAAAATCCATAACTTTGGGGACTTGAGGATAATATCGAGCCATCTGGATGCTTTTCCAGCCAACATGACTAGCCACTTGGTCATCTGAGGCACCTAGAAGAGATAGAGTTATAGAACAACCGCTCCTAAAACTGTGCATAGTTTCGCCCTCATCAATATTTAACGCCGTGAGATGAAGGCGGAGACGGTTAGCCACTGTAGAACCCACGAACAGCTTTGGCGAAACACGACCTTTAGAGTCGGTAGCACGGAAGAGAAAACCCTCCCGAAGGTTGATGTTCATAAGGTCGGCTATCTTAACATACGTAGTGAGGTTTACAACAGGGCAAACCACCGTGTCCTGGGGACACCTCTTAACGGCAAACTGGTTCTTGGAGTCCTTTCCACGAAGCGTCTTCCCAAACGTGTGGTGAAACAAAAGACCTTGATCTAAAGGTAGCAGGAGAACCTCTTTGGTATAAACACGACCAAGGTTAGATGCTCTGTCGCCCGACACGCTTGGAAATTTTTGTGCCAATTTTGGCCAAGTTTCGTGTCCCCGTTTCCCCAGTCCTCTTCTTTGAAATTCTGCGCGGCCATATCGCCGGCCCGCCAAGAGCGAAAATCGGTCAGGCTTATCGCCATGTGAGAGAGAACTGGTACTAATAAATAATGTTTTGACGAGCGCGATAAAAGCTACGAAGAAAGAGCTTTTTATCGGTACCTTGCATGCCTTGTCTTCGAATATTTTGAGACTAGCTTTATGTCGGCGAAGAGAGAGTTTCTTGCGAGGTTCTTGAGAGAAAAGTCTGGCTGAAGTAAGCTTTGGAAAAGGTTTTATATCTGCTGTTTGGTGCCCATATCTCAAAAACGGAAACGAGGAAAACATGAAGAAGGTATTTATCCTTTGTTTTGATGCTTTAGTTGCTTAAGTTTGGAGCTTACGCACGTGAATTTTTCTTACAAAAAATACCATTTTTAGGTCAATCAGGTTCACATCACGCTTGTTAATGGATGAACTAACAGGCTTTGGATGACTTGCGAGACGCAAGAAAATCACTCCTCCGCTCCGAGGTTGTCCTATTCTCAGTAAAGCGATTTCTACTTCGTGAATTGTCAAGACAAAATGCTAACCTTCGTGGCAGATAATAATAAACAGCGAGGAATTTTGTTCGTTGAAAAGTAGGAAGTTACAATAATACATCATGTCATCGTCAAACAACACCAGTTCAGCCACGTTCAAGTGTATTTGAGGTCTCTTCTTTGACATTAAAACACCCCCACCAAACAAGAAAGGTGTCCCTTCAAATTTCTTAATGAAGGTAAGTTAAACTTATCGAAGCGAAGTTCTTAAAGAAGGCATTTTGAAACTTAGTTGTTACTAAAGAGATCGATAATTAGGACGACAATCGATATACATAACAGAGCTGCTGCTCTACATGACATGATGTCTACTGAGCTGAAATATTACTGTATGAATAGTTTAACTTGTGTTCATTTCATTTATTGGTTTGAAATTGCAATTCCTAATGTTTTCACGGCTCTTCAATGCCGTTATAATCAGCCGTAGTTCGTCTGGCTTCACGTCGCCATCTTGAATTTGTCTTTGTTAGGAACCAGTCTTCGCACGGTCCCGAAAAAAGTTGGCCCGGATTGAAGCAAAAATTTCCAAGCGTGCGAGTAGAAATCAAGACAGAAGAACGCGAGATCGCGGCTTATGATGTACCTTTCCAACGGGGATACGGATGAAAGGAACATACGGTCACGTAAGTAGGTGCACAGCTTGGTAAACTTGTCAAAGAAAAATGGCACAGCTTGGCGAGGGGAAACTCTTGCTTTAGCTTGCTCCTCGGCGATTGATACAAGGTATTTCTTAACGGACGGATGAGCCGCAGGGTTACCAGGGGACAGACCCGACCAATCACCCGTTCGACCAACGGAATTAAAAATAGCACGTAGCTTGCCAATTGTGCTATTAACTGTACCAGCGGCTAGTCTAGTGGGGGCAGCGACAGGTCCGTTTAGAGCGAGAGCCGAAATTAGGGCAGCTGGGCGCGTGGATCTTAGTCTTTCCCTTAGAGTCCTTCCACACGAGAAACCTAATGACATCCTTAGGGGAAGCAGAAATGGGAGACTTGGGGGTTGGAAGGGAGGATAAAAAGGACTCCAGTGCGAAACGCAGACTACTCTTCTGTTTCTCATAAGGTTTGGCAGCCCTAACTGATTGAAGAGAGGAAATTCGGCGATCGATGGCGGGCAGATCGAGGGAAACTGTGGAGGTTCTTGCGGCTACTGCAGGCGGAGCGGGTTGAAATCCACAGTGTTGGCAAAAGTTAAAGCCAGCGTCGTTAGCGTAAGAACAATCGGGGCACAAGGAGGCAGGCTTCCAAATGCGAGGAACGTTCACAGAGTACTGAAGAACGGAGAAATCACAATGAGACAAGCGGATACAAATAAGTATTTTAATAGAAAAATACACAATCAAACATTATAATGCAAATTACCAAAAGTTACACTCGGAGCGGAGGTGATAAGAAAAGGAGCACTGTCCTGCACAAAAAATCATTGTTTAGACAGGGCAAATTCGAAACACCCACAAATCCCATTGGAGTGGCCTAGATGCCATACCGGAAATGGTATCAGCCGGAAAGAGCAGGATGTCGCGATCCCCTTGAGAACCAAGGTTGAACGAGTCTACGCAGGAAGAAACGAGAAGCGGCCACCAATATTTCCTGGGACGAAGGTCGGGGACGACAATCGTGCAGGGACAATCCTGAGATGCGAGAAATCTAACCAGGGGGCCAACAAGGACAAACGGTTGAAATACATACGCATTGTGAGAAGGAGCTATCACCTGCGAGAAAACATTGGTCCCAAGTGCCTGCGACGAGGGATAGGGAGCGAAGAAAGGAAGCGCTCTACCGGCTAAATCTCTCTGGACATTATCAGGAGTAGCCATAAGGTCGATGGTGTGAGGGCCGAAGGTCCTTTGAATAACCTGCCAGGACGCGGGACTCAGCGAGCAGTCCGGATCTGAGAGAACTCGGGAGGGATAATCTGCGGGGTTTTCTCCAGAAGGGACGAAGTGCAAAATGACATGTAAATTAACCGATAAAGTTAAATGGAAGATTTCCTTCAGAACGTTGTTTACGCGGGCGTTCGAGAGCCATCGTTTTTCCAGCAAGCAACCAAGGGTGCATTATCGACGAAACAATCAACCCTAGCGTTTGAGACAAGACGAGCCACCCTTTGCAAAACGAACAGAAGGGCCAAAGCTTCCTTCACGATGATGGGAAGATCACCTTCATGGAGGTCCCAATGACCGCGAAACTCTTGCGGTTGCGGTTGACCAGGCAAACGGAGGATGCCGCTCCAGCCAGATTTTGACGTATCAGAAAAGACAGTTAACTGGAAATGCTTCTCATCCTTCCACGGTAAGAAACCGGACCACGAATCCAGGAAACGCCAATGTTCAAGCTCTTGCCTTAAGTCGGAGGAATCAGGAATAGCTCGTGGGGACTTAAGTGCCTTCGACATGGCCAAACACGCCGCTCGAGAATACAACCTGGCTGCAGGGACGACAAGTGTGAAGGAGTTTATCTTTCCAACAAACTTCTGAAGGGACTTAAGAGATACCGTTTTGTGGCTAAGCAGATCTTCTCTAAGAGAGGCGAACTTAATCTTTTTATCGAGGGGCATCAAGAACGCAGTTTTAGTAGAGTCTATGATGTACCCCAGAAAAATCGGCGGTTGCGTGGGGAGAAGGGTCGACTTGTCAAGGCCAATAAAGTAGGCAAGATCAATGAGGATGCAGCAGGCGATATAAAGGGCTGCTTGAGCCCGCTGAAAACCAGACCACGAACAAGGAGGAGCGGTACGCCGGATGCGAAGTTCACCAAAATGACGGTCGTCTATATATTGAGAACATGAAACGCCATGAGACCGAATGTAGCTAGTGGCGATCAAACCGATAGAATGATAAAGGTACGCGCTAGCCTTCCATCCAAGGGGAGAGTATTAAAAACAAAGTACCATCCATTCCACTGAAGACCGAAGTACGTCCTACTGTTTGGCGAAAGACGGACATGGTCATACCCACTTTTGTCAACGCACGTGGTTTGGAAACTATTGTTATGGACGTAACGGGGGAGGTCAGTAATGAGATCCAAAGAGAACGGAAGATCTTTGATCCACAAGTTGAGAAATCTTTCATCATGGCACATACGGGGTTTTGAAGGTTCAATGGTGATGGGCATAACCAAGTGAGGAGGTGACACTTCCCCCACTTTCCCCCAAACCGACAGAGAGCCATTGGCCACTCGCTCCAGAATAGTTTTAGAGATAAATCCAGAAAAGGCTTGACAGCTTTGACTGTTGGGGAAAAACGCACGAGGGGGTGAGGAGCCGCTATAAACTTGACCTTGAAATAAACCCTCAAATTTAACGAAAAATTCTGTTGCATCCACACCAAACTCCAGGAAACGAAGGAAAGTTGATCGGACCGGGGAATGATGGAGAATCCTGGACCACATAGACAGATTATGATGGATGAAACCCGATATAAAAATGAGGGGTTGCGAAAACGGAGAAGACTTGGCGAGGCATGGACCTTCCCAGCGGCCACCATCTCAAGAGACGGGAGTGGACCGGCCCAGTTGGAGGGCTCCCCTTTCCAGTTACACCCCATAGGAGTTGACTTAACAGATTTTTGGGCATGTTTTAACTGAAGGTCAAACGACAAGGATGACGTCTGGAAAGAGCGAAAAAATTGAAAAGTTACCACAAAGATAAATAGATAACTGAAAAAGGGGAGCCACCAACCAGGCCGATCCAGGGACCCCGTCACAGACAGAGTATCGGGTATAGTTTAGAGAACCCGTCCCAGATCGACCAGATTGATAGCGGGGGTAAAAAACCAAAATAAAATAACAACGGACTTAGAAGCCAAACAGGTAAACATTTATTTGGACAAAGTAAATCACCAACATCTGAACATATCAGTTCCTGGGGCAGAATCTAGCGATATGACCCCTTTGGCGGCAACTGAAACAGGTAGGCTGCGAGAAACGTGGACGATACCGGAAATCGGGGGGCCTGCGGAAGGAAGACTGCGTGGGCGGAAGAACATTAGGCCATAACGAAGCCGTCGGACGAAGAGACTTTTGAATGGCTTTCGCTACTTCAATGTCCTCCTTATCCCCAACCAACTCGAGAAGAATGCTTTGGAAGTGCGGGTTGCCGAGGAGAGGGCGGCACTGACGGAGAATTGCGCTAAAACGTTTGGTTCGTGCATCCGCTTTGTCCCGAGCTAAATCCACCAAAGACTCGAGTCCTGCCAGAGCTCTATAAGGATCAAACACGGGCGGCGGCTTCGCGAGTTCCTGCTGTAGTGAGAAGAGAGCCGTCGCAACAGAATTAGAGGCAGAGGACCTTTTAAGTTCCAGAAGCTCATTTTGCAATTCCCTAACGGTCATCTCAGCCTAACGAAAGAGTTTTGAAATAAAATTAAGACTGGCGAACAATACAACCAAAAGAAACTTGATCATAAAATTATGAAACGTGCAGTCGTTGGAATGCAACCGATTGGCGCTACAAAAGAAGCTATAGTAGAAAACAACAACACAAGCATATTAAGGCATGGCCTGAGCCTAATTGGCACAAAATCCTGCAAGGGTGATAATTGACTTTGTGAAAATTTAGAAGAACCATCCAAAATTTTGCAACCTCGGAAAAAACCGGTAACCTTAATTTTGCTGTAAGGTAAGAAATAGATATCTGTGTAACGTGACCACTTATTGTAGAGTCCAGGAAGGAAAAGAACACTAAAAACGGCGGAGCGAAATGCCACACAGTGTATATGAAATACAGTATTTACCAATGTATCACCATTTCTCGCATGAATCTGGCTGGAATGGTTGACCCTCGTGTTAACTAAATTAGTAATAAAGCAAAATAGGTCACGTGACGCTATTGACCTGCTAACATCTTTAAAGAAATTAATATTCTCCCCTTTCCGGCTACGGAAAAAATTCGTACGGCAAAACAAGCATTTACACATGGTTTAAACTTAGTTGTAATCAACCATTCCTACTCCAGTTTGATTTTCTTTGAATATCATTATCACGCGACGTAAACGTGACCACATCACTTTAACCCTAATGAATTCAAAGCCTCAAAAGAAGTTTCTCGAAAGGTTTTGCAAGAAAACAAGTTTATCTTAGCGTGGAGTCGAGACCAAAAAATTGAGCCATGCCTTAACATGCTTAAGAGCAAAACGTACTACAATACAAAGATAAACGAAGAAAAACAGAGAGGAAACTCTCTATGACTGTAACCCGTGGAGAGAGAGAAAATACGAGCATAAACAAGCGTTCAAAGCGGTAGATGCCAAAACATTATATAAGAAAGAATGCAGAAAAAATACGCACGATGGAGTATGAAAATGAGATATAAACAGAAAAAGGAACAGGATGACACGCTACCCGCGAGAAAACCCATCAAAGCAACTCGCCATGAATACGAACCTAAAAAGGCCACACTTAAAAATAAGACCGGCGTTAGACGGCGACCGACGACACGGGGCAAACATGAAAAAACCAAAGATAACGACAACCAACAGGCAGGCCAACACACGCCATGACAACTGACTTAAAACGGGATACGCCAAGAAAACTAAATTGTTTCAAGATGACACACACCGTGAGAAGCAACTTGAAAAGCGACACACGCCATAAGAACCAAGTCGACATACGCTAAGAAAATAAATCTTAGACTACACACCTTGAAAACGAATTTTAGTACAAAACGCCGCGAAAACTAACTTGAGGACGACACACGCAATAAAACTAACGTGAGAGGCGACACACGCCGTAAGAAGTAAGGCGATATACGTTATGAAAATTAATGTCAGACTACACGCCGTTGAACAAACTTGACAAAACGCCGTGGCAACTAACCTGCGGGCGACACACGCCATGAAACTAAGTTGAAAGGCGACATACGCCATGAAACTAACTTGAGAGGCGACACACGCCGTAAGAAACAAGGCGACATACGCCATGTAAATAAACTTCAGACTCCATGCCGTAGAACGACCTTTACAAAACGCCGTGGAAACTAACCTGCGGGCGACACACGCCATGAAACTAAGTTCAGGGCGACACACGCCCATGGAAACTAACCTGAAGGCGACACACGCCCTAGCTGAAAGCTAACTCAAAAGGCGACACACGCTAAGAGAGCTGTTTTGCAGACCCAAACATGATTGTTATGAACTTGAAGCTAACCCGAGGGGCGACACACGCCGAAGATTGCAGAGTGAGAAACGTATAAGAAACACACCAAAACGACCTTGACTAAACTACAGCTCTACGAAAAACAACCGAACCACGGAGGGAGCAGCAACAACGCTAAGAAACGAAAGAAACCAGCTTACCTCTTCAGCGGGTGGCGCAGGATTATCGCCAGCAATAGGAGCTGCAGGAGCGGCGGCCGCAGCCGAGCGAACGGCTTCCAAAACGTCTGGGGGAATAGCAACAGGTACTTCAGCCATGAAAGAAGTTGCTCAGCGACGAAAACATACGATGAATCCACAAAAAAGGAAAGTCTGAACAGTCCTCTCGGGGCATGAACGCATATGAGAGTGATCTGATGACGGTAGGGCGTATAAATACTAAGCTAAATACCCAGGGGTGTTAGAAAGGTCTCTAGAGAGAAATATGCTAATTTAAGGAGCGCGCGAATCCATTTCGGCGCAATTATATCAATGAAAATAGCTAGAAATTGTGAGAGTAAACATTGGTATGCCTGTGGAGCGGACAGACGGTCGGGCGGGCAGGCGGTCGGTCGGTCGGTCGGTGTACGGTCACGCGATTACCAAATTTTCTCGGATGGGTAGTTTATCACATTTTCTTACCCATGGTTCTCCGCAGGCGCGCTTCGTGCGCCAGAGCTTCGCTATCAAGCATTCGACACGGTGTCTCATCGTCAGAACACCTCGAAGTTCGTCAAAAATACTCCGCTGCGAGTCATATTTTCAACTCTCTTCTCGGTTTTTCAACTGGTGATGAAACTGCGTCTCATGCTTGATCTATTACATAAAACACCTCGAAGTTAGTCAAAAATACTCCGCTGCGCGTCGTATTTTCAACTCTCTTCTCACTGTTTCATCTGGTGATGAAACACTGCGTCTCATGCTTGGCTTGATATATTACGCGAAAAAAGAATGGATGTCAGTCAGGGCATGAACCTGAATAGGAGTGAGAAATTACATTTGGAAGTGGTATTCAAGACCCTACAGTACAAAAAACAGGCTCTTTTGCTAGGAATTATACAAAAAAGAGGCTAACATTATTGGGGAGTTTTCCGTTGTATGGACTGCTACAACTTCTGAAAAGGTGACGTGGGACTGGCAAGAGGGGAGAGGAAGACTGTACAAATTATTTTAAATCATAAAACGTAATACATAAGTCGTGTCAATTTTTTTTGAAAAGGTGTTTCAGTAATAAACCAGTGCCACTTTATCTTTAGGAAAACAGTACTCCCGTGAGAATACACGCTTTCCTTTTCGGATCGCCTCATGATCCTGGCTATAAAAATCAAGATTAATCACGTATGTACGCTCTATTCTTAGAGTTAGGTACTTCCAGTCTGAATATTATCAAGGACAGAATGAAGAAAGCTTGTCACGCACTATTGATTAAAAGAAGATTCCTATTTAGAGAGCTTATACATGCTCCCACCAATAAGAATTGGTTTGATGTCGCACGATAACAGGATCGGGCGAAATTTAATTTGCTGTAACGCAATGTTCTGTCGCACTTTGAAATAATCGTCGCACTTTACAATACCTATCGCACTTTGTAATAAAATTGTCGCATTTTGTAATAAAAAATCTGTCGCACTTTGTGATAACAGATCGTCGCAGTTTGGAAAAAAAATAAGCTGTCGCACTTTGTAATAAATTTGAAATGGATGGTCGGAGGACCAGTAAACCCAATAATTAGAAATTAACGAATGAGGTTGAGTAGGATGTGAAGAATTAGGCAGATCGAGGAGGGTCGGCCGAGGTGGATAATAACATCCGAGATCTGCTTTATTCTTCAGATCCTACTCAGCCTCATTCATTAAGCCAATTAGATGCCAGCTATCACATGAACAGTTGATGCCTACATTTTCGCGCCTAGCTCAGCAAAACAGCACTTCATATTCTTCTCTTCGTGGAACAAAATCCCATCCCACCCTTCCCTATCTCTGCTTGATTCTCTCTGCTGGTTTTATTAAGGTTTTATGTATCATTATCTTGCTTAAAATTGAAAGTTTCTTATACTTTTTGCAGTCATAAGAACAGCAGATCATTGTTGTTTTCACTGTGAATCCATGGACAATTGTTAGAGAGACATGGCAGAAAAAGGTTGAGGTTTCTACTGAGGGGAATCATTCTTAGCCGGAATAGCCTCATTTCTGTGCACTTAGTTAATTTGGGCCTTATATTTTGATTATTAAGTTGATTACATTTTAGTTTTCATTTATTTACAATTTTATTAATATAGTTTTGTCTGACCTCTCTCCCTCGAGGTTCATGTTAAGTGTCTGGCTCTGCTTTCTGGAGGGTTCAAGTTTCGCTCACTCGTTGCTGTGTTCAGAAATTACGTCAAGAACTCTTGCGAAAATACTGTACGCCTGCGCTTTCCGTGAAGTGTTCTATATTTCATCACTACTCCTTGAGCAGTATAATAAAAGGGTTTTTACCTTGATTTTACCAGGGTCTTTCACTGCCGTTCTTTATTTGTTTGTTTATTTTTGAATATCAAGTAAAGAACGAAAATTGGACCTATAAAGCAATTTTCCGAGTACTTGAATTATAGACTTCCCGGCGTCACCAATGTAATAAGGAACCCCTTCAACATGCCTTAGTATATTGACGTCTTAAATAAAATTAGGACTTCCTTAAACTTGTAGCAAGCTCTCGTAAACGCAGCAACCAAGGTCTGCACATGCTTTTGCGTTTGCTCATTACAAACAAGCGATAAAACTAGACAGTCACATGAGTTTTTTTTGGTATCCTTTATTCTATCTTTTTCAACACTATTGATACTTTGGATTTTAATCAACATTTTACAGTTTAGTCGTCATTGCGTTTTACGATTTTTGTTGCCAACTCCAAGTTGTACGGTAAAAAAAAAAAAAACCTAAAAGCACCTCTTAGCCTAGTTTATATAGCATCAGATTCTCCTCTTCTTTTTCTTTTTCTTCTTCTTCCTCTATTCCTCTTTCACGTCGCGTCACGTATTTCACGTGAATCGTTTCAAATCGTTACCTTGGTCAAAAACAAATAAGGAATAATAAGCGATCCTTACTCAATTCTCCTCTCTTGTTTAAAACTACTTCTAATTATAAGTTTATTTGAAAAAAAATAAGTCTTAAGCGACGATTTAAATTTAACTGTTAAAATTAGCCTCGTAACGTATACTCAGCAGCAATTTGTTCCATACAGCCGGGACAGCCATTTTAAAGAAGCGATCAACAAGTGTCTTTTCCAGACATTACATGTGTATTTCAGCGATCGCGCGATTAAATGGAATCAATTCTTCAACGACAATACCAAGTAGAATTCAGAGCTGTTTTTAAGGCTGATATCCAGACTGGAACCACTGCGATCGAAACAATCTTTCAGATACCTGGACTTTGTTTTTCAGTGATCATATTGAATATACACACCAACCTGGACACCATTCAGTCCTACAGACATTGCAAATCACCCCATGTAAGGAAATCCGGAGTCCGCGATCCAGAAAATTGTTGCTTTTGGAATATCTGGAATCCTGCGCCTTGGAATCCGGACTAAAGCTCAAGGAATCCGGAATCTCGCTAACGATAGATCCGAAATCCAAGTTCCACTGACAAAGAATCTGGAATCCATGGCGTAGAATCCAGAATAGATTGTCTTGGATTCCTTAACATGGGGCGACTGCAATTATTGACTGGATTAGCTTACATTGGGTTCTGCTCTCGTTAGTGCCGTTCATTTCCTTCTCTTGTCAGTTTTCTAATAATAGAGGAGAAGGGGAGTCAAGTAAGATGACCAGCATGAAAATAACATTCACTTTTCTCTGTGATATAGCGTCTGTGACAAAGGACATGCAAGCAGCCTTGCATGCGAGATTAGGGGCACAGGAAATTCCAATCGTTTATATTCATGTTTTAACGAGGTTTCGGCATTAACTCAGTTCTGTTTAATTATGCCCGTAAAACCATACAAACGTGTGCGTCTCAGTGCGGCCCTCTATGTATGTCAGAGGGGTTTTATAACCCTTAATAATCAACATACAGCGTACAGTACATATCCACTCCAGCTTTCCTTGTATAGCTTTACCTTCCTGTTTTTCGTTTATCTCTTGTTTGCCGTATAAGATTTTTTTCTTTCAGTCAATTAAAAATAGTTTAGGTAATAGACAATTTTAGTTACGTTGGTTGCTTTGAGTTGTAGGATGTCCAGTCGTCACCGCTGGAGCCATTGTAGACATTGTATTAACTCCACCCCCAGAAGCTGCCGAAATTGAGAGTGAAAGGGAGTATTCATCTGGCTTTTTTGGGGCCTGTTTATATGAGGTAAGCCAATCCGGTTGCTCGAGCCGAGATCTCGGCAAGTGGGCCAGCCCGCCCTCTCGCATACATGCACTAAACACAATGTCAGTTTTAAGAAGAAACAAGGCCTTACTCGGAGTTGGGCCAGCGCGGTAAACACTGGCCCTCAGAAAAGCGTTTAGAGCAATGTATATTTTTCAATGTGCAGCAATTTCGATTTAATCACGATTGAATAATAGTATATGCTCCAAAAATGACAGGCATGATTATAAAATACGGGTAGAGTTTACATATTTCTTATTTGGAGGAATGCTGCAAGATGTCTTCTTGGTGCTTCGAAGGAGGAGTACAGCAATGACAACATAAAGCAGTCAGTGGACATCTGATACACAAGAATTGGTCAGTTATAACGGGGGAGCTTGTTTCAGTTAAACGTCTGCAACTTTCGCCTGGTGTTTAACTGCTGTCCGCCGTTGGTAGTAATGTTCAGTTTACTATCGTTTCATGTTAGGGAATCTGGATTCCGAAATCCGAGAATTTTTTGCTTGTGGAATCAGGAATCTTGGGCTTTGGAATCCGGAACTACAGGTCGAGGAATCCTTAATCCCACAAAAAATGGAATCTGAAATCCACGGCGTAGAATCCAGAATCAAAGACTGTCTTGTCTCGACGAGATATTAATTGAATGTACTTACGCATGCACGCCTTCTTGCACTCGTCAAGGCTCTTGAAGTTATTGGCATTACCTCCACAACCGCCCCATATGAAACTTTCACAGTTACCGCTGCTAGTGTTGTAATAATACCGAGTAACCGCTGCCCTGCAAAATGCAGTTTCGCGTGGCAGGTTGCACCTTCCAAGTCGGCCGCCTGGAAAATAAAGTCTGAGATTTAAGGCCTGTTTGCATGAAGGTGGGGGACTCAAGAAAGGTGAAGTAACATGTGGCGAGTCACCCCACCTAGCATTTTTTATACGATCAAACTAAAATGAGAGATTATGTGGACAGGCGGGTTACCCCACCTAAGCGGGTTACCTCACCTGCATGGGTTCCCCCACCTCCATGTAAAAAGGCCCTTTGAAACCAAAGGAGCTGTGCCTAGAAATTTACCAAACTTCAAACACACACAACATTGAGTGAAACATAAAAATAACCGCTTAAAACATTAAAAGATGATATAAATTTTTAACACAGCAAATTCAAAAGGAGGCACGGATGGACTAACTTGAAGAAGATCGAAACGGATTGCAATCGTGGTTTTCGAAAACTTGTTATCTTAAACAAAAATGTCTCCCCAAGTATTATAGGAAAAGTAAAAAAAAAAAAAAAAAAAAAAGGTTCAAAACTGTTAGGCTGACAAGTTTTCAAAACCAACTTTATTGGAATCCATTTTATAATCTTCTTCAAACTGATTGTCCATCCGAGACTCCTTTTGCATGTGCTGTTTTATTTATACCTTCTGCAGTTATTTTTATGTTTCACTCAAAGTAATTTGGTGTCAGTTCCCACTGTTTGAATTTCGATAAATTTTGTGGAACAGCTCCTTTAAATGTACAAACTTTCTCAACAAAACACGCGAATTCATGATACAAACCACAGCGGTAAAGTTTCTTTGCCTGATCTGCATCGATGGTACTTAATCCATTTCGCTGGCCAATGACGTTCTGGAACTAAATAAAATTGCACTATTTTTTCATAAGACCGTGCATCCACAAACAAGTATCTCATTTAAAGGGCAGATGGGATAATCATTGTTCTATACCTGTAACTTAATCTACTACTACAGTGCACACATACACATACACACCATTCAATCAATTTATCAGACAAGAAAAAAACTACCGATAAAAGATACTAAAATGTCGTAAATTTTTACACTTTGTATTTTGTGAAACAACCGTGCGGAACAAGTTGAAGTTGAAGTGCAGTGGACAAGCAGACAGTGCAGTTGTGCCTTCCATAATGAATCTGAATTTACTCAAAGGTCTCCGTGAGGATCGATCGGGCATCCCAGTAAAATTAAAGCATTAGATTTCCTTGTGAAAGAAATGAAGCAAGATACGTCAAGAGACGGCTCCAGAAATGTGTCAAAAGAATTCTTGTTTCAAGAGTTTTTAATTTGCCATAAAATGTTTACTTTCGGTCCATTAAGTTAACGGCATTTACACTACAGTAACTACAGTAACACGCCAATGTTTTTATGTAACACGTACCCCTTCCTGCTTAACCATTAATGTGGGCAATCCATTTTTAGTGAATGCTTTCGCAGAATAGTGCATTACGCTTCGGTAATCGTATGGAGTACCAAGAGAATCTATGAGCGATCTGTAGTACTTTCTAAAGTTATGTTCTTTGCCTGAAAGGAAAAAAACAATCGACAATTACGAAGATAGTGATAAAGATAATATAATAGTTATAATAATAATGATAGCTCCACATATTCATAAAAAATGAGCTGTTTTAGGGGGAAAAGGAGGCTGGAGAGATAGTTGAATTAGTCATTGTTGGTAAAGAAAAGAAGTATCCTCGAGTGGATTCGAATTGGCGTGGAAATCTGTTGTGTTGGCGTTTTTTCCAGCGGTCTTAGCCCGCCTTATCATCACCATCATCATTATCCATTATCATCGTATTCATCGGCATTATCACCACATCGATTTGAAGAATTTTTAAACGTACCTGCTTGTATGTTCTCTCTCAATATTGTGACATATGTGTCTCTGTCAGGACGAGATTGTTCGTGGAAAAAGCCAATAGCATGCCCTGTCAAACAAATTTGTTCAAAAATGTCACTACGACAAGTCATTCTGAAAGGTGGTTACTATACGTTCATTTCATGGCATAGAAGTTCTCCTAAACAATAAAATTAACGATAAGTAAATGCACCCTTTTTACCCATCCCCCAAGAAAAAATATTCTTCGGGGTGACTTTTGTCAAATACACTGATAAATCATCTTAGGTAACTTTTTGCCGCCGTAGGGATATGATGTATTTCATTTTGAGTGGGAGATAAGTTTTTGCTATCGTTGGCAGCCTGTTAAACGGGAGCAATTTTCAAAAAGTCTCTTTCCCTTTCTTCACGTTATAGTCAGTGGGGTATCACCGGTGATGTGTTCTAGAAAGGGGAAATAAATTTATAAATGATGCGAAGAGATGATTGATATAAGCCTACAATTGCATGAAAGAAAAGAGAAGGTAATGCAAAAAACAAAAACAAAAATAAAAACAAAAACAAAACCAAAGACAAAACAAAACAAAGAAGCAAAAAAAGGATCACACGAACAGCCTCAGTTCAAGGGAGAATCGAAAAGGATAATAATAAATTATAAATTACGTGAATTACCAATTTCGTGAATAACAGTGCCCTTGTACCAGCATCTCGAGCAAAGGATAATATCTTGACGGGATCCCACTTTCCCAACCCGCGACGAACAGCTGCAAGACAAAATCATTTTGTTCCGTTATTTTTTCACTCTGTAGAAGTGACTGATAATAAATAAACCCACCTTGATTCAAAATAACAAGCTGCAGATCGGTAAGGAATATACGTCGTAAACAAGAGTAGATCAATGATGCGAACACGGCCTAAAAACTTAAATGAAAGAGGAATGTATTTACCTTTGAATTACTATATTCAGGGGTACACAACGAATTTTTGCTGTAAAATATCTGTTCGGAGAAACAAGTATCGCCTAGAATTTTCTATTACTTGACGACGGCAAAAAATGTCTAAATGACCGTTCCCTGCGATTTTCTGAAGATTAATTCTTTACAATTCACAACAACGGTTAGGCTATTTTTCGTAGAAAAATATAACACTTTCATTTTCGGATTCAAAAATGTGATGGGAAGGGGAATGAGAAAATTCTAACTGTCGAATATATGTTAAATCCATCTAGAACTTTCGGGATAACAAAAATGAAGCTCTTGTAATTACGAAAGAACTTATTTAGTTCTTCTAGGATGACCGAACAGATACCAATTTTGTAGCGCCGCTTAAATTCATTTCTAGAGATCTAAGAGTATAGTATACATAAAATAGTCTGAATAGCCTTTAAAGTGATTTCACCAGTACTTAGGAGGAAACCCTCGTTGGGTGCTCCTGTATACAACAAGCATGGCCACTAAGACAGGCAGAAAGCAACAGCAAAGTGGTTAAGGACAAATGACATATAACGTGCATATACCCATGCCACTGATGGGGATGTACATACAGTGTAAGTCTATACCTATAAGATCTGACGAGACAAAATCACCTCCAACAACAAATAGGAAACAAATGTCTAATGGGATATGCTTGTGACCATAGCTGACATAAAGTGGAATGGCTATTTACGAAGCCCTTTAAACGCCTCGGTTATAAGTTTTTGTCAGCCCCTCTTGGACTTGACCATGCACCACATACATCCAATATCATTCCAACATTTTAAACTGACCAATGGCTCAATCGTATTGATTTACTGTATTTAGTCATAATTTTGGGAACAATCGAAGAGCAAGAACAAGAGCTTCCAACATAAACTACAACACACTTGTTCTCATCTTTTATGTTTGCCGAGTTTCATAACCAGTCTCCTCTGCTAACTATGTTGTGAACAAAGACTGTTAGTAATGGTAATGAGCTTACAGTGTGACATTTTTGTGGCGAAGGTTAAGGAGGAAAAGTCTTACTAACAATTTTTCTTACCCGTTGCCATCTGTAAAATAAGCGTAATCTGTCTCAGTCGTTCTTTTTTTAAAGCTTATACATGTCTTCCGCACCCATTCGTCCATTCCTGCCAATATGGCTGTGTCGGCTTTAGGCTCCCTAGCTACATCAAAGGTGTAATATACAGCTATTTCGAGAAAGGTTGTCGGAGAAAAATGTGCACGCGACAATCCCGAAAGGTACTATGAGATATGATTAATACATTGTTCTGACACTGTAGCTGTCGAACTTAGTTTTGTTGCTTTCCTTTAGCACTTTCAAACATAAGTCCATGGCCTCTCGTGTCTTTTTTTCAAATTTCTTTGAAGAACAGTGAACTCAAAACCACCCACAATACCTTTCGGGATTGTCGCGTGCACTTTTTCCGACAACCTTTCTCGAAACAGCTGTATGTAAATACTTTCCTATTGGTATGAACGCACGTGAGCCGCTATGGCGTTAATTGACTCTATTGTTATTAGGTATATAAGGTTTTTGACAGTTGTAATGTATTCATCTCAGCTCTCGAACTATCAACTTTTATTCACATATCATATTATTCATCTTTCGATTGATTTTTTTTACCTTTAACCCCCAGAGGTTGTGCGACTGCATCGGTTGGGGAATACGTTCCCAATTTTTTCCCATTGGGTTTTTTGGGTTTTCGTATCAGGCGGCGCACGTGAATAGTTTAGCCTGAGTGACTATATTTAGGAATATTTGTATATTATTCTTTAGTTATGATGTTGCACTTTGTATGTTATTTGTACGGCATTAAACACTCAGGTTCCATAGTTCGAGCTGCACATCCATTCCCGTCTCTTAGTCGTGAATATAAATAGGAAAAATGATAGCATCGAAGAGCAAATGTCTAGACAATGCTCTTTGTTATCAGCAGATTTCTCGCCCTTGCAAGGTCTTTTGATTCCAGTTTTCATAGGTGTGAAATTTTCTTAGTTCATTTGATTTTGGAATATTAGGTTTTTGTCATTTTTGGCACTGTATTTTGGCACTGCATTTTAATTTTCATGCAGTGCCTTTTTGAAACCAACATCGTGTGATGTAGGCAATCTGTAAAAAAAAAAAAAAACTTTCGTCCTCTTCTTTTTATTATTACTATATTTATTAAACGTCGAAATTAGTCGTTAGTTGGTTGGTTGTTGCTAATGTAGATGGTTGATGCCTAGTGTACACGTATTAGATTCCAAGAATGAATTGCTTGGTTGCTTACCAAGTGCTGGTGCAATGTCGTAGACCACCACTCCGCCTGGCCAAAGTGGACCTTTAGTGGAAGCCCCTTGCCTGTTAGATGTAAACACATCAAGTCCCATCATGGCATACCCACGCTGCTCAGGTGTAAGATACATATCTCCTCAAACAGATCTGGATCTTCAATGTCACGATTTTCTACAAAAAGTCATGTACATTTATGCACCATAACTGAAGATTATACGTTAGTCCTTGCTAAGGAAATACAGAGCTTTTGAGTTTTTTTGACGTGTGCCGAAATTGAAAAACAGGCAGTTTATTTTCTTATTTATTTTTCGGAGAGAGCAATATGAATAACATTCACTTATATACCGGGTACCAGCTAAAGTTTGAGACTTTTTTGATTGACTGATAGACTTAGCCGTTCATTTGAAAACATCAGGCCTAATCGACTAGGCTCAATGGTACAATGTGTATGATTAATTCATTAATTAATTAGTTAATTAATTAATATTATTGACCAAAAAGTGAAGGCAGTTGATTACCATCAGGATTAATTGGGGCGCCAAGCACTGTTTTCATCGATATCATCAAAATAATAGCAAAGGCCCTCATAATGGCTTCCAAGATAGTATATCACTTTTGAACCTAGAATAAAAGCGGCCCATTCATTAAAGTTGTTAGTCAAATAAACACTAAATCTATAAGTAATAAAGGCACCCATTGATGTAGAAACACTTTTAAAATAAATGCATATCTGATCCCGCTTGCTTCTGCTTTTTTTTCAATACGACCAAGAAAAGACGTATTCATAATAATTCTCTGGTAGGATTGACATACAGGAGGATTGTTTAAAGAATAAGTCAGAAATATATACAATGTAAACCCTTTTTGCGTATGTTAATATTTTGAATTTAGAAAAGACTGTCTTTCCATTAGAATTTTTCCTGAGAGAGGAAAAATTCATCTATAACGCATAGTTATCCTACAAAATAAATTCAGCTCCTATCGGTTCTCTAGATAGGCAGACCTACCACTTTTTAACCCTCGGACGTACAGGGGGGGGGGGGGGGGGGTTGGGTGGTTGGTTGATAGGTTGGATGCCACCCCCATAGGGTTTTTCTGAGTTTTTTCCTTTAGGATAAAACATCAGCACCTGACGTTTTAAGTAGCTCTTCGCTCATCCCTCGCACATATTTTGAGACAAATTTAATGATGGTTAGTTGCTATGGTTATGAGATACGACGTCATAAGTGGCAGGTGGTGAAGCCAATTTTGGGTGAAAATACATGTTTTTCAGCTTTTTTAAATATGACAGTAAATCTTGTTACCCCCACCCTCCCCACCCCTGTACCACGGTAGGGGTATGAATTTGCGTGTACATCCAAGAGTTAAGTCATTTTATTTTGTAACTCAAAAAACCCCTAGTCCTAATTAAAGAACAAAATTAATAAGTTTAGACAGTATACTAATTGGTATAAACAAACTATTTTACTATAAACAGATTAGCAGTCAGGTACGATGCTTCTGACTTAAGAGTTTTATTTGCACAGGGTATGGCAGTACCAGCAGTACATAAATAATCAGATGTATTTATTTATTTGTTGATATATTTTTGATGATCGGCCGGATTATGTTGCTTAGTTTTCAATGATTAAAGTTCTAGGTGCGTTAGTGCAATTATGGGTTACTATTAATACAGAAAGTGCAGTACGGAAATCGTTACAATTATCAGGGTGTTTATTTCCTAATGTCCTCAAGACGGTACCTAATCTTTGAATTTCGTTTTTTGTCCCTCAGTTCTAAGAGTTTCAAAGATAAGCAGACAGGTTACCCTTTGGAATACCTTGTCCTCTCGCCTTTCGCCGTACTTTCGCACTAGGTGGCCCAAGGCTGATGAGTACTTTTCAAGTCAAATAACCAAGGTATACCGACAGAGAATTTCGGTTTCACTGGAATAGTTTGCAACTAAGCTTCTTTATATACTATGACTTCTAGTACCGCCTCTTTTTCAAAAATAGAAATTAAAGGAATTTATAATCTCGAGCTTTTGCAAATATCAGTTACCTGAACAAGTATTCAGATATAATACCGTTTTTATGTTTAGTCATGAGCTGGTATTGAATACTACCACGGTCTCTCGACACTTGACGTAATGCAAAATTCCAAGATATTCGTGGTACTTCTAATGTTAGCAGCGTCAAAACCCTGCCTCTTGTTTCGTGAATTTATATTTTTGATATAGGTTGCATATGCATTGTAAAACTTTCGACTTCAAAGCACAAGGCCGTTTGCTAAGTCGAGAGTTCTCTCCGTCATTAATGTGGCACAATCGTTTATTTTCTCGTTGTATCTTTATCTTATTTTATTTTTTTTATCGCGTGCAAGAAATTAAATTGTCTTTTTCTGTAATATAGATATGATCTATGACGATACCAGTTTTGAAAATGATAACCACGATAACGATGTGACAATTACATTAAGATATCCAAAACGACTCAAAAAGCAACTGATCTGCATGGGTTTTGGGGCAAGATCGGAATTACGGGGCCTTTCTTTAACCAATCAGATTGCAAGATCAGCAAAATTTTGCATGCAGACCTCTTTAGCCGGTTCTTATTTATTATTTTAGGTCCCATCACGTTTTATAGTTCACCTGCAAACATTGTAGAGTACGAACATCGAAACCTTGCAGACTGGTTTATTCACCATTTTTACTCCAACTCAACCTAGCAGCTGCAGCTTATATTTTGTCTTCCTATGGTTACTCGATGTGAAAAGTAAAATCAATATAACATGCTTGTAGAAAAATGGATATTTGCTTTATTTCACAATCATAGCAACAATTGCCAAAAGAGGTAGTATTGATTCACCATACAACACTGTATGTGTGCTTTATGCTTAGAAAACCTGTTGAGAGAAGAGCGTTTAATTTCAACACGTCGAATACGCTCTACTATAAAGTGTTGGTTAGCTAAGGTCTATACTTTGAAGATCGTACAAATATGAAACCTTTACATGCAGTTAAAACAGGCATTAGCAAAACATTACAACAACAGTGACTGTAAACATAGGATATAGGATAATTCATTTAAACATAACTATATTTTCGATCTACTTTGTGTCTCATCACACAGAAATTTTCAGAGACAGTAAAGATGAGAACTTAAAAACCATCTGTGTCCTATGAGAAAAAACAGAATCATAATACAGGGTGTCCCAAAAATTGGTTCCTCTAATTTCATGCGCTTTAACTTTTGATCAAAACTTTATTTATACATGAACTTTCTAAAAGATGTATATTGCTCTATCGAGTATTTGTATTGATTTCAGAACTTCAATAACAATCATGCCCTCATTGTTCTTTTTATCACATTTTGTTAAGACGTTGAGGCATGGAGTGGTGGGGGGATAAGCCATGTAGCGCCGGTAGAGACCCACATGATCCATTTTGAGAATTTCTCATCAACTCAGTGGTACGCAGGAGCCATTTCGACCCCCAAACAATATCATTTTTTAGATTAGACTGCTGAAGAAAAAAATATTTTGGGAAATCATCCAAAAAAGCCTTTCCACAGTAAAGCTTTTGTACTTCTTTACAAATTTGAGACAAGCTGAACGTTAACGTTGTTTGGCGGACTGAGCAGAGCTTTTATTTTTTGCCATTTCAGAGGCCTCCAGCCTTTGCTTTTCATGGACATGCTCCAGATTTAGCTTGCTTACTGTTGTAAAAGCTACCTCGTCGAGTTCATCTTTTGTACCTTGCCTTCTTTAAAACTATTTTAGCTGCTTTCTCCAGAACTTTCGGTCTTCCATTATATTTGTAGTATTCAACACCTTCATTTTTCGATGACCGTTTTACAACCCAAATTCGGAGTTTTGCAATTTTTTTAGCAATTTCTTCAACTGATAAGCCAGTAGATCGAAGTATGTACTGTACATGGTTATTCTATAAAGTAGCTGAGCGTTTCTGCGTTATCTTTCATGATGTTCACAAAAAAAGCAAGGAAGGAGTTCGAGCAATTCGGGCTACAAAATACATGTACCAAAAATATGTGGCGGGAAAATATTCTCGCGCACGCGCATCTTTGGTGCGAAAGTACACAAATCGAAAGATGGCACAACAAATATGAAATATTAAATTAGATTGAAAAGACAGGGGAAAGTACTTTTGGGACACCCTGATTATCAAAACTTCAGTTCATCTTTCCTAGAGCACGTACATGTAGTTTTTGAAACGAATTTATTTACTTAAAAGGATACATAAGAATGCAATTAGTATAGGAGTTTATAGAATCCCCAGAAAACCCAGTCGCATAGTCTGAAAGTAAGTTATGGTTCATTTTGTATTAAAGCTGCAACAGTTTCATACCTCGTGTGGGTTAATATTGAGGTATGTCATTCAATAAGAATGTAGAATTTACAAGGAAACAAATCACAGTTATTTTACCTAAATCAATATCTTTTGATACCTTTTAAAAGCCCGATATCGAGGCTGTTTAGTTTAATTTTAGGTCAAAGAATACTCACAAATTTCGTATTGCCTCGAGCGAATATTGGTAAATGGCAGCATCGTAAATAACAATCAATACCAGTTTATGACTTATGAAAAAGGATATTTATCCCTTTAGTGTTTGCATGTAGGATATTACATGAAGCTTCATGGGAATTGCCACTAGCTATAGCTTAAAGCATTCAAGTTGTTGAGCTGAGTGTTACGAAAAAGAGCTGGCAGAAGAAAGTAAGAAAGACAAATTCTGCTTAATGACAATTTTTATAACACGAGGAGTGGCTGATCAGTTATTTGTTTGTAGTACCGGCCTCTTTTGGTGTGCAAATTTAGCATTACCCAGTAGAATGCACTTTACTGGGAGGGTGGTATGGGGGGGGGGGGGGGGGGGAGTAGGTACTCCCTATTATGTCCTATTCGGGGAAGCCTCAAAAGTAAAGAGTAACCTTTCTTGGGCTTCAGGGAGATGAAAGGGTAGGTATTTCACTAGTTGGGAAATCTGTTATTTCGATCGTACAAGGACAAAAGGGTTAACAGTCGAGAAAACGTTCTGGTCTTGTGTTATTTTTTTGATATACATACTTTATGGAAAGGTCAATAGTAGGCAGCCAAAGGCTGATATACTTGAAACAAAATTTACATGTTGTACGATTAAAAAATTTCTAGAACTGAAAACAACAAGTATTACAATACAACAAACTATTAATTAAAGAAATATAAGCAATATTATCATTATCATTATCAGCACAGCATCAATAAAAGGATATAAATTACAAATCAATAATGAAAGAAATCATCTTAATTCTTATTTATATTTATGTTGTGGTTCAATTTTATCCCTGGTTTAAATTTTATTTTCCTTTGTTTTGGGGTATGTTAATGTATGACAATGAGTTTAAAACAAAGGGAAATAAAATTTAAACCAAAAATAAAATTGAACCACAACATTTACACTACTGGTGTTATGTACAAGGAGCAAAGAATTTTGTGAGCAGCTCTCGGGCAAAAAATAGGTATATACTCTTGTAATATAAACTCTCGAGGTTGGTAAGTTTAACCAATATTCCAAAATATGTATAAATAAATAAATAAAGATTTTTTCTTTTATCCTAGGACTGAATGCATAAATATGATATGCAGAGCGAAATACAAATGTAAAGGTTGGAAATTGTTGTAACTTGGAGTTTAATCTATGCGATCAGTCAGTCGTGAAATGTTTTCATGATGTAAAAGTGTTGCGACATTCGATTTCAATTACCAGTCGTAGAAATTGCCATCTTTCTGCAGATAGCATCAAATACAAGTACCCGTTCGAAATTTCTAGAAATATGCGGGACCGTGTGAAATGGCCATCCTTAAGCGATTACTTATTTCAGTTGGTACAGCGCCTGTCCTCTGGTCGAATCCTATTACTTAGAGATTGCCCACCTCTCATGTCGAGAGCTTACTTGCAGGATAATCGAGGGCTCAACATTTTTTCTTTGCACTTTGGAGATTTTCTAGACACTAAAGAAGCTAGAGTCTCTCAGCTACGCCTAAAGCAACTCTTACGCAGCTTCTTTCGCGTGCACCCATAACTCGATGGTTGCGCCGCTGCACGTTTACCATTTTTAATTGGCAAAATCTAGAAGTTTTTTCATTCGACTTGTTATCAAAAATGTGAATGTAAAAAGAAATACTGACAGGCGGTAAACAAATGACTACAGATAAAAGACATTATAGTTATTATTTTCAATTTACTTCTCCATTTTAAAATTCTCTAATTATAAGAATGCGGTTATTCGAAAAGACGTGCCCTAAAAAAAAGACGTGCCCTAAAATCGTTTTGCAGTTTTAAAAATTGTCCAGGTGCGATAACACTGTAGCGCAATGGAATTATCATTAAGTTACATCACAATCAATACTAAACAACAATGTCAAGGTATTAATTACGTGCTAGTGATAATTAGCAAGCGTCTCAGACGTAATTTTCAAGTTCGGTTACAGCAGTTTTAAAAATTGTCCAGGTGCGACGATAACACTGTAGCACAATGAAATTATCATTAAGTTACATCTCAATCAATAGTAGACAACAATGTCAAGGTATTAATTACGCGCTAGTGATAATTAGCAAGCGTCTCAAACGTAATTTTCAAGCTCGGTTACTACTTCTTCTCGGCTTCTAACGGACTCAACAAATTACCGGAACTGCGTTTCGAATTTCCCTTTTAACCTTATTGCTAAATCAACAATGGCTTGTTAAACAGGCCAATCGTGGCGTGTACTCAAATCCTGGTATACAGGTGGGGGCATAGAATAAGGATTTCGGCGCTGATTCGCAGACGGGCTTAACCAGAGTTTAGTTTCTTCTCTATGGTGCAAGCTAGTGATAATAAGATACAGTACAGTGAAACAGTAAAGGCATCGGTTTTAGACAAACAATTCCAAAACTGCCACTCCGGCTTATGTTAAGTATGGAATGATATTGGGCTTCAGCATCGACGACGGCGAGGGCAGCCTACGTCACTCCGAAAAGGCATGCGAGGTTTTTAAAACACTGTCGCGTCTATATTCCAATCCGCTGAAAATTTTCCAAGAGTTGATTTCTTGGGGACCGCACTTAAGTTTAGAAAGAGAAAGAAAAAATTCGTCGTCGCTTGTTGACGTCCTTTTGGCGTTCTCGTTGTTGTCGCCTTCATCGTTGCTAAAGCTCCCTAATCATAAACGGCAACACTGAATCATTTCACAACAAAGACAAAAAAAATTCGATCGCCATTCCCTACAGTCGCCGTGCTCCGTGCACCATCCACCCGTTCTACCGGTCATATCAACACTTTACACTTTTTTCTACTCCTAGATTCCCTTTGGTGTTATTGTTATTGTTGTTGTTGTTGTTGTTGTTGTTCTGTCTTATTATTGAAAGGGGGACTTACATTGTAAGCACGTACAGCTGTAAGTTGACTAATAATGAAACACGACTGGGAGACAAAATGCAATTAATTAAACTTCCTAAAAAGCAATTAAAATCTCCGATGCCACTGCCAAAAAAGCGTTTCATCCGAAAACAAAGTGTTTTCTCATGTTAAATAATTGTTGTTGTTGTTGTCTTTTGTCTATAATAGAATTAGTCCTTGCTAATATTGGGGATATTGGTGTTGCTAATGACCACAATATATTTATTTCATTCTGTGTGATATGATGGGTGACGGGCCTGTTTACATGGAGGTGGGGGACCCCAGGTAGGTGAGATAACCCACTAAGGTGGGGTAAAAACTTAACACTCCTTTACATGCAATCCTACAACCCCGCCATCCCGGGGTACATTTTCTCAAGATTATTGAACGGTCGTTAAGCACGTAGACAAGAAAAATGCTGGCAAACCACGTGTTTCGGCGATTAATGCTCTTCTACACTCACTTTCCGCTCTTGCTGCAATCTTCAGTGCTGTGGCTTTCTATTGTTTCCTTTAATAATGATGCAAAACTACCGCCTAAGAGAATTTTGCGCGAATTTTATTTATCACGAATCGGATCCCGGCTAGGCGGGTTACCCCACCTTGAACGTTTACATGGCAAAATTTGACCCCGGCTGAGAGGGTTACCCGGTCTGGCAGACCGGGCTACCCGCCTTGGCGGGCCACCCCACCTCATCATGTGAACGTGATCAAATTAAAATGAGAGGTCATATGGACAGGGGGGTTACCCAACCTAGGCGGGTTACCTCACCTACTTGGGGTCCCCCACCTTAATGAAAACAGGCCCTAACTAGTGTTACTAGTCTTATGGCTTGTTTGCATGGAGGTGGCGGACCCCAAGTAGGTGAGGTAACCCACTTAGGTGGGGTAGCCCGCCTGTCCATGTGACCTCTCATTTTAATTTGATCACGTTTACATGATAGGTGGGGGGACCCGCCGCATGTTACTTCACCTATCTGAGGTCCCACACCTTCATGTAAACATGCCCTTATTGCTGGTTTTCAGTGTCACGCCATTCAAAATAGATCAAAATAAAAATCAAAACCGTCCAATAGATAAAGTCCAGAATCTGGGAAATGAAAGGAGGTACATATACAAAGACCCTCGCCGAGGTTCAGGTTAGAGGAATATTTCGTATACGAGATATCCGAAGAAATGTTTTATCCAAATTTATAGAGATTTGTATAGAGACGCCATGCTGGTGCTCACCTGGATGAGCTCCAACATGGCGGACGGAAACCAACAGAAACATCTGTTTCCGAGTTTTGTTACAAAAGCATGAATTTATTCCTCGAGAAACTCATAAACATTACAGTAATACTTTTTCTAATACATGAACTGTTTAAATAGCAAAATTTCCTGAAATAAGTCATTTTTTTTAACCTACATGACAGCTTTCTTGGCCGTCATGTAAATATCGCGTCACGCAAAAACTTAGGAATTCAAGCATCCTCTATCACAAAACCAAGAACCCTTTTGAAGCGAAAATTTGTATGAAAATTAGTTTTCAGCTGCTCTAATGCATCGTCAAAGTAAAATCTCGGTACGATCGATAGCTTTTTAGTTTGAATTTTAGTGACGTCACGTGAAAACCAACAATAGATCAAACTTCCCTTTTTCACAGAGAACACTTACACTTCCTTACTTTAATTTTAATTAGTGGTTCCTCACTGTTAAATAAAAAGATCAGCAATATAAATTAAACATTTTTTTACATGTCCCATAGTCTATGGTAGTGCTTCATTACTTTCACTTTAAATTCAGATCTAAAGAATGGCTCACTGGTTATTTCAAGCTGTTTGAAATATGAAAAAAAATAAATAAATATAACTTTGAAAGAATTTGTTGTAGCATAAAAAATGAAAGGGTGTCATTTTGTTATTAGGGTCATAAAATCCAAGCTAAATTAATATATTATGATCACAATGGAAGCGAAGTAAGTTTGGTTCAAGTTGCCGATCTTAGAATGGTTAATTTGTTTTTTAACATCGATTTGCGTCCACGTCTCTGGACGTTTTTCAGTACATCTTTTTAAGAAAGTGTGATATGGTGACCACACTTCCTACGCATATTTTGGTGTGTTTGATAGAGTGTCTTTTCCTCAAGCTCACTAAATCAGAGGTAGACCCTTGTTTGCAACAAGTATCTACACATGTTTGTGTGATTCCGGCCTAGAGAGGCCGTGAATATTCAGAGATCTTTCTCTCAGGCAACTTTTGAAAGCGCTTGCTGACCAAAAGATATTACAGTCGTTAAAAGAGTTTTCTCGCCTGCAAAAGCTGAGATGTTTACTTCCAGCACGAGGAAAGAT